>NQMI01000135.1:0-113749 GCA_002270565.1 Stenocarpella maydis
TGGTCTGGAAAACCTTGTATTGAATTAAGTTGAAGGGTGATTCGTATGAAGCCCTCCTTATATATACCTCGCTGACCTGAATGTGGTAGGCATTTTCACGTGGCCACAGCTGGCGCGTAGTATCGGCCTCTGGTGCAAAATTGGAATTGCCGAAAATCGCCTTCAAAGAGCAACCACCTCTTTGGTTCATGCAACCAGTTACATACCAACAAGGTGGCTCCCCTATTGTCAATCGTCCGAATTCGCCTCAGAGCACCACACTGCGACCCTGCCGAAACACACGCTGAACTGAATGCTATTTTATAGCACAAATTCATCAGAACTTTATAAGTACTAGAGGGGGGGTAATACCTCTAAACTAGCTAGCCTTACTTAGAGCATATTTAAAGATTACCCTAATATTAGGTAAGACTTTAATCCAAATAAGGGCTTCCTCCTAATAAAAGCTAGCTATAATAACCTCCTTAGGGATCTCTATAACATTATTATCTGGGGGAAGCACCTGATCGTTAAAGGGATTATAATTAGGAGCTTTAGTTGGGTCCGGCTCCTCCTGATTAGGCTCAGCAGGGCTACTCTCCAGCAACAGCAGCAGCAGCAATAGTGGCTTTGCCGGGGCCTTCCTCTTTGCTAGAGCCTTCCTCTTTACCGGGACTAACTGCTTTGCTGGAGCTAGTACAGCTGACTTAATGGTCTAGGTCTTCTTTACAATAGAGCCACCTAACGATATAGATTTAGTATTCCTCCTCTTTAATAGGGCCATTCTAATAGTCTTAACTAGATTATTATCAAAGGTAATTCATTATTTCAGCTAGGAGCGCAATCAGTAAGAACTTATAGTTAGGGGCTATAGATCAATGTACAAAATTAACCTTAGCTTAGGGGCAACACTTAAAGATCCTATTTAGAATATTATTAGCTATAGTAATATATTACGCGAAGAGGGTATTAGATCAACCTATATGCAGCTCTAGCAGGGCATTAACAACCTCAATTAACCCCAACGGTAGGTTACAGGGTGATAATTAACGTTCAAGGGTAACCACCATATACGCCATAAGAAACATCATGATTCCGAGTGGTAATAATTGCAAACGTGTGATAATAATGACAACATTATGTGCGTTAATACCGAAGGGATGCTAATTTGTATGGGGAACGGGTGTATATCAACATGTGCGCGTCACTAGCGCATTTTTAGCACTCTCGCTTGCAAATCAGAATATTCTTTTACCTCCCGTCAGTGGAGTGCATGGGAGTGTTTCGTCCGAGCTTGGCCCAACCACCGGTTGCGTGCGCTTTGACTTCGCAGCTGTCCATACATGTCTAAAGGTCGGAGATGACGCCGTTGCTCTCAAACCACAGACAAAAGTGAGTATACGTTGGCTAGTCAATAAATATGAGCCTCATGTTTGTCTGGTGGTGCCAATTTGGGTCGTGAGATGACCACGCAAGGAGCAGTGCAGACGATGTTTCCTCGCAGAAGGGGCCGGACCTTGCGAGTCCGGTAACTATTTGTGCCACTGCTGAGCACTCAACACCTGGAGCACAAAGCTCAGAGTCAGCTCTCAATAAACGAAACCTTGGTGGTAGTCCCGAAGAATGCTCGTGCTGTGAGAGCATACGGAACAGCCTCGCCGTGGGCGAGGCGTTGGATTGGGGTGCACAACGCCGTGTACGATCCCAAACGAGGTACCGGACCAGAACCCCCGTAGAGAACCGGCGTATTCCCCCAGAGTTCTCAGAAGCCTGCTCAAGAACCATCTGTTCACGGGTGCCGAAGATCAAGGACGTGGAAAGCCAGCCCTACGATCGCCGAAAACCCGCCGGCAATGCCGAGCACTCATGAACTGCCGAGTAGCCCTCGGCTTAGCCAGCAGAGAACGGGATTCGGGAGGCTCTGGGCATCTGACGGGCTGACGGGTTGGCAGGTAAAGACACATTTCGTGGCTGTCTTCGCAGTGACCTGTGAGCTTTGTTGGTCCAGGACGACGATCAGCCATCGACCCAGTATGCATGACATGATAAAATGGAATCCCGTCAGGGAAGCGGCGTCGTTGTTGCACGTCTCAGCAGAGGAGGTGATGGAGGGGGGCAGGGGACTGGCACAACCATCACGATAAGTGGAGGCAAAGAGCCTCCACGCCCGGATGACCCGATGACCGGATGATGGCCATGTACTGGACAAGTAGACCCTCTTCACCCTGCCTGGCTGGAGGAGAGACGTGTCACAGCCTCCCTGGTTCACAGGCGAAAAGGTGGATCGTGAAGTGTCTCTACGTACATCACGACCTGTCAGGCTCATCGGAAGCAGTGAACCGGAGAACCGGCCAACTGTCCACACTGATCTTGAAGTCATCTCTACTACGAATTCTATCGGAGGAGCGGGCCAAGCCTGATTGCTTGCGTGTCTGCCAGAGAAAAGACTGAAATCCACACCCGCTGGATACGATGCCTTGGGGCGGGGTTAGGCATCGCTGGCCTGGAGGCCCTCGATTGACGCGACCCGAGACAAGGACCATCATCGCCGAGGAGTGGGAGGTAGTGGGTCCCCAAGTGAATCCTTTGGATGCCGGCAGGTTTTCGTATTGTGGGATTGCGGGATCGACCAAGCATTTGCCCTGGCAGGTTCACGACGACTCATTGCCTTATGGACTGCTAGCTGCTCTAAGGGTAGATCATAAGTCTATTCTGAATCTGACCCGAAAACCTGACAGCTCTCGTTTCGTACGAAACTCATGCGGCCGTTCAAGCCCTTGGTGGAAAGGGAAAAAAGAAAAAGGATTAGTTAAAAGAACAAGAAAAAAAGAAATGGGTATCGTTCGTGCCTGATAGCGCTATGCCTGACAGCAAAAGAAATGCCCTGTATGCAGCAAAGATGGAACAACCGAAATCCTGACACTGAAAATCCCATAGTGAACGCCTTGGATGCTGCTGTACTGTGCTGTGATGCCAGACTGCCTCAAAGCAGACATGCACTCTTTAAACTCCTTTATCTTTCCCATGAAAGCCCAACCTATCCAAGCAGCAGTTCGTAAGGTTGGAGTGCCATTGTTCATGCCCGAGACACCCGTCAAATCCGATGATCTGTTTCTTGCCCCGTTTATCCGCTCTGCTTGATACGGATAACGAATAGTGTTAAAAAAAAAAACAAGTTTCAGAGTAAGGCAGCGATGTTCCATGACGAAAGTCACGCGAATCTGACGAGGAGGCGACGCGTGTATTGCCGTATCACTCCTTTTGGTATTGGAACCCAACCGAGTATCGGTACTCTTGGGTATCCCATTGAATGGGGATGATGGTGAGAATGTTGACAAAGGGCCTGCCGTCCTTCTTGAAGTTTGTGATCTCGGTCTGGTGCTCCTTGTTGGCCTTGACGGCCTCGCGCATACCCTTGATGGTCCTGTGGGCGACGTACTTGCGTGCGGAGTGTGGCTGGACATTGCCGCCAGGGGCCTGCAGGAGGCGGCAATTCTTCCCTCTTATATCACTCATCCTGTAGCCGGTCATCTCCATGAAGGGGTCCGAGGCGTAGACGATGGGGGCATCGGGCAGGGTGAGGTCGCAGACGAGGAGGGCGACAGAGCAGTCGATGGGGCCCAGGTTGATCTGGGGGTTGGGCCTGGCAAAGACGCGGAAGAGGACTGTCATGACGTCCAGCCCGCTCGGCGCGTAGAGCCCGGGGTAGATCAGAGGATCAGAGGTTGTTGATTTTTCCATGCATTGGGCAACCTGTGCCTCCCTCGTCTTTCCCTTGTCTGCGAACCGGGACTGTGAACTTGTGTCAGGAGACCTGGTTCTTGTAACAACAGCATGGCTACGATGCCATCAAGCTAGAGCTGCTTGACCTACCTCTAGTGCACAGGATTCCCAGGGATTCATCGTCGTAGGCTGGGAGACAGGGGTTGGAGCAGCAGGCGGGACTTGACCACGTTGACACTGCATCGAGAATAAATGTAAAGAGTGAGGATGAACGGCCGTGCCCTCTAAAGAGAAATCTACGAAGACATTGGGATTGTAGGGTAGGCAGACACTCGTCTAGTTAAGAGGGTAGGTAGTGCACGCAAGAGATCGAGATCACAGCAGAGGCTGATATGGAGTGAACCCGCAACTGGGAGAGGAGGTGGAGTGACAGGGACATACGGAGCGTGGGCCGGGCTGGAGCTCCGTCCGGTCATGGTTGGATGTAGTTGAGACCTGGGCATGTTAATTAATGTGTGTGCGTTGTGGTGGGCTTGTGTCGGCAGCCGAGAGGATGGGAAAAGGCGACCGGCAGCAACCGAAACAGTGCAGAAATGCGATCGCATTTCGATGGCTGGGCGGCATCTACCATGATCGAGGCACGATCGTGTCGGCCGAGCGATCGGGGAGTTTAGAGAAATACCAATGTGACAATTACTATACCGCACAACACGCTAGCCAGGACACGTACAGGAGCAATGCGCATTGCACATCATTTATACACCCATCCAGTAAAGCAGCCTACCTAGATGCCTGCCTATCCAGCTCGAACCGCAACCCCCCCCCCCCGCCATTGCTCGCCAGCTAGCTTTGTGGTGTGCATTCGAGCACGCCTGCCTGTCTTATCTACCCTCCCAGCCTTACTGTCTCTTGGGGGCTGCGGCGGAACGTGTGCCCAGACTGGCGAGCATGTTGTCGCGAAATGTGTCAGTGGGGGGGGTTTCCGCCGTCAGCAGGAGAACAAAGCATTGACGGGAAAAGCACGCGGGAGTGTCCTGGCAGGCGGGTTGACGGAAACGGTTCGAATTGACATCGTGTGCCAAGCTGACAGGATGCGATGTGTGACGATCGTTGTGGACGGCGGATGTTGTTCGGATCTGGAGCTAGCCGTAGCCGGCCTAGCCGGGGCACGGGGTACGGAGTATATCGGTACTAGGGCCTAAAGGGGCAGAGGGACAGGGGTTGCCAGCTGTGTGTTGTCTGTGCGACATACCGGGGGCTACTCGACGCCTCTCCAGACAGATAGATAATACTGAGTAGTCAACAGAACTGACATGACAGAGAGGCACCAACGGTTGCCCGCCGCGCAGCCTCGCGTCTCGTGGCAAGCCTCTTGATATCTGCCGTTGGACGGTACACCAACAAGCAAACATGCATGGCTTACCTCGTCCGATCTAGATTAGAGTACACGGAAAGCCACATCTTAAACCGTCCCGGCTGTCAGGAAAAGCAAAGACAATTTTGCTGCATGTGCCCCCACGCCCCAAGACGCCGGATAAATGAGGCATTATGCTTTTGGTAGCACCAGGGATGGCGGTGCGACATGACGATCCCTCACCCCGAGAGTGCCTTCAGGAGCTTATACTCCGTCGCGGGCGACCACGCCCACGCAATGAGGCTCAAGTGGTACGTAGACGGCTTCCCGTCCTCGGCCCACAGCCTGTCGTCGGGCACACCGGCGTCTTCATCCCCCCCAGGCACGAGCTCGCCCAGCGCCGTCGTCCTCGCCTTGTCCCAGTCTGCCTCTCCCGGCTGGCTCTCGTCCACCAGCGTGTTCGCGAGGCGCTTCCTGGGCTCGAGCTGCACGTACATCTCGGCAAACGCCGTGTCGACGTCCTTGGCCTCCTTGAGCCGCGGGAGCGCCCTCTCCACCGTCTTCTTGCTCAGCACGGGCTTGAAGTCGCGCTGCTCGGCCTTTGCCTTGGGGTATGTCTCGTTGATCCACGTCTCGAACACGGCCTGGGCGGCCTTTATGTCATCTGTTTTCTTAGGGTGGTGCTTGGCTCTATTGAGCATGGTGTTGATGGTCTGCCGCTGGTCTACGGTGCTTGTGGTCAGCCGATGGGGCCCCAACCGCACGCCACTACTCCCTGCTCCCCAGGAGCAGTCTCCAGGGACTTCTTGTCCGCGGTGAACTCATGACCTCTGCCGGGGCGTTCGTCTGCACGGACAGGCGGGCCACCCGGCCCCGTGGTGTGGCTTCCGGCTAGTCCGGCTTACCAGAGTTCAGACGGAGTTCAAGCGACTAATCTGACACCTGCACTTGCACTTGACAGGTCTTGTCGAGGAGCCAGTGAGAAGAGAGGGTCGCTTACACGTCAGGCTTCTCTTGGAAACCAGTTCAATCGTCTTTTTTGCCGTCTCCACATCCTTGAAGCCCGTCCCCTTGAGTGACGTCTCGGGATTATCATCGGTGTCTATCCCACGGTCAGGGTTACCAAGTATCCTCTTGAGCGGAGACGCCAAGGGGGCCGCGAAGAGACGCATAGGAGGAAGTAACCGATGGCAGCGTCATTTGTGTGGTAGACTGTACTTACACAGATGGGACGACTTCGCGGCTTTGGAGGGCTGGGCTTTCTTCCCGTCCTTCTTGGACAGTGGGTCCACCCGGTTGTTCTGCTTCTTTGTAGGTGCCTTGGCCATGTTGTTGACACTGACACTGACACTGACACTGACTGGTGTTGGTGCTGAGGCTGGTGTGTATGGTGAACGTAAGATGCAGTGTAGCTAAGGACAAATGTTTCTGGAGGCCACCCTGCCCGCTTCATATAAAGCCTTCCTGGTGGTACCTGTGCGAGGCGACGGGGCGCCTGAAAGCGGTCAATAACTGTTTTATTATTTATGGCTCTTGTTGCTATTGGAAAAGCCCCTGGCGTTTATGCTGCAGGGTACGGGCAGCCTCCTCATCATGAATGGACACAAACGGAGCCTAGCTGTTGCAGCGTCAACAAAGGCGGCTCTGATTAGCTGCCCGCAGGCTCTGCTTGGTGGGGTTGACATCATTGTAAAGTGGCCCTGGAAGCTGGCCAGGCAATGGCCGAACAGTCAGGCCAGACCAGCTAGCTATTCGTACACCAAGTGAGCTCCAGCGCTCCGGCCTGCAAGGGTTAGGTATCTCGGAATGAATTATCCACGTCCAGCCACTCAACGCGTGGGCTTCTAAAGCTGCGACCCACACGCGACGCGCTTGACAGGGCTCAAACAGACCGCAATGGACCATGGAGACATCTGGTTCCCCATTTGTTTGTTAACCCATTGGGTCTAATAAGTCGCAGATACATCGCGGCTCTTGGCCCTTGAGGTGTCGAATAACCACTCATCGTACTTTTCTGGAAGAGTCTCTGCGCAAACATAGCCATTCCGACAACTAACTCTCTCCCACCCACGGCCCACAACACGCAATGCTCGGCTCCCAACGGCGTGCAGGGCGCCCTGCCAGTCACGCCCAAAGACAGTCTCGGCCGAGCCACCATGATTCCCTGGACCTCCCACCATACGAGCCGCCAAAATGCGCCCTCACCGACGACCACATGCGCCAGCTGAAGGACTTTTGCACGGGCCGCATCAACGACGCGTACGAGAAACAACTGGCCCAGGCCGCCAAGCTCCTCAGCCAGAGCGCATACGCCATCAACGAGCGGGTCACCAACCGCAGGACGACAGCCGCGCAGAACGCCGCCAGGGCAGCCAAGAGGAAGCGCGGCGGCGATGACGCCGAGGGCGACCCCGAGGCCGCCGTCGAGGGGGCGGAGGAGGAAGCCCGTGAGTTGGAGGCGCAGGTTCTGGACCTCGCCACGCAGGTTGAGGAGGCCATGAGGGAGGCGCTCGACATGCAGGCCGCGGTCGAGGACGAGAAGAGCACGCTTCGCGACCTGCCCGCCCTGGCGGCGGAGCGGCAGCAGGCCGTGGCGGAGGAGGCACAGCAGCAGCAGGCCGACGACGGGGAGGGCGACAACAATGTGGACGCCCCCGAGGTCCCCGGGGTGCCGCTCGTCGAGGTCTTCGGCGAGGCGTGCCGCGCCAAGAAGGCCGAGTACGAGAGGCTGACCCCTTACGACAAGTACGCCATCAACAACAGCTACATCGACTTCCGGCAGTCGTGGCACGAGGGCCTTTACCGGGACCCGGACGAGATCCCGCTGCCCGACGCTACGCGGTGGTTTGACCGGGACGGGCGGCCGCGGCTCGAGGCGCGCAGGGACGAGGGCGTCGGCGGTGGTGAGGCAGCGGGCGCGGATGCGAATATGGACGAAGGCGAGGACGACGAGGACGACGAGATCCAGATCGCGCGCGAGAAGCGGAGCCTCAGGTGCCCCTTGTCGCTCGCGGTCATACGGGAGCCGTATACCTGCAAGCTCTGCAAGCACTCGTTTGAGAAGAGTGCCATCACTGAGTACATCAAGGGGGGGCCTAGTGGTAAGGGCCAGGCGGCGGAGTGCCCGGTGTCTGGATGCCACGTCCAGGTGAGTCGTGTTGTCATCCTTTTTTCCTAATTTCCTCCAAGTGACTGACTGTCCGACTAACACTATTCATCAGGCCATGACGCTCCAGGACTTGTTCTTCGATGAGGCCCTGCTGCGTAGGATCAAGCGCGCCGAGCAGGCGGAGAGGGAGGCGGAGGCGCGGTCCTCGGATCAGGAGGACGGCATTGACATGACTGTTGGGGACGACGACGAGGAGGACCTGCGTGTCGGCCGTGCCAGCCGTGCGAGCATGGCCAAGAGGCTCAAGACGGAGCGGCCCCGGAACGAGGAGGTTGAGGCTGAGGCTGATGACGATGATGATGACGATGGCTCAGCCTGAGGCGGAAAAGACGGCCTGAACCTGAACATGGTTTTTGGACAGAGACCGGAACAAAATTATTGATACCCACACACACACACACACACACACACACACACACACTATAATTCATTGCACGGCACTGCTCTGATGCCTCCCTTTCCCATGACCCTCCGCTGCGTTCTACAGGCATGGATGTGGGGGATATGCCAGGCACTTGGGTGAGCCCGGCCTGACCAAGACGACTCCTCAACTTTTCACTTCTAGACCAACTACAGCTGCATTGCCTTATCTGAAGACATCCGTCCCAAGACATCGGATATTCGCACCCACATAGACGGAGTGTACACCCTTTCGTCCCCAACAACTCAACTCACATGTCTTCTCTCATAACACCCACTTCATTTGCACACACACCTACTCCACTAACATCTACGACACCCTCCACATAACAATAAAAAGTCTGCGTGACGTAGCTTTGACTGACCACAGCTATAGCACGAATGACGTGCAGTGTACCCTCCATCTTTGCGGGTGCGAATCTCCGATTCCCATCTGAACAAGGCACACCACAGGTTGGTAGATTACCGAGTGTAATGTTAGATGTCTGTTGTATCGCATTTATGGCCATGGGTATGCTCAGTCTGAGTGGTGGATATCTTTATGGTAGCCACCATACAAATCTCCTGTTTAACCCATATCAATCGAGAGAAATCCCGTGTCCAACTCCTAGCTATGCTCGTAATGATCCGTAATCCTAAAACCCGGTCTGGTAGCAAGCCCAATACCGTCCACCAGAGTAATCGCATTCCGCAAGCTATCCTGTGCCTGAGGCGGGTTTCTATTACTAGACTGGGAGGTCTAGCAGACTGGAAATGCCCCGTCTCGTTGCTTCTCTCGATCTCGAATCCCAGTAAACTTGCTAGATACTGTTCTCCGCTCAACTGGGCGACCCGAGAGTGGAGCGCCTCCATATTACCAGAGCCGCGATCGCGGCACAAGCAGTGGCTCCCAACGCAACATACAGGCTCGTCATGTCCGGGGGTGGCTCCTCGCTCTTCGGGAAGCCGGAGCTGGGATTAGTCGCCGACTCGGCCAGCGCGACAAAGAGCTCACTGATGCTCTCCCACGTGACACTCACGTGAAGCGGGGTGGGCATCATCAGGCTGTGGGTGTATGCATCAGGCTGCATCTCGCAGCGCTGCGTGGTCTTGTCCTTGTCGGCCTTGAGGGCTACGTAGATGGAGGGCAGCTCGTCGAGATGCGAGAACTTGTGACGGAGATTGACGATGTGCGAGAAGGAGTCCGGATCTGAAGAGTCGTACGTGTAGCAGAGGAGATCGCATGCATCGAGCTTGGCACGGTTTTCCAGGATGGCAGGCTCGAGCTCGCCGAGCTCCTCAAGTATGAGATAGCATTGCTTTCCGCCCTGAAGCTCGACACTGTTGACCACCCGCCTGGGCTTTATGGTTGGCCGGTGGAGAGCGTCAAATGGACGGCTTAAGAAGGCGTCCATGAGGGACGATTTCCCGGCACCTGATCCGCCGAGGACGTAGCACAACACAACGCCTCGCTCGACCCGGCCCGGTCGCCTCCTACGCTTCCGTGGCTTGGTCACCTTCAATGCGCTAGTGATGGACTCCTTGGGGTTTGAGGCCTCAAAGCCAAGATATGCCAGGTACTCAAGCGTGGTCTTTGGTTCGAGGAAGGTGGTCATGCTCCATTGAGCGAGCCAGCCCTGCAGCGTGATGTGACCGGCTTCGTTGCGGACAGTGGATGATGGGAAAGATGCGTCAGTCCAAGACTGAGGCAGGCCGGGGGTGGGCCGGAACAATGCCGCGAGCTCCTCGCTGTTGAGTCCTCCGTCGTTGTCCTTGTCAAAAGCTATGAAAAGATCCACGAAGAAGCGGTATCCAGTAGGGCTCAGCTCCGCCGAGGCGTATTCGGGGACATCGAATTTGGGATGCAGGAAGTTGTCCTCCAGACTGAGACTGTCAGTGTAGTGGTGCTTCCGTAAGATGATCCATATCGTCTCGTGCCGGCCCTTCTCGGCATACATCCTGTTCAAGCGAAGGAACCCATCCAAATCTACGCCTTTCTCGAGGTTAGTACCAGGGGACACCTTGCTGACAGTCAGTTTGATGTTGTCCAGGTCCTCCAGTGACAAGGGCCGCTCGAAAGACTTGGCCTGGAAGTCATGCATCTCTTGGTCGTTGAGATAGCCGTCCTGGTCCTTGTCGCTCAGGTAGAAAATCCTCCGCAGGGCAGATGCACAGACAGGCTTCAGGTTGCCTTCCTTGTAATCGAAGAGCGGGGCTATCGGGTGGGTGACGGCCTTCTGGCAGAGGAAGAAGACCTCGTTTACGTTGCGGTGCTCGCGGGCGCTCGTCCTGATACACGAGTCGATCTCACGGAACTCGTGCATCACTGGCAGGATCTCCTCGTCGACGACCTGGGCCGTGTTGCCGTCCCCGGTCAGGTCTGACTTGTTCGCGCACAGCACCACCGGAACATTAACACCGAGGGAGCGGAAATAGGGCATCCAGAAGAGCGCAACCCTTTCATAGCTGTAGTGGTCGGAGTAGACGAGTAGTATGACATTGGACTTTCTGATCTCTTTCCGAAGGGTATTGCGATCTTGGGGACGGGCAGATGTGTCGACTATGGTGGTGGTGACGTTTTCTGGGGTTCCTATGCTCGGCGGAAGGGATATCTGGGGCAAGACAGCCTGCAAACGCATAAGAGTCAGGGTGGCTCTCGAGTAGACCAGGGGGTTTCGGTACGAAAGGGCTATGTATGGTGAGGGGGTGGGCTCGCACTCACTTGGATCTTGTTGGAGACGAAGACATCCTTTACAAGCGATGCGATCAGGCTGGATTTCCCCGTGCCCTCGTCACCGCACACGCAGATGCGCACTGGTGGCCACGGGTTAGAGAGTGACTGCGCGTGGACTCGTACGGGATAACGGACCTGTCGCCATGGCAGCTAAGGTGGGGGCGACGGCGGAGGAGCTCTAGTGTCCTTTCTCATGTCATTCCAGGCGGGGGTACGTGGTAGTGCTCGCAGACGGCGAGTGGCCACGATCACAATCACGTATCCTGAAGGTAGACAGCCAGGAGGGCACAGGAAGTGCTGTGCGGTGGACAGCGAGGAGCAAGCAACGGATGTGTGGTGGTGTACCCGTATGTAATGTGGTATTGGTGGTGAGCAGGGGTGTGGGAAAGCTATCCATGTTCGTGTGCTCCGCTGCGTATTCAATCCAGGTCTACTTTAACTTGCTTATTATTAGCCGCTGCCCGCCATTGATTGGTCCACCAGTTTTCCGACGGCTTCGCTGCCAACCACGAACTAGTGTACGCTACTCAGCAGCCGCGTGACATGGCGGTTAAAGGACTTTGCCATCCCAGGCCCAATCGCTCTAATTAATACCCCACTATGGTCTTTACATAGTATCATCCTCGTTCGTCCGTCCGGCGCCGCAGGTGATGAATGCTGGTATACGTGCCTCGTTGCATAGTAGGGCCAAACCCCACATCAAGCAGTACATTGATCCCAAAGGCAGAGGTACACTTGGGCGAGATCATGACGGCTGCGTGAAAGTGCCTCAGTCCAAGGCTCAGAGTCACCACCGGCGAACACGTTCATCCTGCAGCTTTAGATACTTGCTCACTTCTCTCCTAGTCCAAGCACTTCGGTTGCCAAGCCCAAGGGTTCGTTCAGACGGACAACACAAGCTTTCTTCTCCCCGGGATCCCATCCGTAGATCCTGTGATGTTTTGCCTACCCTTTGCTATCACCCAGAGGCTGAGACGAAGCAGTACAGCGATCCTGGCTGGTCGTCTTTTGACCGTATGAGGGAACCTTCCTCTACGGATATTCCTCGCCCTCCTTGGCCAGCAGTCACAGGCTGGGATGCTGTGGCTGGTCTAGGGACGCCTGACGTTGGTAAAATGTTAGCCTTAGCGATCGCGGCTTGAAGGTCAACATGGCCTACATATTCTTCAACTTGAGGAAAATTTGGGGCCTTCACCTTCAGGTCCCACGGTAAGTACTCGCCGAAATATAAGTAGGACAGGCAGCACGTCATAAAATACTGCGCAAACCCAACAGGCGTCATCGTCTGTTCCAATCTCAGGCACAGATGCAAATATGGCGATTCTCTGGAGCCCGTTTAGGCCAATGAAGGACCTTTGTTGCACCGGGATTTGCGATCCAGATGCCTCCACTCACTCGCCATGTGTCAAAGTTGTGCCGTGCTGTCGAGGAGCAGCTCTCTCTCACTGGGAGCCACGGGAGGCATGTCTCAGACCGTGAGCCAGCAGCCACGTTTCGCCCATCTTGGTAGACTGTCGACAAGAAATCTTCATGGTGGCCCCTCGCAGTCACCATCACCCTCGGGCTCACCCCCACCAACCTCCCCCCTCCTCTCATCCCAGAACCCCTTCCCATAACTGATCAAGATCTCCTCCCCCTTCGCAACACCACCGCCCTTGGCCTTGGCCTTCTTCCCCAGGGGCAAAACAAACACAGCCATCCCCTTCTCGCCCCTCGTGGGGTCCCAGACCTCACAAAACTCGGCATTCGGCCTCACGGCCCCAGGTACGCCGCGGTAGTCATTCACGAACCGGGCCTCGTTGCCCATCCTGGCAGCGTCGACGGCGACGCCCGCGTCCCTGTCGAGCCAGAGGTCGTAGTCCGAGGAGGCGTGAGCGGCCGAGGAGGCCGGGTGGTACTCCCCCAGGTAGGGCAGGATGAGGCTGCCGGGGGCCAGGGCCCGCGCGGCAAGGAGGCCGGACTGCCCGCATGCTGGGTGGCTCGGGTCGGTGATGGGCGCGATCTTGACCAGCGGGCAGGGCCCCAGTTTGAGGTCGCGGGGGATCACCCTGGGCACCTCCCCGCCCGTGGGAGGTGGTTCTGTGCGGAGGGACTGAAGCTGGGCCTTTGTGAGGGAGGGGGAGTAAGCCGGCGAGGTGAGGTATGGGAAGCCCTCTGGCCAGTTTTTCGGCAGGGGCTGCTTTGGGCCTCCCATATTGTTCGAGGGGCGAGGATCTCTGATGATTATCGGACCGTAAATTTGTTGTCAGTTCCCTGGTGTAATTGTTCCAGTGCATTTTTAGTTGCCTGGGTCAGTGGTCTATCCTGACAAGTAAATATGGTGCGGGCCGTGCCGCTGCGTTCAGAATTGCAGTGGGTTTGTACTAAACATGCACCTGGGCGACGTCCTAGAGACCGTGTGTTCGAGTGGCTATGAATGCCCTGCTGAGGATATTACTACCCTTGCTTAGACAATCAGTTGATGGCGTCGTTCCAACACAGAATGCATCACAAATCATGTCACTTGCTTTGTGGCTATTCCCTCTATTTCATAAGCACCAATGGGGGCGCAGCACTGTCTTGTACGTTTCCCCAAGCCCAAGTGTTTGTACAAGACTATGTGTGTCAAGCACTGAGGTACTTAAGTAGAAGCTGGAACCATGATCTACTACCGCAATACACCTTTCGGGATCTTGCTGCGAGCCTAGCATTTGAAGTACCAACTCGGACGAGTGGCCATTCTTCTTCAATTGCGCAGTCAGCTGCTCTGGTCACCATGACGTAATAAGACCTCATTTACCATCAACGATGATCACTGACTGCATGTCCAATTTCTCAAGCTGCATCCCTTTGCCTTTGGAGACTCGCATCCTCTCACAAACAATTGATTGATTTGGCAAGACTCTCATCCAGCCTATCGAGATCAATAAACCAACACCTACAATACCACCCAATACCACACATTACAGACCCTGCCCAAAGGCATGGCATCACTCCGATCTCTGCGCAGCGTCCTGCGAGCGCCAGCACAGGCCGCCCGGCCGCGGACCCTCTCCCCTCGCCAGCAGCTCCTCTCGCCGGCCTCAACCGCGCAGGGCTTCCACAGCTCGGCCCGCACGCAGTTCCCCTACAAGGACGACCAGGACCGCGAGTCGCTCAAGCCCAAGTCGACCGAGGGCAGCAAGAGCGGCACCGACCAGTCCGCGGCGCAGTCCAGCGCCGCCTTCGACCCGTCGACCACGAGCCCCGAGGGCGCCAAGGACCAGGCCGAGAAGGAGGGCGGCGGCAACTCGCTGGACGTCAGCGGCGCGAACCACGACAAGTCGAAGCCCCCGGGCGGGTCGGGAGGCGGTGAGATGCACGACACGGCGAGGCAGGATACCAAGAAGTCGAGCCATGGCCACAGCCCCGAGAAGAAGGGGAAGGTGTAGATCTTGCCCTGTTGCGTGGGGTTGAGCTGTGAGGTTGGACGGGCGGGATTAGGCTTCACCAGAGGCACACCAGCCCAAGGCGCTGCGGAACGTCCTACCGGCACCTGGGGGCTTTTTGCGGGGTTTCACCGTCGATAATCGGGAGGTTCTCAATCATACGAGTCTCTAAATGCATCACCACCCTTGACCCTCAACGCCTTCGCTCTTGTATGCATTTGTGACCATCCGTGTTCGCGACGCTGCCTAATTATACAAGCCGTGCGGGTCGTCGTCGTCCTCATCGCCGTCCTCCGCCGGCCTGCCCTCCCTTTCCCACATCTTCTTGATCCTGTCCGAGGTGTCCTTTCTCCGCGGGTCGTACCTGGTCAGGTCTGTCCTGCACATTGGGCAGGTCCCCTTGAGCTGAAGCCAGGGCGCGACGCAGTCCATGTCGAACCTGTGGCTGTGGTGGCACTGCAGCTCCACGACGAGCGGGTACTTGTCGTCGAGGAACCTCTCGGCGCAGATGGGGCACGAGTCGTCGGGCTTGAGCGTCTTCTTGGGCACGCGCTCCAGCGCGTCCAAGAACTCCTGCGACACGCCCTCCACCTCGCGCGGGGGGTTGACGATGTCTCCCTCGAGGCGGTCGAAGAGTGACTGCAAGAAGTCGCGGTTCGCGGCGTCGGGCGCGTCCTGCGCCAGCGTGCTGAGCTGGTCCTGCACGAGGCGGAACAGCCCGGCCAGGTCGACGGGCGTCGGGACCGCGTGCGGGTTGTGCCTCTGCGCGCCAGGCGAGGAGGGGTCGTCGGTCAGCTGGTGCAGCTGCGAGTTGAACGAGGACATGTCGATCTGTCTGCGGCGCCTGGGAGGGGTTGCCTCCTTGATGCCGTGCTCGACTTTGGCGGGGTGGTCCGTCAGCGTCCGAGCTCCACCGGCTGATTGGCAAGCTCACGTAATTGCTCACCTTCGTATTGGGTCGCCATATCTGCCGGCGTTGTGAAAGGTCTAACAGAGGCGATTCCTGAGCTCTATCCTGGCATCATTCGTACACAAGGAATGTGTATGGGAGCGCCCCCAAGGGATGGTTTGAAGAAGGATGGCGGGGCGTGCACACTACTTTCCCACCGGAGAGCCGCTGTAGCTCCCGTAACCCCCTGGCAGCCTGAGCAGGCAGGCAGGTGATGACGGAAGTGGGTGCTGTGGCTTCAGGCCTGGGCTATTTCCGGAGCAAGAAACTGCATTGACTGGACCCGTTGCTCGGACTACAAGTTATTCAAGCAAATATCTGGGCCACTTTACACTACTTGGGCCTCCGGAGCCGGGACGGCCGGAGCTGCTGGGGTGATCTTAACTGAGCTGAAGTCGTCATCGGAGCACGCCTATCATGTAATATGGCCCCCCAATCCCGTTCGGCTACAACGATGAAGAATTGACCGTCTCGAGGAACCTGCCAAACTACCAGCCAGGTAGATTTTGATTGTTCATATCCAACCGTCCGCAGCGCCAGACCTCGAAAATGACCACCGCCGCAGTTTTTGGCTGCACCGGGGCCGTCGGCTCCAAGATCCTGGAGAGCCTGCTCTCGTCAGACGCCTTCTCATCGGTCAAGACCGTCTCAAGGCGCGCACCCCCCGCGCAGTCACCAAAGCTCGAGGCCATCGTCGAGTCCGACTCGTCAAGATGGGGTGGTCTCATCTCGGCCCTGAGCCCCAAGCCCTCCATCGTGTTCAACGCCGTGGGGACCACGCGGGCCGCAGCCGGCGGGATCCAGAACCAGTGGAAGATAGACCACGACCTGTGCATCGAGAACGCCAAGGCTGCAAAGGAGGCCGGGGTCAAGACCTACGTCTACATCTCCAGCGCGGGGACGCGCGGCCTGCTGAGCGGCTTCGTGCCCTACTCCAAGATGAAGGTCGGGGTCGAGGACGCCATCAAGGCCCTTGACTTTGACCATACCATCATCCTGCGGCCGGGCGCCATCCTCGGCGAGCGGGAGAAGCCCAAGAACAAGATGTTCGAGGACCTCATGGGGAGCCTGCACAAGATCAGCCAGGGGCTACAGGACTCCTTGGGTGCGCATCTCGCCGCCTCCCCGCCGGCACTCTGACGCCGTTGCTAATCTCCTCCTGTAACAGGCCAAGACCAGAAGTACATCGGAAGAGCTGCGGTGGCAGCTGCGCGTGCCGCCGAGGAGGGCAAGGCCCCGTCCAAGTTCTGGTGCGTCGAACAGGCCGAGATCCTCAAACTCGGCCGCGATGAGTGGAAGGAGTAAGCCAGTGCGTGATAGCGAGGGACACGGCGGGTTTGATTTCAAAGCCTTAGTAAGGCCGCACCGGCCTGACCGGTCTGGGGCGAGACCAGTCTCAGAAGCTGGTATTCTCTGGGGCAGGGAGGATGGATCGTACGGCATCAAGGCACACAGTGTGAGGATTTCTGCCATGACACAATGCCATGCATCTCAATGCTGCATAATGTAAGGCACCGGGGACAGGCGAGCCGGCAGCACCTGGCCCTTGGTTTCTGAGATGTCATGTTGGACCGCTCGGCGCATGCACAGGCAATGTAGCCAGCCCTCTTGCAAATCAGTAGCGGTAGCACTGTTGAATAAAATATGCACGTCAGGGATTCAATAGAGATGCAACAGTCTTGCAGACCCCTCTTGGCGATCAAAACGATACACATATTGCTATCTTGCAGCTTATATTGTCTCGGTAGAGGTGCAGATACTCCAGCTCGCCCTTGTTGGCATCTCAAGGACGACGGGCCGACAAGCCGATGCAGGACTGAGTACTCCAGAAGTACAACTTGACATGGTCACTTCCCAGAACGATAAATTTTACGTCTGCCAAACCTGTCATGAAAGCGCAGTCCTCAGTCGACCGCAGACAACACACCGGGTAAGGACGATGACGCTTCTGGGTTCCGCACTGTTAGTTGGCACACCATGGACGGCAGTGCTTGGGCTGATGGGGAACCCCAGGGCGGGGCCGTAGACCCTAACCCCCAATCCGTACTGCGATCCTCGTCGCTGCGGTAAAGTACCTAGGTAGTTCGACGCGTCGGCCACTCAAACGGACGCGTCTTGCAGTTAATTGGTGGTTTCCACACCCTTCTTTTCACATCCCTCGCCCACCTGCACACAGAGCTCTCACAGCGTCATATCCAAGATCCGAAAAGACTCAAGTATAGGGCTACTCGGCAAGAATTGCCCTAGGATGACGGCATCATCCTCTGAGCCGGTTGCTAACTCCACCGCTGGAACGCCCGTCAGGCAGAACGGCACTTCGGCCGGTAGGCACGAGGAGTACCAATATTTGGATCTGGTCCGCGAGATACTCGAGGATGGGGAACATCGCCCAGACAGGCAAGAAGAGGTCCCATGAGTGTTCATCACATGCACGCAGTCGGTTGCTGACCAGACGCCCCCAGGACCGGCACTGGCACTTACTCAATCTTTGCCCCACGGCCGCTGAAGTTCAGCCTCAACAGGGACGGCAGGCCAACCTACCCGCTCCTCACCACAAAGCGCGTCTTCCAGAAGGCGGTGCTCGCCGAGCTGCTGTGGTTCATATCCGGCGATACCTCGTCGCTGTCGCTCTCGGAGCAGGGGGTCAAGATCTGGGACGGCAACGGGTCGCGCGAGTACCTCGACAGCGTCGGGCTGGGCCACCGCGAGGCCGGCGACCTGGGCCCCGTGTACGGGTTCCAGTGGCGGCACTTTGGCGCCGAGTACGTCGACGCCAAGGCCGACTACGCGGGCCAGGGCGTCGACCAGCTGGCCGAGGTGATCCACAAGCTGAGGACGAACCCGTACGACCGCCGCATCATCATGAGCGCGTGGAACCCCGCCGACCTCAAAAAGATGGCCCTGCCGCCGTGCCACATGTTTGCGCAGTTCTACGTCTCGTACCCGCGTCCGAAGAAGGCGGTGGAGGATGCCAGCGGGGGCGCCAGGGAGGACGAGGAGGCAGAGCCCAAGGGCCACCTCCACTGCCAGCTCTACCAGCGCTCCTGCGACATGGGCCTGGGCGTGCCCTTCAACATCGCCAGCTACTCGCTGCTGACACACATGATCGCGCACGTGTGCGACCTCGTCCCGGGGAGCCTGACGCACGTCATGGGCGACGCGCACGTCTACGCGGACCACGCCGACGCGCTCCGGGTGCAGCTGGAGAGGGAGCCGCGCGACTTTCCGGAGCTCGAGATCAAGCGGGAGAAGGGCGGCAGCATAGACGGCTGGAAGGTCGACGACTTTGAGGTCAGGGGGTATAACCCGCACAAGACTATTGCGATGAAGATGTCGGTATGATTTTATCTTGCCATCAGCTCTGGACTGCTACGATGTTATGAAATGGAGAGGGGTATGGCATTTTATTCTCGGCGTGCTATGCGGATGTGCGAAGAGTGGCGTAAGCGGAGGACTGATTTCTCCCGAATATGGAGATTGTCGTTGATGCGTCCACCGGTCTTTTGCCGTTTTTTATATAGGAAGGCCGCGAGGTTAACGGAGACATTTCTACAGAGGGACGCTTGCGTCTGACTAGCACTGGCCATTCATATATGTACACGCAAGCATGGGCTTCTCTCGTTTGTAGGAGTGAGTTTCGACGGTACTGAGGGATGCTTCCTCACACGGCTATTCTAAATAATGCCATCTTTGGCAGGTGGGTTGCGAATGGAGGGAGGATGCAATCCACCCAAACCCCATCTGCTGGATCTCACCAACACCTCTTCCTCATCGTCCACCAATATCCAATCATTCATCAACATCTCGGGGGCTTATATCAACTCACAAATACCCAGAACTCGTCCCATATTTCTTCTGACCAAACTGCCTCTGAGCCAAGCCAGTCAATCCCACACACACGCGCGCCATAACCACCCACGAACACCGCCAGAGCAAGGAAATAATAGAAAGAAAAAGAAAATGGATGCCCTCCACGGCCCCGTCACCGGGAGGCCGTCGCCGCCGCGGGAGGGGCGGCCATCAATGTCCTTTTCGCCAACGCGGGGACCACGGCGGGGCGTACGTACTGTATATATATATACACATATATGCTGTGTCATACCATACACCGGTTGCTTATACGCGAACGCGAGATATTAGCAATATCGCTCATCCCCTCTCCGCAATTCAAGACAACACACATACACCTGTCCCAGACTCCGGCCCAACCGGCACCATAGACCCGGTCCCCATCGCTATCTTTGAGTAAGCCTGACGCGTAAACACCCTCTCGACCTACCAGCTCACCCAGCTCGTCGTACCCGGCATGGCCGCCCGGGGTTCGGCCGCGTCATTCTAGGACTCGCCGGTGGCCGGGCTGACGGGCGGCGTGGTGGGCGCGCACTACGCGAGTTGCAAGAGCGCCCTGCACAGCACGCTGCACTACCAGTCGCCGCGGCTGGCGGCCCAGGGTGTCACCGTCAACGCCGTCGCGCCCGCGCTCATTGGGGGCACGGCGATGCTCCCCGGCGGCGGGGACGAGGTATGTGAGTAATAAGGTCTGGGCCGTGGATGGGGGGTGGGTTCCGAGGGAGGAAGGAGAGGAAGGAGAGGAAGGAGAGGAGGAGTGGTGTAGGCAGCACTCAGTCCTCAAGGACATGGATAGCTATCCTTCAGGTTGTTATTTTATTTATTTTTTTTATTTTATTTTTCCATCGTTAGATCTACTGCGTCTCTGTACGAGTCCAATCCGAAACAAATTCCAGCGCTGGATAAGATATAAAAAGACTGCCCCATCTATCTCGTGAGCCAAGAGCCGTCCAGCGTCCCGCCCTGCTCGCCGGCGGGCTTCCATGCGTCCCTCTCGAGGCTCCTCCTTGCGACCTCGCAGTCGGTGTTGATATCCTCGATGAGCGCCTCCAGGCCCTCGTAGTTCTTCTCGTCGCGGATATAGCCCAGGATCAGCAGGCGCATCTCGACGCCGTAGAAGTCTGCGGCGAACTTATGCAGCACGTGCACCTCGGCGCTGCGCACCGTGTTGTTGTAGAAGGGGTTGTACCCGATGGACATGACCATTGGGAAGATGGAGAAGCTCCTCTTGCTGCTCTCGCCCTGGCCCTCGCCCGCCGTCGGTGATGAGGACGAGGTCGACGACGGCCTGTAGTTGGGGTGGTCCTTGCCCAGCTCCAGGGCGGCCCACCCAAAGTAGACGCCAGATTTGGCATTGGATATCCAGGGGGTCACGGTGGAGTCAACCGGCAGGTTGGCTGTCGGTATGCCCAGCTGTGTTGGGGTTAGTTAGATCGCGAGGCCGGTGGGCGAGAGTGTACATGAGATGGATGTACATGACCGAACGGCAAGGCTAGCGGGGAGTGTGTTCGCTCTCTCTCCCCCTCTCTCCCTCTTGTCCTCGCTATGGTAGGAAGAGGGATGGTGGGAAAGGGGAACAGAAGAAAGAGGCGAAGGTGTGTTGTGCCGCATGCGGTGTGCGGTGCGTGGGTTGCATGAAGTGCAAGCCAGTGCAGGACTTCCTGCGCGCATGTACGTGCGATGGACGTGCATGGTGGGTGAGGCAGTGAGGGCCCTGCACTTCATACCGGCCGTATCCCCTTCCCTCACTCGCTCGACCCCTCCACTCCCTCCTCGGACCCTTGGACCGACTAACCTTGCCTCACATGCAATAGCAATGGCAATGGCCGCCCCCGTCATCTCCCCCCTCCCCTTCGGTCCCGGGTTGGTCGGGTCGTCACCATCCATGCCTTCACTCGATCGGCACCTGGCGAACGCCGCGATCTTGGCCTGCTTCGGCCGCCTGCTTCTGCTGCTGCTGCTGCTGCTGCTGCTGCTGCTGCTGCTGCTGCTGGTGGTGGTGGTGCCCGTGCTGCCGTTGCCGTTTGCCGCTCCTGCACATGCGCATGCCGCTTCCGCTGCCGCTACTGCTCCTCGTCCTGCCCCTTATCCGTATTCACCTGCAGGGACAGCACACTCATACATCGTGTAGGATGAGGCGCATCGAGCGCGCGGGAAGAATAAAAAACTACCCGCCCGTTGTGGCCAAAAGGGGACAGCGAGGGGGATACGAGAAGGGCAGAGAGACAAAGTCAAAGCGAAGAGAGACTCAAAACTGCTCACCTCCTTGGACCCCCGGCCGAAGCCCTTGATGACCTTTCCCTCCATCTGCAATGGGAATGGGGATTCCGGCCCGGACACCGGTCCCACCATCGGAGGCCTCGTGTTTGCCATGGCTTGTAGCGTACTTGCTTTTCCTTCGTTTTGTCTCTCCCCCTCCCCCCTTTTGCTTAGGGAGGACCGCGTGGATCGCCCGATCAGGTGAGACGGGATGGGGGGGCCCTTGTGTGTTGCAGGACGCAGGACGCAGGACGCAGGACACAGGACACAGGACACAGGACACAGGATAAACAAAGGTGACGGGCAGTTCCAACGCTGGACGCAGATTTCAGGTCGCACGAGATCGTGGCAGAATGTGATATGTGATATGATCAAGCACGTTGCAGAATGGGGCAGGGGGTCCAACGATTCAGTGTCCTGGGATAAGAGGCCGGGGCGTGTGGTTGGTTCCTGTTGTATGCCGTATTTGCTCGCGGCTGGAGACGCAGCGACGGGAATTGGATGCTGGGTGAGAGGTCGTTCGTATATTTATCGGCAAGCGTCGGACTGAGCAGCGAGTTAGTTGCCTGCGGCGGAATGCGGTGGAAGGCAGCCCTCGGCGGTGGGGGGCGAGTAAAATACGCAGTACACAGTAATACTCCGTACATGAGTGATAAGATAAAGTGCCGCAGCGTCCAAGTATGCTCCGTACTCCGTACTCCGTATTGCAGCAGGTACCCAGGTACCCACCTACCTAGTAGACCGTACAGGCCCGTCACCTATTACTTGCTACTCATACCTAACGCACTTTTTGTACGAGCAATTAATTATTCGGCGTGCACCACTCGCGCCTGAGCTAGGCCGATGCAGCAGAATTGATGGTCGCTGTTGCGTGATTGCCCAGTCATCCAGCCAAGCAGCCACCCTCAGGCTTAACCGCTTCCACATCCATGATGCTGCAGAACCCACAGTCACACACCACTACAAGGACAGACCCTCTCTGTTTGTTCCCAACCCCCCACCTACAACCGAGTCCTAGTACGAGTCTGGGGTCACACAGCGAGAGACGGGAGCACATCCAGTATTGCCTGGCGGGTTTTTACGGGCTTTTTGACAACTGAGTTCCTTGATTCAGCCTTGCAGTATTGTCCGTGACCAGCGTCGATCGCCTGCGTCGATATGAACTACCCTAGCCTCTAACGATCCATCGCTTCCGAAGATGCCGCCCAGTAAAAGCAACAAAGGGGAAAAGAGAAGGGGGCGGGGGGAGAGAGAGAGAGAGAGAGATAGAGAAACCGAGAGGAAAAAAGCAAACGGGGTATAGTTGTAGATCTTATTGTGTGCTGAGAAAGCCAGTGCCTCATTTTTTTTTTTTTTCTGAAGTGAGACCATGACCGACTCTTCTCTTGCCCCTGACCAGGGGCTACTGTGCTGGTGGGCGCGAGCCCAAAAACCGCCCGCGATTCCACCACCCCCCGGCTGTTGTATAATGCATTCTGTCCCTGGTCTCTGTCCCTTGCGGCGCGGGTCCATTGGAACAGTCAGGAAATGCGCGATGACCTACACCGCCAAGCCGTGTGGATGCTGGTCAGGGTAATAACAAGGTAGGAACTGTAGCATCGTTAGCCATCTTGTGTTCGTCCGCTCAGGCGCCAGGTCAATCTAGAAGGAGGGGATGCTCACATTGATGACGATCATCATGGGCATGTCAAATGTATCCCTTCGTATGACCCAGCAATACGTGCATTCCAGCTTGCCGTCCTTGGCTATCCTTGAAATGCCGTGCTCCCCGTCAATCCTCGCGACTCTGTTGCTGAGGAACATCGCCCTTGGGTCTTTTGGTGGTGACTCATTGACGCTGGAACTACTTGCCGTTGCGTCGATGCTCTCCTGCGTGCGGTACTTGAGCAGTCTGCATTTCCTCATCACGCTGCTCCTGCTGTCGCCGAAGGCAAGATGTGCAAAGTCCTCAAAGTACTGGACGACACTGTCATCGTCCATGAGCTCTGCTATGAAGAGCGGGTGCCGTTCGCCACCGGGGGCCTTGCTCTTGTCCGCCTGGTCATTCAGAGTACCAAGCTTCGGGGTCATCAGCGTATCGGTGTTCGCCCCCGAAGCTCCGGCACTGCCGCCAGTGTTGACATTCATGTTGACCTCGTTCCCGAGGAGGACCTCCTTGGGCCAGCCTGTCAGCGCAGTGAACTCCTTGTTTACGGCAGCAATCTCGCCAGTCCTGCGGCAGACAATGGTGGGGCTGGAGCCGTGATGCATGAAGTCTTCGTATTCGAACAGCGTCCGCTGGAAGCACTTTTCCATGAACACCATGTCAGCTCGGTTCAGTGTCCGGGTGACCGAGATGAAGGACGGCCGGAAGCTCGAGAGCGCCACAGCGATGCGGACCAGCTTGTCGTTACTGGTCCGGAACCTCCGCTGCAAGAAGGCTATCAGCCGGTGGAAGTTGTGCACGTATTGGAACGGCTCCTTGACTGTGTCATAGATAGTCGACGGGTCTCGCTGCCGCTTGCCAAGCAGGGGCTGTGGGAAGACCTTTGGCATGCCAGGCTTTGTCTTTGGGCGGGCTTGAGCGCCGAGCACCTGCGGCCCATTGTGGTAGGTTGCTGTTGGTGAGCCTTCGTAGCCGATTCCGTGGCTGGGCTGGGGACTGTCATGGTCGGTGCTGGGGCTTTGTAGACTTGTTGGGCCTGCAGCAATGGCGTAAGCATGAGGGAGACCGTGCTGGAGGTTGCCTTGGGTATATAGGGGGTTTCCGGACTGGTCGATGGAGAGGATATCGCCGATCATACCGCCGTCGAATTGTTGCATACCGTTGCCGAAAGCACCAGCTGAGAAGTTGGTCTCACCCGCGCCGGCCTGGGAGAATGATGGCTCCCGTGGCGGTGTGTCAGCAGCACCAGAGGCCATGTGGTTGAGCATGCTGAATTCCATGGCGCCATACTGACTCCCGAAATTCAAGCCCTCAAGGTTGAAGTTGTACAGTGCCGGATTGCTTGGGTCGAAGAAGGCCGAGGTCATGTCGGAGATATCCCCCGAGACCTGGGGCACAGTGAGACCACTCATCTGCGGAGGATTCGGTGGCTGAAATGTGGGGGACACGGGAGACTGTTGACTGGCGAAGGCCATGCCTTCGGATATTGGCCCCAGCCCGGACTGTGGCGAGAACAGTGGGTATGGGTTGGAGGAGGGTGTTGGCGAAAAGAAGCCGCCGACGTTGGAGGATGCGTCCGAGCCGGTGCTGGACGGGTGGCGATGCCCGTTTGGCCGGTTCTGAGGCGCGTTGGGGTTATAATTTGGACCCAGAACCGGCCTCAATGCTTCCGGCGGAGCATCGTGGAGATACTTGGCCTTCTTGCGGACTCCATCCTGGCAATGATCCGCCAGCCCACGTTTTATACACCGCTGGCAAGGCCGTTCATCACCTGCACACAAGGGATGTTAGCCTCGTCCAATATCCACTGGGCTGTCAAGCTCTTGGTAATAGGTCCCATGGTCGGGGACGCGTAAGAGCCGCAGGGAACCCAGTGCGAAGGTCATGTCCGAGTAGTCATGATCCGGGTTCATGGGCATACCGCAAGTAAGGTGAGCTCTCTGGCAAGCAAAGCAGGCCCTCCTCGCCTTCTTCCTCCTTGGTCGCAGAGGGTCCTTTGGGTCATACTTTTTCTTGACCTCGCCGTCAGGGCCGACTTCTTGTTTTACGGTGCTCTCAGTCATCTTGTCGTCGTCTTTGAAGGAGGCGTCGTTGTCGTCGTTGTCGTCGTACTCGTGCTCATTCTCAGACATGGCATCTGAGACCTCGCCTCCGTTGGATTCGACTTCTTCCGGCATCGTGTACCGGCTACATATATATGTGCGGGTCTGTGATGGGAAGGGTGCCCAGGGCTAGACGCTCGTAATGACGGCACGGCGCTGCAAGGCCGGCGACCTCTTTGCGAAACCACCCGCGCTACCTGTTCCAGTTGTAGCAAGTGGTCTGGACAGCAAGATGTGCTCAACTCCTGCAGGAATGCTTGGGTGGTTGCACGACACCAGGATCAGCTGCGGCCGCAGTATGTACTGTCACGGAGCCAAGCTGCCCAGTGGCCCGCTTGCTTTTCCTCCTCCTCCTCCTCCTGGAGGGTACGGACCAGCTGCGCTGCGCAGCGCAGCCGCTGCACGCAAGGTACGAGGGCGCAAGGAAACAACGTGCAGGCAGGCCAAGGGGCCAACCGTCCACCTTAGCCCTGGTCTTGCGAAAGAAGATGCAGGTGTCGCGCCGGGGTGTCTCTGGACTGTGGCCGTATTGGGGGCGGGAGGGACTCTGTGCGCATCCGTAATATTGGCGTCGATCGGTTTGCAAGCTTCCAGAAGGACGTGCCGCAAGGTAGAAGCTGAGGTCCGGGCAAGCAGGCAAGTCGAGGCGCGAGTCGAACAATGGCAGCGCAGTTGCTCGTATTCTCCGCGGACGGCTGCCACGACCAGGACCAGCTCTCCAATGGAGTCGCAGCCAGTGTAAAAAGAGGCGTTCCTTGTGCGACCGGCACCGTGTTCGCGCACTGAAGATGGCGAAAGCCAGGGCGGGCGAGCAGGGGTTGGGCAGGCCGGTCGGTCGGTCGGTCGGCCGGCCGAGGCGGGAAGTATCGCAGTCGCAGTCGAAGTCGAACAGTGGTTCAAGGTTGGCAGTCGAGGTCGGCGCCGCGATGGCGATTGCAAGGCAGGTAGGCCGTGTGGGTCCACATACACAGAGGGACAGGGCCAGGACAGGCACAGGCACACGAGTACATGCGTACAGGCACAGGCACAAGGCAGGCGGGTAGGGCGCAGGATCCTGGCTTTCCTGGGTCCAGGCGAGGTTGTATGAAGCGCGCGGTGCTTGCAAGAGGGTGGCGGTATGAGGGGTTGTCTGCTGCAGCTATCTGTAAACAACCTATTATGAGTGGTGCTGCATATGGCAGCGCTAGGCTGATCGGCGACCTTGTGAGCGGAGGGGGGGTGGAGGGGGATGACGAAGGAGGGCGGATGCACAGGCGGGAGATGCTGGCCAGCTGGCTGTGATGCAATGCAGAGATTCGAACAGGACAGTCAGGCGTCCTGTTGTCGGTTGTCGCTCAGCACACGGCGTGGTGGGCGGAAAGGTTCTTGGTGGTCGGTTGTTGGTGTCGTGTGCTCGTTCGGGCGGCTGGGCTCGGGCTGCAGAGCACTAGCCGTCGGGAGGGCCTTGGTGGTCTCCCAAGGTTATCAACAAGACCTCGGTAGTACCTCTGTCAGAAGTCCCAAGGCTTGCGGCAGGTTATGGCGGTGGGGCTAGCAGGCGGTTACACCATGCAGGTATGTAGGGAGTACCCAGGTAGCTTGTTGGGATGCGTGGATGGTCGCGTTCGTGCTTCTGCATGTGCTTTTGACTCGGCTATGTATGTACTCGTCCTGTCCTGATCTTTTGCTGCTCCTGCTTCAACCAATGGACGACGCCCTAGGGGGAGTGGGGGAAACGTTGGAAGGGCATCATTGAATTGCACCAGAGTTTGGAATTGCGGGGTGAGGAAAAGCCTGGAGGGGAGGGGGCAGGGCTTGGCCCACACAAGATCGGCTGGGGTACCTACCAGCTATACTGATCCTGTATACATTACATAGGTACTTTGGTGACACGGGCATGGACAGGGAACTGCCTTCCCAGCTCACCGGCCAAGCAGCTCGACTTCGGACTAAAACATGTGGAGATAGTGTAGGACATAGCCGGCATGTACCGATGTATCTACCCTTCGAATATTCCAATATTATCGTGTATGAAAACCCCACCACCATCTTCACCACCACCACCACCACCACCAAGGAAGCAACATCAACAATCACTGCTCACAAAATGGTGCTCCTTACACAGCCCGACCGTCCAGTAAGCTGTCCTGCGTACCTGGTTTGACGGCTGTCTGGTTAGGTACTTGTACGCATTCTATGTACATACAGTCCAGCTGCCGGCGCCGAGTGTATGGCGTCCACACAAGGGAGGATTAGACTATTCCCTACCACTCCTCCTACTCCTGACCTGCGCATCGTACAGAAGAGCGCAGCACAGTCCCGCACAGTGCTTCGAGCCAGCCCAATCGAAGGCCCAAACCGGGCCCGAGCAGGCGCAAGCAGGCTGCATCTCGCTCACAGCTTTGTGTCCCACATTCGCCATGTTCCCTGCCGCTCATCATCACCACAATCATCCTCATCATCATCACTCATCCCCAACAGCATCATCACCGCCTCTCTCCAGTTGGCCATCCGTACTCCCGCCCATGTGCCTGCTGCCTCTGGTGTTCTACAAGGCTTCGGCAACCTGCCCGAACTCCCGGATCTAGGCACAATCCTGCACACCTCATTTCTTCATCCATGTCTGCTCCATTACCACGTCTCGCGCAACTCTCTCTCTCTGTGGCCAGCAACAGGGCAGGAGTAGGCGAGCTCCATCTCTCCTGCTCATGTCGACAGAGCCCAACCGTCAGTCGTATCTGCGTCCCGTATCGCTCTGACCAAAACACTGCCGTGTCGCATCCCAAGCAATTTCCTTGAATATCATCTCCCGAGCCTGGTATATCGGTCCTTGTCACTTGTTACACCATCTAAGCCCCTCAACCCCCCCCCCCGAACCCGGACTGCTCCAGAGACCGCAGTGCGGTTTGCAGCGCGGTGTAGTGGATAAATCCCCGCCCACACAACCTTGCCCCGTCACCATTACACTCGCCTGCCAGCGCCTCATCTTAAGTCATCTGGGGTGGTGCATCGAGCCTCTTACAACAGCTCAATAGATCACGGGCGCCGGCATGCGCGCCACCAAACATCACTCACGCCTGCGGCTTGCAGATGCCAATCTGGGTGTGTGGGGTTTTGATGGCCTTGCTCTCGTCTGTCTCATGCCCCCTTCTCTTCCCTGCCCTGCCCTGTCCTGGCATGCCCTACTCTGCAACCTCCAATACCGTACTTTCAGTCAGGCACAGGCATCCACCCGAGGTCAGTCAGGATAAGGAATCACTTCCCCGGCCACTCTCATTGTCCTTGGCTCGCTTATGCATCTGCTCAAGGGCGCCCCCCCCCCTCTCTTCCTTCTTTCGTAGAGCCGGGCGACATTTCAGCCTATCCACAGGCCACAGGGGAGGCGCGACGTGGTCCATCTCTTACGTGCAGCTGCTGGGGATCTCCGAACCGAGATTTTGTGTGTTGCATTCTCGATCTTGTCACATAGCATTCACCATCCGGACCAAGTTCCCTCACGGTCAAGTCCATTTGCCACCGCGCAATCAGCTGGATAAGCGTCTTGGATCAAGACGGCACCCATTCCCGCCAGCTCTGCTATAAGCTGACGGCAGGGCCATTTCATGGCAACACTGGCTCAGGCTAGATGCCTTCGTGCCCTCCATTGTGCTACACCGCATATAAAGCTTGCATCAGCGTCGACTGGCCAAGTGCTGAAGGGACTTTTGACGAAGCAGCACCGGGGGACTTGCTCTGGAGGTATCAGCGGCTGAACTTGGGTATAGTGTGCTCACTTTTCCACGCTAGGACCTGGGGACTTGGTTTCATGGGCACACGGGAGCGGCACGCCTGTCTCGAAATAGCTTCTTGCATTTGGGGCTGGCCGTCAATTCCAGTCGTCGGGCCGATTCGTGGTCTATAAGGCCCGCAAGTCGCGCTGCTGTGCTTGACCAGGCTAGGCCCTATTGGTAATTTATAGCGGTATAAGCCAGCAAAGTCTAGCATGCTTTGAAAACAAATGGGTATGTAGCATCTAATACTCATTTCGACATGGCGCTCTCTTCATGCGACTATTTCCTCAGTCCGTCGTCGCCATCTTGCTGTGCGCGCGTATCCGTTTGCCAAATTTATAGAACAAGTAGCTACATGCACGTTAGTACCATGCATCGGAGCCCAAAGGGGAAAAAAAAAGAATAGTTTCTAGAAGCGCTCCCAGACACCAACACACACACACACACACACATCTCTGTGGGGGATGTGGGAAGGGCGGTGAACACCAAACAGAAACAGAAACATGAACGCCTATACGTACGGGAAGGGCAGCATGGCCAGCGTCAGGAACGCCAACAGCGACGTCGCCCACTGTGAAGCTCGTATTAGCAATCCATTGTGTTTCCCCAGGGGGCCAGCACATAGCCGTCCCTGACGATGGAACCCTGACTGACCTGATTACCAAGCTTCTCATACATCTGAAGCCCAAAGAGGGGGAAAGCTGAGGAGAGTATGTGTCAGCTAGATGCATCTGGCAGGACAAAGTAGGCAGGAATACGTCTACCCCAGGTCGCATCAGCGCTCGCTTGGGGGAGTGTTCGTCGAGGGGCTTCCCGGCTGAGTGGGAACGGTGTGAGGTTGGGGGGGGGTGGATGGCTGGCTGGCTGACTGCCCGGCCGGCTGGCCGCCCGGCCCGTCCGTGTTCGACAACTCACCAGCTGCGAAAGAACACCGGGCCAGTGCGTTTGAGGCCAAACTCGAAGCCGCGTAGAGAGGGTAGGCGTCGACCTGATTCCCACCCCGTGACGTTAGCATCTTCCGCATCCGACCTTTAGTTTCGTAATTCCTCCAATTGCTCTCCACGGCTCCCCTCGCACGACATGTCTTTGGGTGTTCCACATAGGAGAGCACGTTGACGTGGGTTGGATGCTCCCTGGGGATCGTTCCTCGTCTCCCGGTAGGTGGGTTGGATTTTGGCCATCATCAGATGAGGGGATATTACGTACCAGGTAGCTGAAAGTCCCCGAGAAAACAAGCAGCGTCTGTGAGACAATTTTTCCTCAATCGGTTAGTCGCAATGGTCCCGGATATGCAGAATGCGAGATCAACAGCAAAGCGGAAAAGAGAGACGCCATGCGAGGGGACAGCATGGGAAGCCGCCCCGCCCTCGACGAAGCAGCCGCTAACTGAAATGATGGGCCGGTGGGCCGTCTTGTCTGTCTCGGGCCCCCTGCGTGCCACAGTCGCACACGGTTATGAGCCACCGATGGCTGAGGCTCAGTGGACAGACGCGCTACAGTGCCCAGAGCCGGGTGGTGTTATGGTCACACGAAGCAAAGAGACCACGATCAAGCCCCTCAAGGTTGGTATACATGATTAAAATAAAAATAGAAGAAAAAAGAAAAAAGACAGTGAAGGACTCACCCCTGCGCCAAAGATGCCTGAACCGATGATAGGCATGATCCAGTGGACCCACGGGAAGCAGGACCACCCAAACCAAAACAAACCGACCGTCACCAGGACGCCTCCCAGTATTGCAGACGGGAGGCGGTACTCAGGCTCAGCTTTGCCCTCGTCGGCGCCAGTGAGCCTCGCGTTCTTCTCGGTCAGCTGCGCGCGGATCTTGACCCAGAGCGGGCCCATGAGCGCGGCGAAGAACATGCCGACGAGCAAGCCAAGGAACGTGAGCCCCGTCTGCCACATGTTGAAGCCGTAGGTGCCCTCGAAGACGTGCGGGAAGGTACCGAAGAAGAGGTAGAGGATGCCCAGGAGGATCGCAGAATACAGGTTCAGAATAAGCGCCATGGGCTCGAAGATGAGGATCTGAAAGGGTCGCAATAGAGAGACGCCCACCGTGCGGACGAGCGACTTGTTGGTCTTCTCGATCGGGGCCTTCCAACGCTCGTCGCCCGTATCCTTGCGCATCTTCCTGGCCTTGTTGCGCAGCACGACAGGGTCTAGGGATTTCATCAGTATCAATATATGCCTTCCGAATCGAGAATTTCAGTGACACTCACGGTACGTTTCCGGCACAGTGACCACAAGCGCCAGGCATAACATAAACGCCCAGATGATGAGCACGTAGTGAGTCCACCTCCAGTTCAAATTAGAATTTATGAAGCCCCCGATCATAGGCCCAAAGCTGGGGCCTGTGAACGGCGCCGCAGTGAAAACAATCATTGGGTAGTGCATCTTATCAGGCGTGAACAGGTCCCCGACGGTGCCGCCGGAAACGCTGAGGAACGCGCTGCCCGCCAGGCCCTGGAAGAAGCGGCTAACGATGACGGTGCCGATGTTGTGGGCCACGGCGCACGGCACGATCCAGATGGTGAAGACTGCGAACGCGGCCAGGTAGATTGGCCGGCGGCCATAGAACTCGGACAAGGGGCTCCACATGGGCCCCAGGGCTATGCCCAGGACGAACATGCTGAGCCCCAGCGTGGCGACGATGCGCGAGCACCCAAACTCGGCGTCCATCTGCGCGTACGTCGACGTGTAGATGGAGCTCGCGCACGTCACGCAGAAGCTGCCTAGCGACGTGATCCCCACGATCGCCCACTTGCGGCCCACGGCCATACTCCGCGGGCACCACGGGTCCGCGTTGCCGCCTTCGAAGCCCACCTCGAACGGGTCCCTGTCCCGCACCTCCCCGCCCGCGCCGCCCTTTTCCGGATCGCTGGGCGAGTCCTCACCCGAGTCCTGATCATCAGCCAGATCGTCGCAGCCGTAGCCGTTGTGGGACCGCACGCGGCTTAGTGACGACCTCGTGGACAGGCCCGACGAGCGGTTCCTCACTGCCGGGTCCCCTGTGGCTCTCGAGGCGCCCGTTGCTGGCCTGATGGATTCGAATATCGCCTCATCTCCATGCGCGGTATCCATGGCGCCTGTCTCGGTATGCTCCTCCCCGCTGTCGATCGAAGCCTTGTCGATAGATGGTTTTTCGGTCCTGTCGCTCAAGGTTTCCAGCCGCCCGAGTGTGTTGCTGGTAGCATATTTTTCGGGAACTGCTTGGTTCGCCATCTTTCAGTCTTTAAAAGTGGCCAGAGGCCTGAAGTTGCGGACGAAGCAGGAGGTGGAGACTCAATACGAGTGCGCAAGCAGGCGAAGATACTTGGCGTCAATTGGGGTCTGCGTCATTAGAAACTGGCATTATTGATTATGTTTCTGATATATCTATTAGCTTGACGTCAGCTTGGTTTGTAATGGCGGGATTCAATTTGTCAGGTTGTTTGTTGATGCCGTCGAGTTGGCGACAAAGTCTGAAGGAATAGGGTCCCAGTGGCGTTAACGATGATCCACCTGGCCCATGAGATACTGGTCGGTCCCAGGGGTTAGCAAGAAAACTCACCTATGACTACCGCTACGTGCATAACAACATAACGTGACGTAGGTATCCCTGGAGGACGTTTTCGGTTGATTTCTTTTGTTGTCTTTCTCATCACTTTCAACACTTGGGAACTTCGCCGATTGACATCTCCTCTCGGCGCATTCCTCGGAAGGACATTGCCCTTTCCCATCACTCCGCAACGACAACGGGCCAGTGCTGTGCTTGCAAATGAAGGTGGAGAAGCCAATCGTTGCTTAGTTGGATCACTGGCAAGGATCATTACTTAGTTGCGACCGCATACTTGGAAAGGGTGTACACTATGTCATCCCCCCTTTTGGCCGGGAAGCCGGCGATAGCACCCATTGCTGCATCGGATTTAGGCGGCGATTAGCCGGTCCTCTTGCCGACGATGGGTTGTTGCTATATTGCTGTCCGGGGCAGATGGTGCGTTATCGGTCCTGGTGAATGTGTCAGGAACTGGTAGGGGCGGTCGTCGTTGACAGGACTTGCGTATAAAGGCGAGACGCGAATGCCGACCACGGCTGATTCGTGTCGCGGGTTATCCGATTTTACCGCCCATTGCTGTTTGGACCTTAGTCCTGCCGAGGCCATGTCACGTAAGGTCTCGATCCTATGTGGTTTTAGCTCCTGGCCTCGGTAGCGTTCGTCGGATTCTCCATGCCATCATCATTGAAAGGCTAGTAGTAAGGCTGAATCTTTGCTTCAAACTCTCCGAGACACACGGTCGTCCGTGCTTGGCATTCCGGATCTTCCGAACGGAAAGACGATGGACGGAAGAGCACGGCTTGGCCTGCCATAACGGACGATATTCGCCAACAACCAATTTGGATGTTGGGTAGTTATCCGAAAAGACAGCAGAGTATTGGCTGCATAGGAGATTTGCCAGCAATCCAGAACTCCTTTTGTGGCTCTGATCGATGTTCACTGGCCACCAATGGAAATTATCTGCTGCGCGCAAAACAACGCTGAATGTAGGTGAACCCGCCTGCTCTTCGACAGGAGCAGACGCAATACGCACCGCCATTTTCTCGTGCCAGGTCAGTCTGCATGCTTCATTGAATGTGCGAGTCAAGTCATGGACGGTGTTATCCCTGTTGGCATGAGCATTACATGACAAGAATCTGTAGCAGATGCTCACAAGTCTATTCAATGAAGTTCTGATGCGAGGTGGTCGGGGACACAGCTGCTCCCGCTCCGAAGAAGTGGAACTTGAGACTGCTGATAACTGCCAGCGAGCCAGCCTTGGACTTATGATACTGTCTTAGGCAAGTCGACGGGACTGGTCTGGTGTGAGGATGAGACTCGAGCAATGCGCAACTAATGTGTCTCTCGTGGGTCGGCACAGTCTGTTGTTTGAGGTGCCGGACCCCAACTTTGACTTCGAGATGAACCGTCATGCTCGCGACGGTCAGACGTCCTTCCTCATGGCGAAAAAGTAGTTGCCGACCTTCTCGCTACCCGCAACCTCCTTCCAGCCCAGGCCAGGCACGTACACGACACCCATCACCCTCGGGTGACTCCAACCCTGCTTCCTGGCAAAGTAATTCCTCAGCTCACCTTCGTTGATGTACTTGTCCCAGCTGTGCGTCCCCTTCGGCACGATCCCCAGGACATCCTCCGCCATGAAGTTGGTCGTAAACCAGCTCGTCCACGTCCGCGCGATGGTGCTCAGGACCAGCCAGCCGCCCGGCCTTACAAACTGGCCACACCGCTCCAGGAAAGCCGAGGGCTTGTCGACGTGCTCGATGACCTCGAACAGGCTGACCACATCGTATTTTCCTTGGTCGGTGGCCGGCAGGGGCAGTGCCTCGATGGCACCGCTGACGTAGTTGAGCTTGGGCGCCAGTGAAGGGTCCTTGGCGGCGTGTAGGCGTGCGACCTTGAGAACCTCGGGTGTTGGGTCGACTGCCGTCACGGACTCGGTGGTGGGCAGGCGGGCGGCGGACTCTGCGAAGATGCCACCGCCGCAGCCGACGTCGAGGTAGCGGAGCTTGCGTCCCGCTTGTACCGAGTCAGGCTCGCCTGCCTGGCAGTAGCGAATGAAGTCGTGGCGCAGGGGGTTCATGAGGTGCAGGATGCGTGAGGAGCCATGGGGATCCCACCATTCGGCGGCGAGGGCATTAAAGTGTGCTACCTCGGAGGCGTTGACCGAGGAGTAGGAGGGCGGCGATGACGAGGAGGACGGTGAGGTTGGATCTGAGCCGGAACTAGAGCTCTGGAGCGTCCGACATGACCGTGGGAGCGCGACTGGGAGCTGGCGCAAAGACGGTGGACGAGCCTGGCGAAGCTGTCGCAGAACAGCAGCGGGGGCCCTTGAGGGGGCCATATCGCAGGAATACGCCTGCCGAGGCCCGACGATCTGATGGCTAGCAAGAAGGCCTGGTTGACTTATGGTGGCACCAACGTGAGCTTGAGGCTGGGCGAGGTTGCGGCCAGTCGACGTGAGGTCAGAGCCTCATACGTCTGTGAACTTTTTGCCGGATCGGGGGCCGATCCCTGCAACAGTGGCCGCGTGGTGGAGGGGCGTCATAAGTAAAACCGACCCCAATCAATGGCTTGTGGATGGGCTTACGAAGGAAGACAATAGAACACCTGGGCAGGCTTCTACCCCAGCAATTATCAGGCGGACTGGCTCCAGACAAGGCGAGACCAGGCACCCACCGAGGGCTCTTGCTCTGTGCTCCGCAAGGTTTGGGCCATTGTCGAACTACTCCGTACGAGAGATGACCTAAGCATTCGCATATGCTCACTCAGCCGAGCCCGGGGCCCAAGTCAAGCGGTCATTCAGGATCCAGGGACCCAACCGCCCGGGACCGACTACGGTCTCGCGGGGCTCGCGGGGCAGGATGGCTGACTGATTGACTCGACTCTCCCCAGTCGCAATTTATCTTGCCAGACAACCACATCCACTCGTGCACACGCGTCTTATACGCAGTACTGCGCAATACATAGCGAGCATTTTCTCCTTGTCTTCTTATTCCAATACTGACTGCCGACCTTTTTGAGCCTACTCATCTACCTAGAACCACCCGTGCCGAAAGTCTCCTTCAGCCTCCTCGAACCCGACTGACGACTGGCCCGAGCGAGCCGACATAGTTCCGCCCGCCCAGCTTTGCTCAAACGACAACAAGCATACTCACCACTCCAATTGAGCCCCTCCTGCCTCCAAGACACCCTCTGCCCCTCCTCATGGGATCGATCATGCCGTCCACAACCCTCGACCGGTCCGAGTTCGACTCAATACCTGACACCATCAAGGCCTTCCGTACGTACACAGTCACATGCCCAAACACACGAGTCTCCCCCAATAACGTACAAGACACCTCCCCCCCCCTCTCTACCGAGACACAAACACCAGTACTGACTTCTTCTTCTCCTCCCGCCCGCAGGCGATGGCCTGTTCATAGTAGTCCTCGACGACCCGGGCCGCGAGAACGAGGCCGACCTCATCATCGCCGCTGAGGACATAACCACGGAGCAGATGGCCTTCATGGTGCGCCACAGCTCGGGCTACGTGTGCGCACCCCTCGCCCCCGAGCTGACCGCCGCCCTGGCCCTGCCCCAGATGGTCGCCGACAACGAGGACCCCCGCGCCACCGCCTACACGCTCACCGTCGACGCCGCTGACCCGTCCATCACCACAGGCATCAGCGCCCACGACCGTGCCCTGACGTGCCGCACCCTGGCCGACCCCAGCGCCACCCCGGCGTCCTTCCGCAGGCCGGGCCACGTGCTGCCGCTGCGCGCGCGCCCCGGCGGGGTTAGGCAGCGCAGGGGCCATACCGAGGCCGCGACCGAGTTCTGCCGCCTGGCAGGCAAGGCGCCCGCCGGCGTCATCTGCGAGCTGGTCGACGACGGGGAGGAGGTCGAGGGCCAGGCAATATTCAGGGAGCCGGGGATGCTGAGGGGGGAGAAGTGTATCGCCTTTGCTAGGAGGTGGGGGCTCAAGGTGTGCACTATCGAGGACCTGGTCAACTACGTGGAGAAGACAGAGGGGATGCTGGACTTGAACGGGTCGGCATGAGGAGTGTGCCGGGGAGCCTGTTCCGGTCTGGGGCGGTGGGCGTGTTGCGATCTATGTGGGTATCTTGAAAATCCGCACATGCGGCACGGGACTGGTGTTTTTCAAATGACAACCATGCAAAAGTTTGGGGATGATATAATCGGAATCTTTGCCGCGAGGCATTTACAGGCCATCTAAAGCTATGTACTTTGTTCATCTGTATTGATACTTAGTTGCTTGTACGCGATCTGGCCGTACTCGGGGATACTCGTTTGGAAGGAGAACCATGGAGTCAGGTCGAGGATCAGGGCTTCCCAAGGAATAGCCATGCTCCCCACTCATCCACTCTTCAATAGAACACACACAGTCTGCATCCTGGATGACCACCGACTTGCCTCTGACCCGTTCCCCAGCGTTCTCCACTCGCACCACGGCCACGCCCAGGCCACTGTCATACCACTGTTCTGGGTAGACAGGCACAGGGCAAGAAGAGCTCCTGTTGCAGGCCGGGTCGTGAACCATGGGCTGAGGCTGGGCCAGTTGCTGTCCCTGACTACGAATCGCATCGCTGACGGCTCAGGGGCCAGGTCCATATTGGTCCTGGTTCACCTGATGTAGCCTTGTGAGGCTGGGCAATGCTGCACCTATGATCCTGACCAACAGGGCGCAGGGCTTCTGCGATATTCACCTGCTCCAGACCCAACTTCGTCCCGAACACGAGGGTTCATGCTACATCGAAACCACAAATCTGGCCGGAGAGAAGAACCTGAAGATCATGCACCGTCTGCCCAAGACTGCCGCCTTGGTCAGCTCGAGCGACCTGGGCCGGCTCAGTCAAGTCCGAACAGCCTCACAGCAGACGGCGCAGCTGTTGTCGTGGCCGTGGTGGTTGTGAACGACGAGGGAGGGGCCGTCTCATCCCGCACCTCGTTCCCCAGTTTGCTCGAGTCCACCAGCGCCGCGAAGCCCTCGAGGTCCAGCACGGACTCCAATGGCCTGCAGGTACTCGTTGGGCGGCGAGGTCCCGTGGAAATTGGCGAACGAATACACCTCACCGGCCCAGACAACTCTTGCCGGGTCGACGCCCCCATCCCGACGGGCTGATCGTAATGAGTCGCTCGAGCGCCGCAGCGGGGAGTAACTCCGGTCCGGCACATACTGATGCCCTCCACCATGACGGCCCCCAGCTTTGATGGCTGGCTACATCTAATAATACACTTATTATTAACAATAACAATAATGCAGTACTCGCCATTCTGTCTGAAACTGCAAACAGAAACCCGGCGCGTTGTCTCGGCCTCGCCCGTCAGCATTGACCAGACGTCGACTCGTCCGATATGCCAGCATGTGTCTGTCTCATTCATGGAAACGATGCAAAGCTCTCGGTAAAAGTTCTCACTTGGTAGCCCACGGGCGGGAGTGAGGGGGACTTGCGCCTAACCTCAGATCTGGGCCAGATCGGATACGACTCATGATCTACACCGCGATTGGAGCGTTCGAGAAGACGAACTCTGGTCGCGGGGCCCGGCTCAGCGGTCAACGGTCAACGGCGAGGCGCGGCTGAGACATGATGTTGTGCAAGCGGCTTCTGCGTGAAACTCGGGTTGGCCCTGCGCGCTGGGGTTGGCGGGGAGGCGTCTGGGGGCCCTCAACCGTGGAAATCTCGGTATACATACCACGGGACTGGGTTCGAACTTGGAAGTGGTGTACATCTCCGCAGGACGAGACAAAACACCATGACAGAATTGGTGCCAGGTACACGGATTGGGGGGGGGGGTTCTGCGTAGAAGCTGGAGCACACCGACAGGGAACGGTCTGTGCTTCCTCTTCCGTCCCTCATCCATCCCGGGGAGCAAATCGCAGCGAAACAAGCAGGCATGTCCCATCTGACGTCTGCCACAGTCACATAATCCTCCGATGATTATTAGCCCGCACGGGCCCAACGGCCACATCGACAACTGGGAGTACGAGAACACCGACGCGTACTCCTCAAGCTGGGAGCTTTTTCGTCGCTAAACTCGTGGTTCGGGACGAGAACACAAGCCTCGGCTCTGTTGGTTCCCTGGCGGATTTTGCATTGATAATATGGCTTGTATCGCATGTTCGTCCAGGCTTGACCTGAGGAAGATGTATTTGGGGTGGGGCCAGGTGCCTATACATTTCGTTCCTGCGCCCGTGTTCTCCTCCCAGAGGACGACATTTGTTAAAAAATAGGGGGGGGGGTCTGCATAGAGCAGCACTGCTCGCCCAGAGTCTGGCAACGTCTTAACACAAGTTGTGAAGAGCCGTGACTTGCCAGTGACATCGACATACTGGATCTTGTGCCCGGACCCGATGAACAACACAATTGACACTCGCTGACACAACCGTTTGCTGTCGGCCTTCGCCTCTCACCCCAGCTCTGGAGATAGTGCTGTGCTCCGCAAATCCATCATGAGTGCGTGGCACGGGAAGGATTCCTTCCAGAAGGAAGCTCTGGCCGTCATGTAAACACTGCGTCCTCACGCCGGCCCAAGTCGCCGATCTCTCATCCCTGATCAGATATGGGACCTAGCAAAGTCCCGAGGGCGCAGCAGGAGCCGGAGACACCATGCCCTGGGAGGAACGTGGGGAGGCGTGAGCGTGCGTGTCTGTGATGTGCTGCGTCCCTGGGGTGTTGGGTGTGCGCGTGCGAGTGCGCAGGGCGGCAAGTCCAGGGGGGCCTAAACTAACTGCCCGCGCGCCCCTGATGTCAGTTAGGTATGTACACTACGCACTACAGACATCACATACCCCAAGATCCCGGCTTCTAGAAGACCCCACTCGCGGATCGTGGCCCGAAGCCGGGAACGAGGAGCAGTCCTAGCTCGTGGAGCATGACCAAGTCTCACCTTGAATCGCGCAACACGTTGCCCGCGGTGTGGTCGGAGCAAACGAGAACAGTCTGCTCTCGGCTATGCTCGTATTCGAAGCTCGCTCCAAGTAACAACCGTCCGTCTTGTCGCAGTATGTTTCTCGATCCCAATTTGACGCCTCTCGACAATCATCGATGTTTTGCGGTCTGTGGTATACGGAATGGGAGCGAGTAAAATTTCGATGTGCGCAGGCCTGAAATGAGGCCTTCGCTCTACGACCAGCGTTTGTGTATGTATGGTCACCGCTTGGTCCGGCTGCGAAGTTCGACGCCCCTTTTGTCCCAGGACGAGCATCAACATGGTGGTCGGTTGGACGTCTACATACGGGCGATTTTTCGGTGGCCTGGCTTCGGTAGGATCCTAACCAATCGGACAGGGTATGCCTTACATTTTACAACTGCGAGGTTAATAACTGCGCAGTATATACTAGCCTTTGGCAGAGTGGCCCCAGAATAAACAACACCGGGCGTTGATGAGAGGGCGTTGGCCCGCTTGAAGGGTGACGAGTAGGCTCAGTGGCCTCAAACCTAGTATTCAAGCTTCCGTTATGTTTCGCGTGAGAGAAGCGTGTTGCGGCAAGGTCGTAATGCCACTGATCCTGACCTGAAAAGCTTCCTAGAACTTAGAGCTAATTCTGCGTCTGGCGTGCAATCCAGGGCTAACAGATGTGTAGAGCACATACCCAGCCGCGCTCTATTTCTTACGTGAGAACAGTGAAGCTTCGTCGATACCTATATGTGATGCTGTGCGTGGTAGCACTACAACTGGTAGAGTTGAAAGCTGGGCCTTCAGTGGATGAGACGAGTCAATGGATGGTTTTGCTGGAGGTCATAGCTGTCGAGATCTATGTTTCGAGATCCGCTGCAATGTTCAGACTAAGCGCCGCCCTTTGAAACACGGTCAGCCAGTGCTGAAGCTGAGGTATAATGGACAGGATACCCCCGACGTCTGTGGGCTGAGATGGCGCTTTGATGTCTGTTCGCAGGGCCGAGGGCCGTAGAGGGCAGGAGAGGGCCGACTCGCCCGAGAACAATGGGCACCTGGTGGTCTGCCACATCGATCTTGAACGATCAGGTCGGCTGGTCGGTCGGTCGGTCGGCCGGTTGGTCAGTCAGGCATGGCTGCTTCTGTTATGTTTCGGTCCGTTCCACGGCAGAAATAATGGATCCTGCTGAGGGCACGTACACGGACCAGAAGAGCCAACTTGTGATCGCTGCGGGTGCAGCGCCAAGCTCCGTCCGTGGCCCATCTCGGGGATTTGAACCAGACTGAACCCTGGGCTCGAATGAGAAGAGCCTCCTTTTTGGCAGAATGCCTCGGAATCACAAAAAGTGAAGAGCGGCCTTGGCCAATGGAAGGAGTTGTTGTCGAGGCTTACTATATCCGGCATAGGGAAGCAGGCGACCAAATTAGAAAATGGTTTGAAGATGAGCCGACTGCCACGTCGTGGCGCGAATTGTGAGCCTATTGGCCGGACTGGGTGCACGGCAGATACGCAAGGAAGCTTGCTATAGCTCAAGTCAGTTGGGCAACGGCATTTCGTGTGACAAGATTGGAAGCTGCGCCTCCTCAAATCTGATGGTCACGAAACCAAAATTGGTTTTCAGTTTTGACTAGTTCGGGTGAAATGTGATGCCCGACCGGGACTAACAGCAACTCCCCATGTCTTGGCCTTGCTTAGATGAGGCACAAACGTCCCTAGTAAATAACAAGTCAAACAAGTGATGGATTCAGGGCTTGCAGTGCCTCTCACGACATGGCGGATTGCTATACGCACGACTGGAGGCCAAAGCCGACGGCAAGCAGGTCGCACCCGTACTGCCGTTTCAGCCGAATTTAGAAGAAATAATGCAGACCCTAGGACCCGGATGTGTATCATGCACTGCCGGGTGGTCCAGTCCCTTAGCCGGAGATCTTCATGTGGTCCTTGGATAGAACCAGCGATTCGGGAAAGCCGGCCTTCAAATGAGCTGAGCCAGGGGCTAGCTTCATTCCCTGAACGGAAACGACGGGCACGAAGGAAAGAATAGGTGGGCTCAATTTTCCAAGTGCAACCTCCATCGAGCCTAGAAATATTAATTTGCAACGATCAGAGTTGGACGTAGCCCATGCTTGTGGTTTCGGCCTGGGTCAATATCCGAGGAGGCTGGCAGGGAGGCTGGCAGGCACTGTGGGATGTGCATTTGGCAGGGAGGCTGAAATGGAACGACGTTGAAATCGGGCTCGCAGGGAGCTTGGAGAACGGGTCAACCAGCAGGTCCGCGGCGCACCTCTTGCCCGACTGAAGGGTGGCGCGAGCCAATCGAATTGCCCAGGCAGGCTTCCGAGCAGCAATTTCACCATGGCCGTTTTATCTCATCTCCGACCAAGCGTCCGGTTGTCTGGTCACCCACTCTCGAAGACAGGAGCCAGTCGCCGTCCTCTGCAGCTGTGCTGCCGGGCTCCTGGGAGCTAAAGACCTCCGAGTGACGCTGTCAGTTCCCTGACCGCTCCGCAAGATGCAAGACCAGCGCAGGCGGCAGCGACAGCGAGGATATGATATGCTTGCGTGGTCCCTGCTCCCACCGCAGTTTTGCCTCGCATTACACATTCGACAAGCGAGACAGGGATGATCAGGGCTTCGGCTCCACTCCCCGTCTTTAGAAGGATCCATATCTTCTAGAAAGGTTCCAGAATCTTGCCGCTTCTGGAAAAGCCAATTTCGGGCCCCAGTTGCTGCCCCAAGCGTTGGCCAGCAAGCCAGCGCAGTCTCCCCACAGCCCTCCTTGACAATGTGACCCTGCACTGGGGTCCCTCCTGAAGGGTGATGATGATAGTTCATCTCCTCCGCCGGGTTTTCGATGGTTTGCCCCTTTGCGTCGTGTCCACTGCCTGTCAGGATGGCTGAAATAGCGGTAAGGCGAGAGCGATGGTTGTGCGCTGCGACGAACAGCACGCGAGCCTCCGCGACTGGCCGCGTGGGAGGCTCCCATGGACCCCTTCAACCCTACGCTTCTGGGTAGGGCAGCCCTGGCGAGCGGGCGACAGGTCAGCTTTATGTGAGACTCGAGGTAGGGCTGGACAGCAGGGACGAGCGCTATCACGTTGCTGTCCCGTTCGTCAGCTCCCCCTCACTTCACATATCCATTCTTGTTTCCGAGGCCAAACTGTATTCAGCCGTCCGAGCGTCTCCTGTAAGCCGAAGCGCGGGCCTGCTTTTAAATCGACGTATGGAGTAGTGTGTCTGCAAGCTCCCGCGTGCTCCATGAGTGATGGCCAGCCACAACTGATTGCGGGACAAATCTAGCCCCCCAAAATGAAAAGGCATACGGCATATCTGAATCGTCCAATGGTAAATGGATCCCTGTCCGTGTCTCTCCGCGCCCCCTCGCCCTAGCAAAGTTACGGTGTACGGCCTGATGGGACCCGAGGATCGAAACCAACCAGGCTCCTAATAACAGCACTCGAGTACTGGGTGAGTACTTACGGAGCTACCGTGGCAGGGCCGCCGGCTCCGTACGAAGTGGAGATTGTGGTCGTGACAATAGCGTTGATCGCAGAGCACAGTGCACAAAGGAAAGGCCGCCCTGCTTTAGCCTGGCTGAAAGTGAAGTATCGTATAGTTGCTCAGAGCTGCGTCGACATCAGGCTACTGTAGGAGAAATACCGAACGGGTGTATAGGTGATGGGCAGACAGGCGATGCGAGAGATTGATCACATCAGACACTGCTGCTGGCCTGGGGCAGATCGGACGGGAGTCTGAGCTCTCGAGCTGGGTTCGCAGCCTGGCGGTGATTTGAGCGCTGATTTCAGACGCAATGTGAAAGACAACCTATAGGTATCCTGTGTGCCTGTATGCCTGTGCTGTATGTGTCTGAAGGCTGCATTAGTAGCAAGGTGCAACAGACACTTTCGCTAAACAGCTCCTTCCGGGTCTGCTGGGAAAGGCTTTGCACTCGCCTCTTTTCCTCGCCCTCGCCCTCGACCTGGCACGCCAGCCCCGGTGCCTACCGGGGCATTGAGCACCAAGGTGTTTGGTGGAGGAGGGTGGCAACAAAGCGGCCGTCCGAGGTGGCTCATTTCAGCAGCGGCGGCAAATAAACATGGGTCGGAACAGCACGGCTTGCTTGGCCCATCTCGAAAGGCTGGCAGATTGAGTTTGCTGTCATGACACAGGGGCCAAATGGCAGGCCTCGGAGGTCTTGAGGAGCGTCCGTCCTCGGTCGTCCGAAGGCAAGGTTATGGCTGGCAAGAGAGGTAGGTGTGCAGGCTCTGGATTCCGGTGCCCCTGGCCCTTGGAGGACGTCTCAGGACACTGAATCTTGACGATTCAGTAGGTTGGTCGAGTTGGGAGGATCTGCCAACGCATATGCAGGACAAGACAGAAACAGGCTGGCAAACAGTTGGGCAAAAAACGACGAGACGTTAATGTTGGTAGATCTATCATCTGCATATGCATATGCATACGTCGTTGGATGTCGAGTGAGGCAACTCTCTCCCTCACCAGGCACGTCACGAGGTTGCCAGGCAGTACAAATGGGGATGGAACGAGGGAGGGAGGTCTGCAGTGATCAACGACAGCACGACACCACAACACAACACAGAAGGGACGGACCCGACTTGAAACCCCGGCAGTCCTCGATTGTTTGGTGGTGGTGGCGGCCCTGGACAGCAAGCACCAGCAACGGCAGGCAGGGGCAGCAGTTGCGGCAGGCGGACCTGGCCAGGGAATGAGCTCCTCAGCGACCTGTGCACCGAGGGGTTCAGTGGGGTGCGGGTGTGGGCTCGGCTGGGCTGGCACATGGTGGATCATGATGCTTGGGCCAGTGGATTCGATGCTGGGTGGGCTGGCCGTCAGTGGGCCCTGCCTTGCTGTCCTGTCCCCCTGGAGCCCTGGTCGTAGAAGTACCGGCTGTGTACAGATGCTGCCCCCTGCACAGCTCCATGCTGGGCTGCGAGCACATGCACATGCACATGCACACACACCTACTTAGGCACCCCCAAGGTTGGGATGTTTCAATTGACCTGTTGGTCTGGCATACCCAGACCTTGGAAACCCTGGGAGTGAGGTAGAGTGAGCGAATGGGTTGGAGCAGCATAGAAACACTACCAAAGTGCCTTAGTACCCGCAGTACCTTGCTCGGTACGTACCTAGGTACCTCTGTGTGGCTGCCAGCGCCTGTCTGACCTGGGGATGAAATGCACTAGAAGAACTACTAGGATGAAGGTAGAGGAGGTGAGGTAGGTGGTCTACCTAGCCTAGTGTAGGTATGATTTTATTTTTAAGAAGACCCCTTGTCCTCGACCCAAAACTTCCTCTTTCCCGTCAGAGCGTCATATCACCTTTCTATCACCGCCCTCACCAGACTTCACCTCCGCCGCCCCTTCCTCCCTCCGACCCCGACTCCCTTCTGCGTCTGTGTTTGTCTGTGCCTCGCATCAGACAACCTGCACTTCACACTCCCTAACGTACACTGAGGGCATCGCCAGTCCTGACCACAACCATAACCACTTCATTCGTAAGTCCTTCACCGACTGCAAACCCTTGCTCTGCCCTGCCCCTTATTGCTATCTATGTGGGAGCGATTGAGACCGTGATGGTGATGGCGACCGTGGCTGTGACTCGGACTGGGAGCATTGCACCCGACTATCACATTGTGTTGGATTCGACGCGTGGGTCACGGAAAGCAGCAGCAGCATATTTCGCCTCTTCTCGCCCTCAAACAACAGCTGCATCTGCGGACTGCGGACTGCGGACTGCGGACTGCGGCACGCCCTGTGGACCAGTGTCGTTCAATCCGTCTCGACCCTGCCTCTCTTCCCATTTGAGTTTTCCAGGCGTCCCATCGGACTTACTTGACCCCCGAACACGCTCAACCGTTATCCTTCCCAACCCTTGAAGTGCTGTGCTGCCCCCCTGCTTTCCTCCTCAGGCTCATCAACCTGGCAATTCACTGTCAAAGTACATTCGGCAAGCCCCACCTCACATAGCAGTTTCTGTCGCTTGCAGGCGTCATACCCGGTCTGGGGCAATTTTGCACATGTGCTCGAGGTGTCAATCCCTTCGGTCCAGTTTAGCTGACCGGCTCAAGCAGAATTTGACAGTCAGCGATCACCAAAACTCGAGCTCCCTTCGCCTCGACAACTCCTGCCAACCCAGGCGTCAGCCTTTGCCCACCGGGACCCAAGGACACAAACTACCAACTCGCCTCCGAGTAGTCATCGAGAATTCGATCTGCCTGTGCAGATTCAGTCGCCTGTATTCAGAGATATACTCCATCCAGGTGCCATCCCGCGATTGACATCTCGCTATTATCGATCGACCGGCCTGTCTCCAAGACAGCACTGTTCTTTGTTCAACGTGAACGGGCCCGAATAACCAAGGGCAGCTGGCACCTTGCGCCTCAGTTCTGGTGCAACGGATTCCTGCAATCTGCGCAGGTGAACTAGGTCTCTCTGCGGCACGCACCTCCAGACAGAATACAAACAGGCCTCTGCCACTGGTGAAAGTAGACACTAGGTGCGTCAACATTCTGCCGCGCTGGCAAATAGGCTATCTTTTCTCCCCCCGTTGAAGGTTGTCGGTCTGGGGCGGGCAGAGCTTGTTTCCAGGCTTGTTGGGCAGAGCCATCTCCTGCACTTTGCCACGTCATCGCAGTCTCGCCAGCACCCGCGAATCTGTGAGCTGGAAGGCGAGCCGATTTGCGAGAACATCGAACTGACATGGAAATTGATGAAACCAGGCTGGGATTGGACAGAGCGCGTCTCTACTAGCCCAACACGCGCCTCTTCCTGCACCTTGATCCGTGCACGACAACCCGGGTACCCACCCCCAGCATTTCATCACCACCACGACCCCCTACCAGCCTCCAGCGAGGGCCGTCTCAGCCGCGTGCAGCCAGCAGCCGCCAACGACAGGCGCCTCTTTTGCACCTTTTGTGCCAAGCTAATACCGCTGTTGACTGTTGTAATCACTTTGAGTAAGTCAGCACCAATCCGCCCGACTCACACTCAACGGGATTGCAGCAATCCCCGCCCCCACCTGGTAATGGGTAAAGCAGCCGGGGGTGGACCCCTTTGTGCACGCCCAGCGTCACTAGTTGGGAGGCATTCACCAATATAACCCAAACAGTCACGGCTGCCAAAACACTCACATTCCTGCTGCCGTTCGACCTATCACTTTGTGGTGATGGGGCGCTGTTCATCTCTGATGCACATCAGTCTCACCGCCTCTGCTCTTAGCCTCGGACTCTACTGACACCAGCTTCAGTTGATTCGCGACTTGCACCCAGCGCATCTGCAACCAACAGCCACCGGGTTCCGAAACATTCTGGTGTTGTAAGACACATCTTATTTCCTTGCTGCGGGAGTGCAATTTCCTTGCGGACGAACCCGTGGACCGTGCGTCACGTCTGTCCAACTCGCCTCCTTTGTCTGGCTCCTGCTTAAGCATGTCGTCTCCAGCTCCCGGTGAGGTTATGGGCATCACCAATATGCTGAACCAAAAGGGCGGCATGCACGCGGCAACACACTCAATTCCAGGTGTTCAGGGATCCACTCCAGAACAACCTGCTCACCAGCAACTTCCCCAGATTCCGATGGATCGCGCCGACTCGCCTCACGGCTCCGAACATTCGAGGTACTCCCAACCTACTATGAACGGCGGCATGCAAAACAACCGGCCCTATGGCTCCCCCAGTGCAATGCACGCCCCTCTCCACATGCCCGAGCCAAACATGGGCCCCATTGGATTCCCTGGCATGGCCCCCGAAATTGCCCACGCAATCCCTCAATATGCGAAACCTCCGGAGGCGGTAGCCGCGCAGCCACCACCCAAGGCGTACCCATGCAGCACATGTGGGAAGGGATTCGCAAGGCGCAGTGATCTTGCCCGCCACGGTATGTGATTTTCTCGATAGAAACAAAATAGCAGAGCTCCTGCTGACCCGAACCCAGAGCGTATCCACACAGGTGTGCGACCACACGTCTGCGACTACCCAAATTGCGGCAAGCAGTTCATTCAGCGGTCAGCTCTTACCGTTCACCAGCGAGTACACACTGGAGAGAAGCCACACATGTGTGAGCGTTGTGGAAAGGTGAGGGATCCCACAGCCTCAAAGACGAACATCCATCACTGACAGAGACAAAAAATAGCCCTTCAGCGACTCAAGCTCTCTGGCTCGGCATCGTCGGATTCATTCGGGTAAGAGGCCGTATAAGTGTCCCTATGCTGATTGTCAGAAGACATTCACGAGGCGCACGACACTCACTCGCCACCAAAACCACCACACGGGCACGGTCGAGGACGCTGCTCGCGCCACTGCGGAGGCTCTGGCCAGAAACAGTGTTGCTCGCTCGGGCTCCGCACGTCCTGCGCGGTCCGATGGTGACCAAATCAGCAACCACGGATCACCAATCTCTACACCATCTCCTGCACAGAGGACCATGTCCATGTCACCGAGTTCTGAGATGGTGGGTGCCAATGGAATGCAACACGGATACGTGGGAAACACCTCTTTGCCTGCCCACCTGCGCAACGACCTTCATACCGGCAGTCCCACCTCCACGACGTCGGCGGGCTTCGCCAACAACGTCCGGCCGACCTCTCACCCCACGGCCTACGGTGTTGCTCCTCCAACAACACTGGAGCCGAGCATCGAGAACGGCCAAGGCCCTGGCAGCGCCGCTGGAAGCCCCCACATGAGCAGTGTCGGATGGGCTTCTCCTTCGCATGGAGTAGCGTCACCTGTTCATAGTAACAACGGCAACGGGAGCTACGTCTATCCAGACCCTGACCAGGGATACCCCAACAATGCGGCGGCACAGGGGCAGCTGTTCTACAGCGCTGCCATGGGCTTGCAGAGGCCGGGAAGCGCTGAGCCTGGTGCGGCGAACTATAACAAGCCACGCCAGGGTGAGCTCTGGGCTGCTTAGGGGCGGACTCATAGATGAAGAGGCCCGCACTGGTGGCGGCATGCACCAGCAGGGCGGCACAAGCTGTCTTGTTGCTGGTTGTGTTTGCGAGGGCTGCAAGACAGATCATGACAGCAGAAATAAACCGACTCAGGGTTATCTGAAACGTGGTCGGCCGTCAACAACGACGTTTCCAAGGGGATTTCGGCGGTACCATGGTTACTGGATTGATGTGGATGTCTGCATCCATTCTTTATAATACGGAAGTTGGGGCGCAATCTCGAGGCGACGGTGGAGGGTGGTAATGTGTGAATTTTGGCTGGGAGAACTTTGTCTCCTTCACTCCTCTAGACTGGCAATCGGGCATGGAAAAGGGGGGATGGGCGTGGCAACGCAGCAGGTCGAACGGTCGGGACGGTGTTCCGGAGCTTCATGGTCCATTGCTTCCAGATCAGCAGACACAAAAGTCACTGCCTGTTTACTATTTTCTTTACGTGTAAATCAATTAGACGTCCGATAGCTCCGATGACCAAAGGCAAAGAGAAAATATTAGGACAACTGTGTACTTAGCACTGCTGACTTGACAATGAATGGGGTGACCAGTGACGAGAAGCTGGGAAACATGACCTCCCTCCTTGCTTGTTGTAGCCCAAAGTCGCATTAGATCAGGGCTCCGAGTAACCAGAGCAATGGCCCATGCCTTGGCCGATTGTCGCATACCTACTTAAGTAGGTAGGGAGAGCCCGGTGGCCCGCTGCTGTGCTCGGTATTTCTGTTTACTAATCTTCGGCCACGAGATCACCGCTTGTCACTCTGCCTTGGACCATGGGGGACGCGCCGCGGCACTTCTATTTGCTGGATGATTATGTTCCGCAGACAAGTTCCGAGTTCTTTTTCTGTGTCTCCCTTGTATATATAACATGTGATGCATCTCGGCCCCAATCTTCTCCCCAGGAGGGGCCTCGAGGCTGCTGGCCAAGTCATAAGCCCTGGCACTGGAATCCTCCCACGAGATTCCGGCTCGGCTGCGTATTGTTGTCCGGACTGGACTCCGAATGAAATTGCAAACCCATCACACATACTATTCTGGAAAACGTGCGACCGGGGGGGACTGATCTTGTCAGATAGAGAGCTAACTACCTCAGCTGCTGATGTGACAGTTTCAAAAACTTCCAACCATGGCTCCGGCTTTCACCATCACGATCGAGACCTTCTCCGACACCATTTGTCCTTGGAGTTACATCGGCAAGAAGAACCTCGACAAGGCGATAGAAGAATACAAGGAGCAACACCCAGACGTCAAGTTCGAGGTGACCTGGAACCCCTTCTACCTGTACCCAGGTGCAAAGATCTCCGGTCAGCCGCCCCAACGCCCCAACACCCATCTCAGCACCATCAACCCGGGAGAAATCACACCGAGAAGATACCGCCCAACCCCAAGCCTCTGCATGACATGCATGCACGCACGGGAGCTAATACCCAGTGACCAGCCTACACGAAGAGGGACTACTACGCCGCCAGGTTCGGGCCCAGGGGCGTCGCGGTGTTCTGCGAGCATGTCGACAAGGAAGCTGCTGCGCTGGGCCTGTCAATCGACTGGGACGGGCCATGCGGGAACACTCGCGACTCCCACGTCCTGCTCCTCCTCGCCCAGCAGCAAGACCAGAAGCAGCAGCAGCAGCAACAAAAACACCAAGAAAATGGAGACGTTGACGGGGGCAACAGCGTCAGCCTCCTGCAGGCAACCCAAGATGCCCTTTTCCAGGGCGTCTTCGAGCGCGGCCGCGACGTGAGCGACCGGGGCTTCCTGGCCGAGGTGGCGCGGGGGGTCGGGCTGTGCCCAGGCGGCGGGAACGAGGCGGTCGCGCGCCTGCTGGACGAGGCGGAGCTGCGCGCGAGGGCGGACGCACTGGACAGGAGGGCCAAGGGGCTCGTCGGCATCACGGCCGTGCCGAGCTACCTCGTCCAGGGGCGGTACAGGGTCGGCGGGCAGCAGCAGGACGAGGTCTTTTTGCGGCTATTTGACCGGATCAGGACGGATGTGGGAGGTGGGGCCCATGAGTAGACGGACATGTCTTGTTGTTTCTGGGCCTTTCCTGTCTGGGGTGAATATGGCTGGACGGGTGGCGCTCTCTTGTTTGGTTTTTGAGATCGGGATGACTGACAGTGCTTGTGCGGCATGTCTTACCAATACTGTGTCTGCGCTGGGTTGGATTTTCTTGGTCAGGACCAGATCTGGCACAGATGGAAGGGCCGCATACCGCTTCGTGTCACACGCCGTTGGCGTTGTCAGTGCAGCAAATGTCAAGGCGAAAACGCCAACCTTGTTGCGAAGAATGAACAGCCTTGATTTGTGATCAGCTCACGATGTCACTCGGCCATCTAGATTGCTTCAGCAGTTTTTTTTTTTTATTGATGATTAGTATGAGTATGCTCGAGAATGAGAGCCTCTGTGTCCGCGCAAATCCCTTTCGATTTCCGTCGGACGGAAAAAAAAAAAAAAAAAAAAAGGAAGAGAAAAAGAAAAAGGACTTGCGTCAAAAACTCCCTGGAACTTATGATCCCCGTTCCACCGATGCTGAGCGTCCGTCCATACGCCGCCAATGAGTGGCCGAAGTCGAATCAACCTGTCGAGTGCCCTCCCTCGGATCTACCGTTTGCCTGCCTATTTTTTTTATGATCTTTTTCATCTCAATCCACTCCGGTACGCCGTTTGATGATGCACGTGACAAAAGGTCAAACCCAACTACTACCTCACTTGTTACCTTCGGCCGCGGAAAGAAGCACCCTATTTCTTCTTTGGGTTCTCGTCGGCGAAGAGTCCCATGAGATGCGTGTTAGTCAAGTTCTTGGGCCGCGTGGACGCCCTCTTCTTCTTCTTCTCCACCTTGGCAGCTACCACCTTGAGGCGCGGGTCCTCGCTCGTGGGCTTCTGGCCGACCTGGGTAAGCAGGCGGTTGATGTCGTCGACGGCCGGCACGGGGACCTTGTGCCACATCTGCTGGAAGGCAGGGTCGACCTCGTTCCAGAGGCTCTGGTCATCGCTCCACACGTAGCGCGGGTGGTTGTCCTTCTTGGTGCGGACGACCAGTACCTTGTGGTCCCTCTCGAGCTCCGAGAGCGCCGGGTACAGCTTCTCCTTGGGCCAGCCGTCCTCCAGGTCTTTGACCTGCACGTACATGGCGTCCTTCTTCTTCTGCAGGTACGCCAGCAGGCTCTCCTTGCTGCGCACGCCGGGGATCAGCGGGTTGTGCACGTAGGTGCCGCTGTCCCAGCGCTGCTCGGTGAGGTTCGGGTCGGGGATCCAGCGCACGCGCGGGTTCCGCCGCAGGATCTCGGCCAGCTCGTTCTGGTCCTTCTCGGTCACCGGCCGGCGCGACATGTGGTCCATGATCTCGTAGATGCCCAGCTCCTTGTCCTTCTCCTTGAGGTGGTGCACGGCGTAGACCATCTGCGTGCCCAGCTCCATGCCCGTGCCCGTCAGCGTGGGCTGGGAGAAGATCTCGGCGCCATCGGCGGGCCGCGACTTGTTCTTCTTGGTCGGGGTGGTGCCGGCGAGCGCGCTGCTCGTGGATGCGACCGACGGGGAGGGAGAGGGTGGCGCGAGGGCGGCCTTCTTGGACGGGCCCGTGAGGTCGACGATGGTAGGGCCGCTCTTCGCGGCGGCCGACGCAGCTCGCTGGCGCTCGAGGAAGGACATGGTGACGAGATGACAGGAGACGTGGGCCACTATCAAGAGGGTGTGGTTGAGTCGGCGCGGCCGACACAGGTCAACGTCGCAATGAGGAGGAAGAAGAAGAAGAAGAAGAAGGGGGTGGGAAGTCGTAAGGCTGAGACAAAGCGCCCCAGGTTCCCGAAAGCGGTTGATTAGGCCGTGGAAATTGATAAGGAAGTGGGCTGTCGTAGCGCCATTGGTGGGTTGTCAGTGTCAGTGTCAGCAGTTGAGAGATCGACAAAGAGATTCGCGACGAGCAGCTAGGCGGTCTGCCGAGAGACTTTTGCAAGACTGAAGACAGTCAGGGATATCTTCCGCAAGTTTACGGTTTGACTTTGTCCCTTGGGGCCTATTCAGGTTCAATTGCAAAAGGGAGTGCTCATGGACTGAAAAGCAGCACAATGCCACAACTAGCATTGTATTCACCAGCAAGCCTCCTCCGCATCACCGTTTTCCGTGGCACGCAAAGACATTGGGCCTAAGTTTTCATATTATTTTTCAAGCTGATGGATTAAGCGACCGTATAAACGTGAGGGAAAGTCTAGCCAAATAAGTGATCCCCTGACGTACTACCGTATCAATATCAACGCTGAGCGAGTGCGTAGCACACACATGTCAAACCACTCTCTGGCGCAATGTTAGCAGCCGATGACATCGTGCACCAGATAAGCTCATTGCTGAAAGAGGAGAATAAGAAAAAGGCCCCAGCAGAGGGTTGGGGTGTCAAGGTCGAGGCTGGATTCTGTCTACCTATACGGCGAGCAAATCGAAACAACGGGAGGATATGCGAGACAAACACCACCATGTGGAGCATTCCCCCAAATATTTATCGGCACCAAGCCGGCAGCAACTCCTCGTGCCCAAGAGCCGCCTTCCACCTCGAGCACCCCACTCCAAGCTCGTGCTCCTTCTAGGCCTGGCCTGCCGCCTGCTGCTGCTGCTGGGCCTGGAGGTATTGGTAGGCGAAGTAGGCAGCGGCACCACCGATGAGCACAATGGCGTAGACGCCGATGCCGAGGCCGGTGGCATCGCTCGTCGCCGCGGCCTGGACCGCACCGGGCTTGGGGGCTTTGGGGGTCGGGTCTCCGGGCTGCGGGGAGCAATTGATGGTCAGCAGGTGCTCGGGCTCGACTCGGAGACGGACTGCACGTCCTCTCCTACTCCGAATTCGGTGACTGAGGAAGGCGACCCAAAACTGGGTGCTGGAAGAAGGGTGTGTGTTTGCGGATCGCCCCAACGTACCTGTCTCTTCAGCTTGCCGACGTAGAGCTGTTCCAGTGTCTCGCGCGCCTCGTCGCTGTGGCCGACGTCCTCGAAGGCCTCGGTGGCGTCCTGCCCGGCGACATCCAGCATAACCTCCTCACCACCACTGCGTCGCACGCGAACATGTGTCAGCTCGAGGTTGCCGGTGGACCCGAGGCTTGCCGGGGAAAGCCCGGCGTTGGCGGGTTGGTTGCCTGTGCGGGATTGGGACGGCAGGACTCACGGGTGCTCATCTATGAACTTTGCGCAGTCGTAGACCTTGTCGTGGATGACCACGAACAGGTCCTTCTTGGTGTTGTGCTCGGCAACATCCTGGTAGCTGAACTCCTTGCCCGACATTTTGGCTGGCTAGTTATGTGTGGTGCTGGTCTGTTGGGGAGAAAGTTCGGGCAGTTTCGTCAAGGTCGGGGAAGGACCAGTTGATGGAGAGACAAGCAGCAAAAGGGGTTTGGAGAGGACGCCAATGGGAAGGCCTGGAGGACAAGCGTTCGGCAGCAGACTGCAGATAGAAAGCTCTCGAGGACGGTGAGGTAGATTAGAACGACTTGGCGGGCGAGATTGGGGAATCGAAAGATAAATGTAGGCCTTCTTCCCGGAGTACTCAATGTGTCTCCCGGCGGGGACAGAACGGAGAATATTCACCGTTTTGCGGTGAGCTGTCAGGGCTGCCCACACATGTGCAGGCCGGAGACCCTGGGACCCCACCGTTGTTGCACCCAGAGATCAAATCAACCGACGCTGGTTGGCCAGAGACCAGGCAATTCATCACCCTGCCTTATCCCGAAGGTCCTGGCCGCCGTTTGGCAACCTACGCCAAAACTAACAGACTTACCTAGGTACTCAGCACAGCCTGCATCGAATTTCACATTTCCAGAATAAACATTCAACTCGATAAAAGCTTCTCAGGAAATATGAGTAGAACCGGAGTCATATTTTAAGAAATACTTCTGATATTTGGAGATTCCTATATAAAGCAATACAGCTAGCTGGCTGCTGAGTCGAAGAGCTGTGAAGGGGTGATCAGCTACCTCTGGCCGAGACTGTCACCCGTCGAGCGCTCTCCGTTTCCGCAAAAAAGAACCCCACACAAGCACCTCCGTCACGGCAACCGCACCACCTCAAAACCCCGAGGCTAACGGGGCCGATGACAATCGCCGCTTTGGTCCTACCCATGAGTAAGTACATTTGCCGTCTCCCGAGTCCTTCCAGTACATTCTCAGATGACCACCTCCACACCTTAAAACCCCATGCAACAATGGGTCCCTGAAAGAGCGTCGAACTCGGAATCGTATCCGTATTCCACTATATAATGGACACAGTGCTTACCTGCAATATACTTCAACCCCATCAGCTTGCCAGTGGTGGCCGTGATGGTGCTTATGGCAGGATCATACATTCTGATGCCGACTACGGCTTACTTGTGCATGTAAAATGACGCCACATGCTGACGGCGACAGAGCTTCGTGCGCAGAGGAACTGGGATGCCCGCCATATAGGCTTTCATCGTCTGGCATCATGAACTCCTTAACAGCCTGCCCGGGTGCTGTCCTCGTGCATGATATGTCACACAAACCTCGCATAACAGTAACCGCCACGCTCAATCAACCTGGAATATCGCGAGTGCTCATTTCAGATATCTACTGCTGAACTTGCGTGTCGAGGGACGCGGACGCACAGCCCAACAAGCCCCCGCTCACCGCCTGGAGCTGCCGCCGCCAATGTCCTGTCCTAACCGGTAGCTTGCGACCTTGTCCCATTCGATCTTCTGTCTCGTCACCGGCAGCTGCCTCCGGAGGCTCTTGAACGCGCCCTCGCTGAGGCTCGTGAAGCCCTTGTTCAGCTCCTCCTGGTACTTCTTCTCGGCCGTCGAGATCTCCTTGGCGATGGCGCTGCCGGTCCCCGATGGAACAGCGCCCGTGACCGCCTTGTTGGTCAGGAGGCGCACGTTGCCGTCCTCGTAGTAGTGGACGTCCACCTTGATGGAGCCCTCCAAGGAGCTGTCGGACGGGTCAAAGATGTAGAGGGACCGCCACCGGCCGTTCCTGTACGCCGTTAGCCTTCGTTTCCTCGACAGCATCAATATATGTAGTGGCAATCCTCACCAGAAGTTGTTGGGGCTATATTTGCTGGCGACTGTGATGATGGCCAGCTTCGAGTCGCTCTCGATAGGGTACACTCCGTAAGAGGCGCTGGGGAAGTGCTCCTTGACGTATGTTCCGAGGCTCTTCAAGGTTGACTTGCTGTGGGCCGCGACGCATCAGCATACGGGATTCCGACTGAGGTGTCGGTGAGTACATACACAAGGTCAGAGTGCGCGCTCTCGAGGGAATGACTCTGGGCATTGCTGGCTTTCTGCGTGGCATGGTCGAATTCAAAGCTAGTGGAGCTCTCGACGTCGTAGTACCGGCCATCCCCCAGCGAGTTGTGCGAGCTGACGAGCACCGGCTCGCTGCTCCCAGGTAGCTTGGCTGTGATGAACTGCTCCTCGTTGTACTTCTGGAAGGCCGGGCCGAGCTCCTTCATGAGGCTGGGTTCGGAGATGGTAAGCGCCTTGATGTCTACATTGTGGGATATTAGTTTCGAGGTTCGTGGGGCGCACTCGGAGCATCCAACTTGCCGGCGACGACATCTGAAAGCTTCAAGAGGTCAGCGGAATATCAATGTCGTCTGGGGACACGGGGGCATACCTCTCCTGGAGGAGCGTCCCCTACGAAGGAAGACACCCACTCTAGACTCTCGGACATTGGGAGATGGAGAGATGGAAGGCAAGTCGATTGGATACGGGGTCTAAAGACTGGACGAGAGCTGAGTACTATTCGAAGGCGACACTGGAGGTTTCAGGGGCAAGGCGTTGTTGTGTTGACGATAACCCGCCGTGCGGCCCCAGGCCTTGGGCACTTGAGAAGTGGGGTGGCGGGGTACCTAGGTACCTAGGTACCTAGGTAGCACTCGAGCTTGCCATCAATTTCAAATGAATCCGCTCAGTTGAACCCTGCTGCGCACAACCATCTCCAGGCTTCAGTTCGGAATCATAAATCTGTTCGAATCTCAAGGTAATCTCATATTTCATTAACTTCTTTCTACGTCATCCCAAGATGCAGCAGTTACGCGGCCTCTCGGTACGCCCTCGGCGCAGCAACGCCAGCCTCGAGGCCAAGGAGCACAGTGCCAGCTGCCATAGTAACCACCGACGCCGAGCCTGATGCTTTGAAGATGCTAATATTCCAAGAGCTTTTTAATGTTGTCATACACCCCTGACGGTCGTTAGCTGCTCCCCCAGTCAAATTAATGGTTTGGCCTGCTTGGGAAGACTACTTACTCGCAACATCTGGGACGTTGAACCTCTCAAAGACCAAAGGGGTGGGTGTACTCCAGCCAGCAACACGTGCGACAGGCGCCTCCAGCCGGATGAACGTGGGCGGGTCCTCCTGGATGGCTGCTGCCACCTCGGCGCCAACCCCAGCATTGACCATGGCCTCGTGTACGACCATGCACCGCCCCGTCTTCTGGACGCTCTTGAAGACCGTCTCCTTGTCCCAGGGGTACACGGTCCGCAGATCGACTAGCTCGACGCTGATGCCCAGATCCTGCTCGGCCTGTTTGATGGCATTCTGGCAGATATAAAGCGGCTGGCCGTACGAAATTATGGTCAAATCCTTGCCCTCTTTCAGCACCTCGGCCTTGGACAGCGGCAGCTCGTACGGCGCAACGGGAACTTGCTCGACGGCAGCTCGGTACAACACTTTCGGCTCCATGAATATGCAAGGGTCATTGCTCCGGATGGCTGCCAGCAGGAGCCCCTTCGCCTGCAGCGGTGATCGCGGGACGATTACTCGGAAACCTGGGACGTGAGTGAACAAGCTCTCCGGCGACTGGGTGTGATACAAGGCGCCATGGCCGACCGCTCCACACGGCATGCGGACGGTCAAGCCTCCGACGTGTCTGCCACATGCTCCGTCTCTGTACCTATATTTGGCTGCCTCGTTGACCATCTGGTCGAATGCTGGGAAGACGTAGTCTGCAAACTGGATCTCGGCGATGGGCCTCATGCCCTCGGCAGCACATCCGATGGCGAAGCCCATGATACCTTGTTCCGACAAAGGGGTGTTGAAGACGCGGTCGCCTCCGTACGTCTCGGCCAGCTTCGTGGAACAGCGAAAGACGCCACCAAATGCGACGTCTTCGCCAAATAAGAGGACGTTTTCATCCTCGGCCAGTGCTATGGACAAGGCATCATTTATGGACTGAAACAGGTTCATCCTCTTTGTTGTCCCCTCACGGATCTCGGGCGGAAGCTCCGGGTTGTTTAGGGCCGACTGCGAGGTATGTGCCAGTAGAGGCGTTGTAGCGTAGTCAATCGGTAGGTTGAGCTTCGCATTTGGGGGATGGGTCGAGTATCTCCTCTGGGGGAGGCTGTGATGGTTCGGGGAGGGCGGCTTGCAGCTTCGAGAGGGAGCAGCCGCCGTAGCCGTAGCCGCAGCCCTCCTGAACAGGTGTCGAGGCAAGTGGCCCCTCATGGTATCGAATGCTGCGGGAGCAGAGCAGATCAAGTGATTGTACCGGTATCAAGACCCGCCAACACATTCAGAGGTAAGTAAGGGGTGGATACAGTCTCCTGGCATCTACCAGAAGGGATCGTGTGCACCATTTTGCGAGGGATGATGGCGGCTTTGGAGTCGTTTCGAGGTTGAGGGTTCGGCAAACCGCGGTTCAAGAATCGTGGGGGGTTCGATCTGGGGTTGCTACGTAAAGGCCCTGGTTTCTTCCCCAGTCACAAGAGGACCCACCTCCTCCCTTGACCCTTGTCCATAGGGAGCTACCTACATACACCTCTTCAGGGATCTCAAATGTTCTTTGCTTTGTACGTTACATTTGACCCACCTTTTTGACCCACCAGGTACACTTTTCTAGTAGTTTCCATACTGACAATACTTCAGGGCCATAAACTGCTTAAAATCATGACTAATTATTTTTTATCTGTGGGTACATAGATTCTATGGAGAGTTGCTAACTTACGAATGTTGCTCTGATAGGTTGCATTAGACCCACTGTGGCAAACAAAGTCACGAAAGAACGTTTGAGATCCCTGGAGAGGTGTACATACTGTAGGTACTCCCTAGATATGTACGTGCCTGATACGCTGCCGGGCCGGAGCTCGGCACCTGCACCATGACATGTCTAGTGGGTCCCTGGCGTGCTTGGTACTACTCCCAGCCTCTTGATATCCAAATGTTACCTGGGAGACCAGCCACCTGGTAAACAGCAAGTAGGAACTGCTAGGAAGATGCCACAGACAGTCAAATCAATTTATGTTTTCTGTATCCGTTCCTTATCCTGCCCATGATCCGTGCTGTTCCACAATAGATCTGAGCTGTGTGTGTCATGCTGCACGTCGTGCATGTGTTGATGTGCCACTGACACTTTTGGTGGGCTGGTACTGCTGCTGCTACCTGCTACACTCACACCACCTACTGTAGAGCGTCGAGCTTCCCGACGGCTAACCGAGTCTCCGGAACACTCCTCGAGAAGAGTTGCTTCAAGTATACGCCACATACTTCAGGGTTCGAGCAATGGCGCCAGAGCGGTCTTCCAGGCACCGCGAGTCTGGTGAGAGGAGACACAAGAGCCGTCATTCCAGGACCCATCATCATGCTTCCGGTTCAGACGGGACAAGGTCTGGCAACAGCTCTCGCCAGGCCTTGTCTATGGACGCCCTAGCAGCATTGAACGAGGCCAACATCCGAGGTTTCGATACTCAGGACGCCGAGGAGGAGGCAGAGAGAAGGCGCCGCCAGGAGCGTCACGAGCGCCGGGAAAGACGAAAACGAGAGCAGCGGGCAAGCGCTGCTCGGAATGAGTACCAGGCGGTCGAACCAGATAGCCCACGGGGCCACCGGCCACGGGCATCCAGATCCTCCCAGCCACCACCACCGTCTTATGAGGCGAGGGATGCCGACTTGAGCCACCACAGAGACTCGAGAGACAGGAGAAAGCACCGGTCTTCAAAGGCGTATGCGCAATCACGGGACGCTTACCGAGATGATGAGGAAGAGGAAAGGTACCGACAAGAGCGCAGGGAACGCAAGCGGCAAACTAGAGTGGTCCCCAGTGCTGCAGTACCGGCGGAGGCCCAGCCCAAGGCCGGCGGATTCTGGCATCAACTACGCGGCGGTGGGACCAACACTCCAAGTAGTTACCGTAGCTACAACGACAAGGAAGAGGCATATGGCCATGAACGACCGAGGAAACGTTTCTGGACCAGGAAAAGAATATGTAGGTTTACCCCAGATTGGTGTCATGGCTGGCCACTGGACTGACATGATCAGTGATTGCTGCCGCACTATCATTCGCCATTGTCCTCATTATTGTCATCGCCGCGGTGGTGGTGAGCAAGAATAACTCCGGAGGAACCCGGTCAGGCTCGGGCTCGGGCTCGGGCTCCCGCTGCCTCAAATGCAACTTGCCTGAACAGGGCAGCATACCCAGCGGCGCTCCAGACTACCTGGATCCGTTCCGGTGGTACGATACTATCGACTTCAACGTCACATACACAGATGTGCTTGTCGGAGACCTGCCCATCATGGGCCTAAACTCGACATGGGACGACTCGAAAGCAGCGAATGAACTCGTTCCGGCCCTGAATGAGAAATGGGGCTCTTATGCAGACCGGCCTGCTCGTGGTGTCAACCTGGGAGGCTGGCTCTCGCTGGAGCCTTGGATCGCACCGGAAATGTTCAACTACGATCAGAGCCTCGGGATCGTGGACGAATACACACTCTGCAAATACCTAGGTTCGAATTGTGCTTCCACCTTGGAGAAGCACTACTCGTCCTTTGTCACCGAGTCAACCTTCGCCGAAATCGCCGACGCAGGCCTCGATCACGTCCGCATCCCCTACTCGTACTGGGCCGTCCAGACCTATGACGACGACCCGTATCTCTTCCGCACGTCCTGGCGGTACCTACTCCGCGGGATCGAGTGGGCCCGCAAGTACGGCCTGCGCATCAACCTGGACCTGCACGGCATCCCAGGCAGCCAGAACGGATGGAACCACAGCGGGCGCCTGGGGCCGATTGGGTGGTTCAACGGGACAAACAGCACGCAAAACGTTCAGCGGTCCGTGGATGTGCACGACCGGCTGTCCAAGTTCTTCGCGCAGGACCGGTACCAGAACATCATCTCGCACTACGGGTTGTGCAACGAGCCCAGGATGACGGTGATCTCCTCGACCGAGGTCATAAACTGGACCGAGTCCGTGTACAGCATGGTGCGCGCCAACGGGGTCAAGAACGCCATCGTGGTCTTCGGCGACGGCTTCCGCGGGCTGGACAACTGGCAGGGCGAGATGACGGGATACGGGGACAACATGGTGCTCGACGTGCACCAGTACGTCATCTTCAACAACCAGCAGATCGTTTTCAACCACAGCGAGAAGGTCGAGTACGCCTGCCGCGGTTGGACGGAGCAGACCGAGGCCTCGATGGACACGAGCACCGGGTTCGGCCCCACCATGGTGGCCGAGTGGTCCCAGGCCGACACCGACTGCGCCTTGTACCTCACCAATGTCGGCTGGGGCAACCGCTGGACGGGGACGTACGACACCGGCAACGCAAGCGACCCCCTCCAGGCACTGACGCCCAGATGCCCGACACAGGACAGCTCGTGCTCGTGCGCCGCCGCCAACGCCGACCCAAGCAGCTACAGCGACGACTACAAACAGTTCCTGCTGTATTTTGCCGAGGCGCAGATGGACAGCTTCGAGAAGGGCTGGGGCTGGTTCTACTGGACCTGGTGGACGAGCCAGGGCTCGTGGCAGTGGAGCTACAAGAAAGGGATGGCCGCCGGCATCCTGCCCCAGAAGGCCTACGACCGGACGTTTCACTGCAACTCGACGGAGATACCGAACTGGTATCCGGCCTTGCCCGAGACCTTCTAGTAGGCGGCGGGATGGATAGCCGCTGGTCAGGGAAGGCGAGTGTGGTCATCAGCTTTAAGGTGACCCTTTCAGTGCCGACTTACGCAATGTACCTGATGTGTACGGGCAGTTTAGGATTGGGCATCCGGGGTGGAGTTGTGCGGCCCATGGCCGTCGTCAGTATTTTAATTTGGCATTGTACACGGAGTCGGTTGCGGAGGATTGGTTCATAGTGTATTCATATTCGTCCAAAGCATCTTGTACATAAACAGCATCCCCAAGAAACAAGTTTCATTGTGGAATATAGCTTCCTACCTCTCTCATAGGTACCTCTGCACCCTTGGTGGCCTTAGACATAACACACAGTATTAACATGGGCGGCCCACTTTCGCCCCCCCCCCTGATCCGGCCCCCCTCTCCCACCCAAACACCTCTACTTCCAAGACCTATTATTACGTCTAATTTAAACTCTATACATAGGCCCTATATAGTGTAAATAGACTAATACCTGCTACGCAGGGCAAAAATATTATACAAGTTATTTTGTAATTTATTAATTTAAATTTAATCCTTAAATAAAGAGGCCTTAAAATCTCCTTTAAACCTTACTATTAAATCTAAACTAAATCTTGAAAATAAGGTATTTCTTGAATATATAGTTTAGGTATATATTTTCCGGCTTGAGATGTCCAAGTCGGCCACGCAACTCCAGAAGTGGTTTCGTAGATTCCGAGGAGGCATGCTTCCTTTTGACGTGTATCTCCTCAAAGGCCGAGAGTATGCCTGTGAACTACTCGGCTGTCCATGACACGAGCTCGAGGGAAGGTTGAGGATTCGGGTGCTTCTTCCAGAACTCACGGAGGTTCCCACCAACCGCTCAGGAAAAGAGGGGGTAGTACCGGCCCTGAAGGCCCCTAGGAGATTTATGGTGTGTGAGGATTTGAGCTCCTTTAGTACAGCAGCTTCCATCTCGAATTCGCTCCGCGAGTTCACCTCTTTGACAGTAAAAAGATTAAACTAAAGCGCATCGGATACTGAAAACTGATCTGGATGGTTTGAACCGGGGGCATACTGATTCTTGGTGGGGTTGGGAGTGAGGAAGGTCATCGTGTAGTATGGCACGGAAGACTCGACCAAAGCCCCAGATCGGTCAGCTTCTTGGTCCCCATCAATGTAGAACGGCAGGATATCAGGCCAGCTCTCATCAACGGGACTCGGAGTGGCCAGGCTCGGGTCAGTTGGGGATATGGATCTGAGGCGTCATCCAGTGGGTCCTCCAATCCCCATTGCGTTGCTTCAGTTGCCGCATCTCCAGCAGGATGATGGCCCAATTCCCGAATGGTACGGAAATCTTTGATGGTTTGCCTGCCCTGGCGACAGGCGTTGGTTCCACCTGGCACATGATGTTGACCATTTGCAGTCGTCGGTTGAACCTCTATGGGGCGACGCAACGAGCGTCTGAGAGTTGCTCGAAGGTCACCGGATGGTGGCGTACTAGGTGACTTGTTCTGAGCATGGCCCAATAACTACTGGAAAGAGCATGCCAAAGGTTTGGGGATGAACTCACCCCCAAGGAAGATTACGAGATTGGAGCAACAACTTGGCACGACGTTCAACATGCAATTGTTGTGGAAAGCAACAACGCACCCCTAACCCTAACAACGAAGCGCATTATGGACGTATAAAAGCTCAGTTTCTTTTGACACTTTATTTTCTATGTATGTAGAACCTAGACGAAATGTTCTTCAACCATGAGTACGAGGAGTTTGAGGCATATAATTGTTCCACAATTGTCAAAATTGAGCGTCAACTCGCCGCTCAAGAGTGCTTGAGGAATTTTAATAGGCTTTCTTCATATTTGCAAGCAGCTGAGGCTTACGGGGAAATATTTTGTAACTCTTCGTCATTTGTACCTCCCGTGTGTGGGCAAGTAATTTGGACTTGGTGTCAGCTGGTCCCCGTAGTGAATTTGCTTGTTTACTTACTTATTATATACAACAGGCTCCAGTCAAATTCATCCTCGTGGTACGTAATGCTTGAAGTCATGATCCGCAGTCCGGCCTTCGAGAGTCTAGTAGCTATACCGACGGTCAGAGAACACGCTCAGGCGCTGGACAAGCTGCTATCCTCATATGCACAGTTGGGTAATACTTTGCCTCGCCTTTCAAGGCTTCACAAGGGTTTGCAAGACAACCACGCCATTCAGAAACTCTCAAGTGCACTTTGTCTTTTTGTACGAGGACATAGTCGAATTTCATCGCAGAGTCTACAGACTCATTCGCAAACCAGGAACGTGAGACTTTGGCGGATGTGTGGTTAGATATGGTCAGGCGCTTATTAAAGTGCAAACCCGCCCCTTCAACCAAGTCCAAGAGCTACGATGGAATGAATGGTGCCTTGGCGGGCCTGATGGTCCGGGCACCCAGGCACCTCGCCAGCTTATGTAAGACGCGTCGCTCTCATGTAGCCGGCCCACCTTTCTGGGCCAGCCGCCGAATTACGGTCGACCCTAACTCGCCCCATCGCCCAGGCCGCACGCCAGTCTCAAACATTCACCTGGATCATCACTTTTTCCCATCGCCGAGTTTGCTCGCTACTCATCAACCAGTCTCCCCCAGGTACGTCTTGCTCACCCGCGCTCACCTCCCATCATGCATCTCGCTTGCTTCCATTGATCGAGCATCCCACAACTTGGTCACCGGCAAACGTCTCCCAAGCGAGCCACCGTGACTGTGTCCATGTTTCTGTATCATTTAGAGTCACTGCAATGTCAAGAAAAAAAAAATTGTTCACTTCAAACGACCCTAGCATTGCCGTCATCCACCGTGTCACCAGCTAACATGTTTCATTCCTCAGGCGACCTCGCGCCCTTTGGCAAACTCATTTGACGCGTCGATAAGGTCACCTTCACTACGTCGTCACTTGACCGAGTGCAGAGCCCGTCTCCGTCGAGCTTCTGTGTCGCCGCGCGCCTCTGTCCAAGGGTACCCACCCTCTGCCGCTGATGCCAAGGTTCGAGGCGACATCCACTTCCTGAGCAACACACCATCTAGGCAGGCTGTCCCATGTTGTAATTGCGCAGAGTTGACGCGAACTGCTTCCCTTCTGATCTGTACATGCGAAGCCCTCAGATTCTGTCCCAGACCTAGGGCTTCCGCGCCATGGATAAGGAGATAATGCCCGACGAGCCTGCCGCCCCAAAGGTGGAGGCCGTGCCGGAGGACATCCAGCAGGAAGATCCCCAGGAGCCTCGCCCACCAGAGCCACTCCAGCAGTACCCTTCTCCACGTGTCGAAGACTCTGATGCTTCCTTCTTCCAAGGTGACCGGCAGCTCGACCAGCCGCCGGATCACCAGCATGCAGAACCTCCAACACCGCCCCAGCGGGCATCTCGCCCCGATGTGAACGCCGAGGATCTCCAGCTTGGTGGCCCAGGTGAGGACCAGATCCAGCAGCTGCAGCTTGCTGCCCAGATGTCCCAGGCCATCTCGGGCGTGGTCGGCGGCTCGAACCCGGAAGTCGATGATTTCAACTCCCAGGGTCCCAACCTCCAGAGCCTCCAACAACTTCAGGGCACGCCGGGAGGCCACATGCAGGGCCAAGATCATGGGCTTCCTGAGCTGCCAGAGGAAATCCAGCCCAGTATACAGCAGGATCTACACCAGAGCCTCCAGCATGTCATGCCGCACCCAGAAGGCCAGCAGGAGCCTCAGCTACCGCAGCACGGACAGCACCCACCCCATGCGCACCATGCTCAATATATGGACCATCAACAACAGCCACCCCACCTTGGTCCAACTGTAACCATGGGGCTTGGCCAAGCCCAGTACGGCGTCGGTGACGTGCCCCCTCGAAAGAGGTCCAAGGTCAGCAGGGCCTGTGACGAGTGTCGAAGGAAGAAGGTAAAATGTGACGCTGCCTCAGAGACAGGGGAGGAGGCCTGCTCTAATTGCCGGCGCTCCAATGTACGGTGTCTTTTCAGTCGAGTTCCACAGAAGCGCGGACCTTCAAAGGGTTACATTAAGGAGCTGGCTGATCGGATCCACTCCATCGAGGGCAAGCTCGGAGGACAAGCAGCAGCAGATGCCCTGGCCGGAGAGCTGGCGTCGCTGCCGAGAAGAGACATCGCCGACGGCTATGCTGCGGCGGCAGCAGGAGCACACCCAGACGAGTCTCGAAAGAGACCGTATGCTCACATTTCCACCGAAAACTTCTCTACTCCTTCCCCAGTCAGACAAGCAGGACCGCCATCGGAAAACCGCCCTGCATTTTCTCAACAAGCGGTCTACTCCGCCAACAGCCTGGGTCTCAAGCCACTTCTGCCAAGGGAGAGTGCCAGTGCGACACCACCACAGCCTCCCAATATAGAACCTCTGCAAGAGGAATCGCAACCTTCCCAGCATGACCATACACTACCCGAGGTTCAGGACGATGCATTCAACGCGTAGGTTTTCTTAAGCTCTGCTTGTCTTCAGGTTCAGCCCTCTGATGATGACCCACAGGTACCTAGCCATCGTGCATCACGTCTTGCCCTTCCTTCCCAGTTCCAAAGACGCACTGAACTCGCACCTGGCATATTGCAGCCAGCATCTGCGTAGCGCGTTTGTCGAGGCTCTCAATTCCGCCATTGGATCGTTTGCCGTGCGCGGTGTACAGGGCAGTCTCGCCCATGCCAATCGACTTCTGGCGGACTTCGAGGTTGAAGGTGGCAGGAAGTCACCAATTTCTGGTCTGGTTCACTTGCAGTGTCTGATCCTCATGATAATAAACACTGACAATGCCGGCCCGTCCTCTCTAACTGGAGAGCACGAGGGACCGGCCAAAGCTTCTTTGCTCGGCCGAGCCGCCGGCGTAGCATACGCCATGGCCATACCACAAGAGGCTACCGCGCTAGATGGTACCTCGGATGTTGACTCTGATCAGTGCATTCGAGTCCGGGCGTGGTGGACACTGGTCATCCTTGACCGATGGAATGCCCTCTCAACGGCCACTCCATTGATAATCTCTGGCGACACGATAGTCCTGCCATCGAATCTGAAGCCGATCGTAGGCGAAGCAAACTTTCGCTTCACTCGTAAGTCACCACATCTGGAACGAGCAGATTGTATAACGCTAACGAGACCAGTGCTTTCCTATATAATGGGACATTGGGTGCCGGCGTCTGTTCTTGCGCCTACGAATTCGACCCCAGGATCTGCTGCGAGGGCCGCAGCTACGTTCCACCTCAATATGGAAATGTGGCGAGCTCATTTCCCGGGAGACATCCATCCCGACGTGGAACCTGTGCTGCACCTCGCATACTGGCACTGCCGATTGCTTGCCTTCCTATTCACACCTTCTTCGCTGCTTTCTGACGTTCTCTGGGCTGTCAAGGAGTCCGTCGGGCTCCTGACAATGCATTCCCAGATGATTAGCCCGCTCAACCATCACTTTACGTCTTTGGTTGCACTCTGTCTGATAGAGCTGGCAAACCTCAAAGATTCAAAAGAGCAAGCCAAGGAGTTATTAAACCAGCTCTTGGAGTCTAACATCGCCCCGTCAAGTTGGGATGGGCCGATTCGAAACACAATCCGGGATACCATGCGCCCTGTTCCCAATGACTCTACCGAGGCTACTGCCAGCCAGAGCCTTCAACACCTTGCCGACCTCGCTGCCGCAGAGGCACCGCCCTCTGGCGCCAGCAACGGAGCAGCCGCACCTGTTGCGGTAATGGAGCCGGAAAATGTAGAGGTCGATGGCTTGCCGAAGTTCCGTACCAGCGATAGTTATGGGGACCTCGGTTTCGACCCACGACCGATGTTGTGCGGTGGCTATCTCAATGCCATCGCCCACTACCCCAGCTAGGACCTGGCAACTCGAGCGCTGTGTAACCTGTCATGACAGGTGTTACCCAGCGGATGATGCTGTACTCGATTTATCCAAAGTATGCAGGCAGTATTTATTCAGAGTGGCAGCTATCTTCGTTTGGGATGATGTGGCCGAGATGTCTCGGCCATCCCGCGCACGCTTTTCGTTCCTGGGCGGGACAAGGCATCTTTGATGGAGCTTCCTGTTCTCCAGGTATTGACACCCAACAGTCTCCCTGCTTTGCCTTTGGTGGGCTGATAGGAGTTGACCTCTGGATTCCAAAGCAAGATCACCCGCAAAGGGGTCCTCGGGGTGAACAGCATGCTATGATGTAACCCTAAACAATTATACAGTTATGGACTTGAGACAAATAGCATGAATATACTTAAGAACATGTGCTCAGTGTGTTGCCCAAAACCTCACCATCGCCCCTCCTCCCTCTCTTCGTCGTTCTTACGACGCTCCTTTGTGGGCGGTGGTGACCAAATCCACTTCCCTTGCTCCCCCACCCCTACAGCTCATTTGCCTTCTGAGAAGACGGCTTCACACGACCCCCGTACTATTAGACCATCCAGTCTCTACCAGCTGAGTAGAGCATCTCCTGTAGCAAATCCCATCAAAAAAACCAACCTGCAGTGCCCGTCGGCTTTCCGAATTGGTCCCCCCCGGTGATTTCCCACACCAAAGCTAACACGAGCAGCCGAGTGAAGTCTCACGTCTCCATTACGTTACGTACACCATACACATCTAAGTTTGCAACGCTAATCATGGAGGGCGGGCATCCGGCCGCCCCACTGCTACCGCCGCCGCGCAAAAGAGAGCAAGCAAGCAAGCAAGCACCCTGGCATTTTTCTATCTGTGTCTGTCACACACGCACACACACGCGACGCGCGCACACAAATCCCGGAAATCTGGGTCGGGCGTTATTGGGGGGCTTGTTTTGGGATTCGCAGCCTAGAAATTGCCGCCCCGCCCCCCCCCGAAGCGGTACCCCGCCACGCCGCGGCCCTTGGGGACAATTGGCTGCGCACGTACAGATACGGAGGAGAGGTCGCACAGGAATGTCTGTCCCGCTCAAGCTTCTCAGGCGCCACGAATGGCGTGGCGGGTGGAGGGAGGGCGGCTATAAGTCGTGGGTACGGACAGCGCATATCTCTCTCTGACTCCCCCCCCCACCTTTCACAAGCCGCCGCGGCGGTATTCGAGACAAGCTGCGGCCGTGACCAGCCAGCGTGTCCTGGGTTTGCCCGCCTGTGAGTTTGAAATGCATAAACCCATCTTTACTATGTACTGCGTGCGTGCTAGTGTGGTAGCCCAGCCTCACAGGTTGGGACGGTCTGACTCGGCTTTGTTCAACACATTTCGGAATAAGATAGATTGTAAACGTGAGATATTCCATGAATACTCGAATTGTTAATGTCAAAAGCTAGACAAGCATCAGCCTAGCTTCGCAAGAAACCCATGGGGAAAGCGACATCAAAGCAACCAAAGCAATTAGCAGTTTAAGAATGCTGCTGATGCACCCCCACAAGCCGCAGTAGCGCCTCACGACTACGCGAGCATCCTTTTCCCGCCAGCACGTTTACAGATCGGTCAGCTCGGGGAACCGGCATAGACCTGGCACAACTAGCGATGGTTGACGCGAGTGCAGCTCCAATGGCGGCCCTGCCGCATGCGTAGGCCCTGCGGTGCGATGACTGATGGGGACACCACATACGACGCCAGCAAAGCTTGTGCCGGGGATCTCTCCACCCTAAAACGTGGGATGTGCAGCTAAGGCGTTGTGATATATCTTGTGGGTTATTGGCCCCTTTAGCGAGAAAACCACCTAAGTGGAGGGGCCTTGTGTGAGGCGCGAGGTGACCTTTTCATAGAAAACCTTGACAGCTAACTAGATTCGAGGTGCCAGTCAATGGTAGTCTGACGACCAGCGAAGAGGGCCGGGACTTGAGAGAGGAGGGAGGCGGTCCAAAGACAAGGGAGACAGCCAGAGGGGCGCGAGAAGGCTGAAATGTGGCCACAGCTGATTCCCGAGAGCTTCAAGGAGAGTCAAGACGACCTCTTAAGACCGGGCGCCCAGCAACGGGTCTTGTGTTCATCTTTGCCAGTGCGAAAACGTCTACGCCAACGGAGAGATGGGACAGTAGACGTCGATACACGTGTAGAACACGTGATATCTGGCATGTGCTTACCTGTGCGACGCATCGAAAGACCATGACACCGTCTTGACGGAAGTCGTGTGTGAATATTATCCACACCACCCCTCAAGGCGCTGGCGAGGTCCCATCGCATATTCAGACGGATCATGGCGCTTGCTGTCCATCGGATGTCAGACCTTGTCCAATACATCCGACGACCTGGGGAGGTCTTTCCGACAGCGGAAGTGTAAAATCCAGCAGGGTGTGGCACCCCAGGGAGATCCCGGAGGCAATGTGATCTGGGGCAGCCCTATTTGAGGGACCGACTGCATGATCAAGAGTACCTAGTCAGAAAGGCAGGCTCGAGGCAGGATTGTATGCCCTCGAATCGGCCGCACGAGGCACACACGTGCAGCGCGATGGCGCGCGCATACGAAACAGCCACGCTCGCACAAGTGCAACCTCGAGCAGGACCTAAGCAGGGCCTAAGCAGGACCCGAGTGGGCGGCCACCAAGAGTTTTAGGGCTGTCGTGCAGAAAAAGTCGATAGGCCACGACTCGAATGGTCGTGGTGCAGCAAGCAGGCGGATGGCCGTGCTTGTTTTGCTTGCTTGCTTGATCCCGGTTGACGGTCCGCTGGAAATCCTTGCCTTTGCCCTTTGGCGACGGACATGACCGTGGCCAGCAAGGCTCTTGAGGGTGGTGTCCTGCGTGATGGCCGAGGAGCTAGGAACCGACAGCCTCAAGCTCCGGAGAAGCTCAGGTCGGAGTGCTGGACCGGCTGCAAGATGCGCACCAGTCGTGATAGCGTACCGAGGGTGGCGGCGTGGTGGTTGTGGGGGTGCGGGAGGGAGTGGGATGTTTTGGGAGAGGGAAAGAAGGAGATGGTTATGTGTGTGTGTGTGTGGTGGGCGCACACGCCGAGCACGCAAAAGTTGCAAGAAGAAATTTTCGTCCGAGGCTTCGCTTCGGGGGAAAGCTCCGATGTGGCCCAAGCTCCCGGAGCATGCAGCATATGTCATAGAGGGGTTCTCCGATGGGGAGTTTTTTTTTTTTTTTTTTTTTTTTTTTTTTTTTTTTTTTTTTTTTTTTTTTTTTTTTGGTTTTTTTTTTTTTTTTTTTGGCACACAAGCAGCTCCCGGCAGAGCCAGCCACCTCCCAAATCTAGACCTCGAACACAACCACGGGCAGGGGCACGTTCGCAGCCCTGGAGGGACCGACTGTCTGACAGCTTGGCACCTTCGGTGATGCGCGATAACCGAGCACAGGCGATGGGTGTCGTAGCGGTGGGGTGTGCTGCATAAACCGCACGCCCGTCCCCACCCAACCCATCCTCGTGCGTTCCAACATCACGATTCTGCCTGGCGCATCTGCTAGCCACCCGTGGGCACCAGAGATCGCCACGATGCGGGCCAGTCGCGATGTGCGATCCCTAGTAGGCCCTGGACACAGGACACCGAACCACGAGGCGGGGGGCAAGTCTCGTGCATTTGCAAACGCTGCGCCCGCGATAGCTCGTGCTGGTGGGCGTGCTAGTTGCGGGAGATTCAGGAGAGCAAGAAAGGCCACCGCCTGCGTCACCTGCAACCGCATGCATGCCACCTGCATTGGCCTTGCAAGGCCTGCGTGTGCATATAGCCTGCTGTACGCAGGAATGAGGCGCAGCTCGGGCCACCGGCGCAGGATCGATGGGAAAAGAGCTTGCCACAGGCTCGTCTTGGGGGGAGCACGAGGACGATAGGCTTCTAGAAGGCCGGATGGAAGCGGGATGGCATGGCGGAAGTTGTCGCATTGGAGAAACTCTGTGCGACGTGAACCCTTCACACTTCCCATTATGGGGGGTGGTATGCTGATCCCCCGTCGTCTTGCACCCTGACGGAGCCAGTTGCGACAAACAACCGCCAGGCAAAGTCCCCCCAACGGGCGGGCCGAGTCTGCCGCATCCTCACCATGGTCTTGCCCATCCAGAGGAACCAACACCATGTTCCAATTCGACCCAGCTCGGGCGCCCGGAGCAATGGGCGGCTTCTTCCTAGCGAGGATACTATAGGCCTCTTGGCCCTCTGCGCCCGCCCGTCGACAGTCGCTGGCCTGGGAATCGCTACGCCTCGGATAAAATCAGCTACCAAGACTGCCTAACCGGAGCCTGGCCTGGGCTGGGCTGGGCTGGGCAAGGGAATGCGAGTCACCCTTGGTGCATCGTTGAATTTGCCATGGGGCTATCTACTCCCTGGTCACGGTCGCTTACCTGCCGGACCGAGACGTTGAGCCAGGCAGAAAAGGGAAAACCCATGAGCATTCCCACACGGCTCACAACTTTGTTGTTCCACGGCTCGATTTCTCCGTTGGCCGCCGGCCAGTTGTCTGCTCCGCCAGACCATTGTTTGATGACCCGAGGGCTCGGCCTCACCCGGGAACCTTATTCTCCTTCCTACTCTCTCGGGCGCCGAATCGGCAAAGGCTTGCAGTGTTCATCACAGGGCGTCGTACTGGCGCGCATAGCGTCCCGCTCAACTCCTGCCGTGGACGCCAGCTTCCACGCAGCACAAATCTTCGGGCTCGTCCAGGAACCCTATGGATAGACTATTCTCACCCTTTGAGCTCACATGCAAGCCTTAGCAACAATCATCGTCCCAGCGGGACAATAGACAATGTAGGTTACCGGCTACTGATTTGTCCATGGATGCCATCAAGCTTAGCATGAAGCTGGCCGGCCTATTGAGGCCAAGGCCATCTCAACCTATTACGTAGTTTAACTCAGCTGAGAACTACCAACAGAAAGCCCGAGTGATATACTGTTTACTTTGGTTTTTAACCACTACCCGTTCGATCTGGCATTCAAGTATCTAGTGCAGTCTATTGTAGTACTCGTTGTTGAGTACAGGTGAGCATCGAGCAGATGATTAGTGGCTAATCTGCTGCGGCCGTGGCCGTCCCTTTTGACAGCTTACAAAAGGTCGCGATCAGATGCAAACCTGAAGTGTAAAGCACATTATCAAATATTAACCCTGGTTGACGGTGAAAATTAGTACGACTTGCGGCCCAACGTGTTTCACTTGTCATAAATGTATGCCTACACGTGCATGTCGCTCAAGACCAACCGCCAAGGTGAGGATCGAACAACTCGAGTACAGCCGGCAAACAAGAAAATTGAAAGATGCATCTGCATGTCCTATTCGAACAGGGAGACAACAAAACTACAGCAAGCGGAACAAATTTACCCACGCCTCCGGCCCGAGCGCGACGGGCCGTGGGCATGTTCGCCTACGTGTCGACATCGGGATCCAGGGCGAACCTTGGTCGACGTCGAGGTTTTCTTGCAGGACGACGTGAGCTTTCACCCACCATTAGTTAGCTAGCTCTGCCATAAGTATAGTTGATCTGACCAGCAAGGACCTGCCCTCAGACCGTCCGACTGACTGACAACGCTGATACGGGGAATTTACAGACAACACTAGCCGGTTGCTACCACGTGCATTGAGTAGGGTGACACTCTCGAGAATGGAAAGGGCAAACTCTTCAGTCATCAACATTTCTCTTGGGTGGCCGGCCGCCAGCCAATCCAACGCCAAGGAGCGAGCTGATCACCACGGGCGCACGAGCAGGTGTGTGTGTGTGTGTGTGGTGGGGGGGTCGTCCCGGTCGCAGCAGCAAGGCAACTTCGGCGCCCGGGGTTGAAACGGGCTTGACGCCGGGCAGGGCTCCCGGCGCCTTCACACCGTTGGGCCGGTCGACGTGACTGAACAAGCGCTCGAACTGGTCAAACCTTGGCCCCTGTACCGATGTCTTTGCCCTGGGCCCAAAAAATTACCTCGGCGTGGATAGGACGCGGCGCCCAACGTATCTGCCGGTGCGATAAACCATGGCGCTCAAGGGAGTGGTCCAGGACTATAAATGGTCGCCCAATCTGTTGGTTAACAACAACAGCGGTGCTTGAAGAGAAAGAAGCGTATGCTGATCCGGGAATGAGATGCCTGCAAAAGGAGAGATCTAGAAGCAAGGCCTGCTGATCCTTCCGCGTTGCTCGTTGAGAAGGGTCCCTTTTGACCGGCGCCGAAGCCCCAGCCGACGGCCAAGTCCTCGATTGGGGGTGGTCAGTTGATATCATCTCATTACCTAACCAAGGCTTGTGATTAGACGACTCATAATGAATAAATAAAATACATACACACGAATAGCTATGCCGAGAAAAATACACCAAACAGTGCAGGCCTCGAATGGCCCCCAGTTGGGCCCCTGATAGAGCGGTAATTGTTAAGAATGAAATACCGGTAGCCCGAGACTGCACCGCTTTACTGCGTGGTGGCCCCGGAAGCGCATCGTAGACGGTAGAACTGACGGGTTGATGGACCAAGGCGATTGCGTTGGTATCTGAAGAACCGTGATATTCCCGGAGTCGTACGAGGAGCGGTGTGGCCTTTCTACAGATCTCATGTCAGCAACACGCATGCTACGACTATGCATCTCGTCCCTAACACCCGTCATACAATTCAACCGGAGACACGAGACGACGGAGGAAGTCGACTTTGATAAAAGTGATTCCGCCTGAGGAACAGGCGCGGGCCACTGTAACCGAAGGCATGCTCAAGTGGAAGTGGAAAAGATCAGCACCGAAGGATCGAGATGCTTCCGCCTCGTACAACACGGGCGTCGATGTGTGTGACAGCCTTTCATTGAACCAAGGTCGCGATCCTGGGGAAATCCAGGAACGTCGCCAAAAGAGCCGTTTGGCGATCAAGGAGCCTCAAGATCGAGGGCCTTATTAGTACACTAGAGGTAAAGTTGGTCATGGGGACCCACTGGCGGGTGCAAGATATGGCTTTTTGGGGGAACAGCTGCTTCCCTATTAAGCTGTAAGCGCAGTAGCGCAGGAGTGTTGCTGCAGCGCAGCGCAGCGGGATGTTCTGGGCTGTGCGACGCTGACCACCGCGGGACTCAAGGTCCCGCGGGATGCTGTTGCACACAGTATCATCCTTCGAAGTGCGATCCTGCTGCGACGTTGTTCACATAGTGTAGAGTAGGCACGTCAAATCAGGAATTGGCCGAAGACCTGTGCGGCCACAAGATTATGCCCATCCCTTGCAGGAGACGTTGGGCATTTGGGGGTGTGACGGGACACGAGTCTGACTGCAGGGATGCTCAAAGTCGCCTCGCCCGACTCTGAGCGGTGGTTCGTCCAGGGGGTGGTTCTTTGGGTGTCCAGCGATCGGAAAGATTCGGGAGTGCTCTGGGGAAATCGGGCTGCATTGCAAGGGTGTTTTGCGGAGAGAATCTGGGGAAATGGAGTTTGGGATTCAGTGCCGACGTCAATTGACCATCTGGAATGGAGAAGCTGGCTCTCTGACGCCTGAGCTCTGTCAAACTTGTTCGAGAACGTGGTGTTGATGGCAGTTGATGCTACAGGAAGGGCACCGAGGGGCGGGAGGAGATGGAACACGAACAATAGTGTACCGTAGCAGCCGAGATGACGGAAAGCGGTACCCTACAGCACTCCTGTGTGCAGTCAGAAGGGCCCAGGTCTGGTCTGGTACCTTTGGGGGTGCGGTACTGCACCTTGCTCCGCTCGTGGACCTCGGGACTTGCCTCGTAGTGTCCTCTCGCCCTGCAGCCGCCCCTCAGAAGCAGCCCGCAACTTGATAACGAGGTCGGTGGCGACCCGCAAAGTCTTGTTCGAGGCAGGGTGTGGGCACTTGCAAAATTTTACCCATTTCGCCAATGGCACACAACTGGTGCGCTCAGCCAAGTCTCTGGATGCTTGCAACCAAACCTTCGCTGCCGGTGGAGTTATGTCTGATCCCGGCCGACGACGCCAGCATGGCTGTTGCGTGACAGTTGGCTTTCGGCCCTTTGTCAAGGGCAGGCATCCCAGACAATGCGCCGCCAACCTATGCCCGGGCGGTCATTGCTACTCATCACCTGGAGTGGGGGGCCCTGATCCCGTGCTGTTACTGATTGGGTATGTGTTGACGCTGCCAGGGGGGCAGGCGGTTGGCCCGAAATATGTCCATGAACCGAATCAGTCAGCCGCTGATGATGTTCCCACCCGTCACGTTGGAGAGCATCCTTGAGAAGCTGCGGATTTGAGCCTCGTCGTCGGCGACATGGTCATCGCCGACTTGTCAGATGGAGACCTCCGAGGTTCGCACCAAACATCTCTTGTGTGATGCATACCCGAGGCATGAGGTTCCACCCGGTGCAGCGCATCGGACCCCGAGGGAGAGAGCACCTGGGCCTCCACAAATTATGAAGCTGACGCAGGAGCTGGCCCTCCATCCCAAGGCTGCGTGTCTAAGAGGTAGCTGTCAACTAACTTGACACCCGCCGAAGTACGTACTGCATGTCCTTGACGCCAGATGCAAGGATCTCTTGCCACAAGAGCTTGCATATCGACGGGCAATGTCAGAAAAGATCTTCATGTCCCCGAGCGTTGAAACTTTGCGTACGGCCTCAGCCGCTGCCAAGTTTGCCGAGCATAGGGACAAACGTACGCCGCCTCGTCTCGGAACGTGTAGACGTCTGTAATATCAGACGCCAACACGGCCGGGACGCCGGGGTTTCCAGGGCCTCGAAACGAAACAAGCGGGCTGGTAAATTTGCAAAGTTCAGATACGCTTCACAGGCTGCCGGAGTAATTGTCCTGGGCGCCAAGCTGCTTGTACGTGGACCCTGAGCATAGTCTATGTCTCGGTGAAGGGTTCGGGGATGATTGGCATCGTCGACAGTGTCCTGCGTCTGAGTCGTCGACAGCCAGCGGCTGTGTTTCATGAGGGTCCCTGGGCAAGGGGAACACCGTGCCTGAATGGCAGCACAGCACCGTTATAGTAACTCTTGGCTTCCAACGGCAGCGATATACTATGTATGTCTCGAGTTGTTTTGCCGGGTCATGTCCGGAAGGCCGATCCGGGCCTGTATATAGGCATCTTACACATGCTGAGACTTTGTCCAGATGTTTGTCCGACATGGCAAAGCTTGGCTGAACGACCATGAGGGTGGCAGAGGAATAGTAAGCATGCTATAATGATTCCACAGCTCAAGCAATGCCCAGCGCGGGTGTGGAGTGCTTGATTTCCGTGATTGCTTGTGACATTTCTGATCAACACCGTAATCTTGGCGGGAGATTGCCCATGCCATGAATTGGTCGCCTTGTCGAGCCATGACTCCCCGTTGCTGCTGGGTGTCTGGATTGAGCCTGTACTGATCGAACAAGAGCGGTCTGGGTGAGGGAGGTCGCAGTGGTCAACGGACCCTGCTAGGTCTGCCAGGCTAGGCGTCTGATGAAATGCTTGATGAAGATTATGTCGACTAGCACCATGCAAGACAGGTGGTGAAATGCATATCACTGAATCTAGCTCCTTGCAGGATGGATATGTCCAGTATCGTTGTTGGGCGGGTAGAACATGCACATGGGTGAAGAGCCAAACAGATGCGGCCGGTAATAACACTGTGTAATTCTTGACCCGCGGTTCGTCACATAATAACGACAGTATAGTTCGTGCGATTGAGCCCTGGAGGTTCACAGGCAGTTGGTTGAGCAGCGCCGCAAGACGGCCTGAGTCTACTGTTGTCAGAACACACACAGTACCGCCAGGCTGATGAACCACTGGATGCAGAGGCATACCATGCCAGGAAGGAGAAGCTGCAGGGCCGGCGCAGGACGCATCGCGAGCTCCCCAGGGTATACCCTTCGTTGCGGTGGAGCTAGGTCCAAGCGACCGAGACGCGGGATGGGCGTCGTCCCCAGAGGAGCTCCGGACCCTGTCGCGGATAGATGTCGTCAAATGGCCACAAGGTGGACTTCGAATCATGGGCGGCTGGATTTGAATCTCCGAGTTTGCCTCTTTTGAGACAGTCAGCACTTGGCAGGTGACACCGAGTGCCACTGAGCGACCCCGTGCGGGATCGAAAGAGCGGTTCGGGAATGCAAGGTGCAGTCAGTGAGTTATTCAAAGAAACAACAGAAACAACTAGTGGGTGGGCTGGTTGCTGGTGTCGGTGTCGAAGACGCTGGGCGTGCCAAGAGAGTTTGTTGCGACACATGAGGAGGGATCCCCAATGGGAAACCTAGCTACACTAGATGCGGCCTTGATGGTCGCTGCAGTCGGGACTGGCTCGGCTGGGAGGAGGGCAATCCTATCGCGTATTCAGTTCAGTCTTGCCTAGTCGGTAGATTTGTGACGGACCAAGAGCGAGCGACACAGCGAGCAGCGAGAAGGCGGGCGGGCCAGCAGGCCAGGAATGGGATGGGGTTAACTGGCATCCCACACTCGAGGGTCGTTTGTGGCACAGACGCCGCCCACATCTCGCGCCAACTCTGGACGTCTGCGACGCTGCAACGCCGCGATGGTGCGACCCTGGACCTGGCCAACATGTAACTCTGCACGGCTGCGTCCCATCCCATGGGCAACCCATCCCAAGACAAGACTGGATCAAGCGGATAACCTTGCAGATGGGTACCACCCCCAAATTGAGCCGAACATGGTAGACTGGCTGACTGGGTAGATGCTGTAGTAGTGTATGCAAAGGCTCGCAGCCCGGTACCGGGGCCCACACCCAGCAGCGCGGGTAAGTGGTAGTGGTAGTGGTAGCGGTAGCTGTAGCGGTGGTGGTGGTGGTGGTGGTGGTGGTGGTGGTGGTGCTGTCGCAGTGACGAGGGACAGGCCTGGAGACACAAACAAGCGCTGCCTCGTCGAGGATTTCCCGCGCCGTCTTTCGCCTAGAACAGGCAGGGCAGGGCAGGGCCGAAGATGGCAGCGGCGATTGAGAATGGGGCTAGCAAGCTGCACCCGGCACGCTGTGCCTATCCAGGCTATCTCAATGCAGCTTCGTGGTTGAGGCGCAGGGAGGAATGGCAGGCTGGCAGGCTGGGTACGGCCAGGACAGTATGGCCGACGGTGGTGCGTACGGATGGATGTAACGGGTGGAGGAACAAATGGATCCTGACTGGAGCCGGCCAGGGCCCAGAAGGCGACGATACGAAGCTGGGTACGGCAAAATACCATCAGCACCGACGAGGCAAGACTGGCTGATTGATTGATTGACTGACTGACTGACTGACTGATGACTGGCGGCGCAGACCTGGGGGTGGGTGAGCTGGGGGTGGTACTTTGCCAGGTACGGCGACAAGAGGGAGATTGTCCTTGTACGGAGTATCTCGCTCGACTGTATTGCAGTGTAGTTGTTGGTTGGTACGGAGCCCTGTCCAGGAGCGAGCCCTGGCCCTGGAACCAGACCTGGGCCCTGGGGGGTACAAGTTGCACCAAAACACAACAACAAGCACAACAAAAAAGAGGTCGAGTAGGGCCAGGTTTGAGTCGAAATTCCTTGGTTCCTCCATAGTCTCCACGCCCATCCAAGCCCACGCCCCGCCCACGCCCACGCCCACGCACACGCCCACGCCCACGCACACGCCCACGCACACGCCCACGCCCACGCCCGACATCCACATCCATATCCACACACCCACCCACCCCGATGATGGGTGCTGGTTCCATTCCCATTTGCATTTCCATTTGCATTTTCATTTGCTTGCCCATTTGCATCTGCCAATTCTTTGACACACATCCAGGAAGAACACAGAGAGGGAGAGAGGATAGGAGTCAGAGAGCTAGCCTAGCAAAGTCCTCAGTCCCACTCTCCAGTCCCAGTCAAGGTCCCAGCCAAGGTCCCAGTCAATCAAAGTCCCAGTCAAAGTCTCAGTCTCCAGTCCCAAGCCAAACCAAGAGCACGTACACACACCCCCCCAGTCAGTCAGGTAAAGGTACCCCATCCCACCACATACTATGTACTACGCACGCGCACGCACACACACACGACAACGACCGACCACCACCCTTCTTTTCTTGCAGCCCCGGCTCCTTCCTGTCCCACTCAACTGGCCGCCGCCCGTTAGACGATAAAACGGTCCTTCCTCGCCCTCGACATCGCCCCCTTCCATCTCGCGCCCTCTCTTTGTTTCCTGTCCTTTTCCCACCTCCGCCCCTTCAACCAGCCCTGTTGTACTTTGCAGGCACCTCATCTGTCTTGTTCTCTTTTTCTTTCGTCGGTTGACGTTGGGTCAACGTCAGAGGACTTGTGATCCTCTCGACATTCTCAAACCCCGACTCCCGACTCTCTGGGCCTTGTGTGTCTCATCACCAGCCATCTCCTGCATTTGATATTTATATATACCTAGGTATATATATACACATATACATATTATATAAATACGTGTGTTCCCTAGCGGCTGTTGATCCCACAGATTCTGCTGTATACACACAAACCCTCTTCTACCTAACTCACGCCTTCGTGCTACTACACACATACATATACACACAACCTGCCCTCGTCTATACAACCTGCTCTCCTCGACCCAGAAAGCCAGCCAAATATCATCCACGGCCCGGCACCGCCCACGACGCAGCCACCGCGCTTCTCGGCTAAAGGGACTCGGATCTTCTACTGCCAAGCCACCCAACGCACTGCCGCCTCGACTCTTCAGCACATCCCCAGGAGCAGCAACACAGACAAGACCAGCCCAGCCCAGCCTACGTGTTTGTCCAGAATAAAAAAACACGACCCTGGCCCAGCCTTGACCATCGTATCGCAACCGCATCCACCTGCCATAACTAGCCGAGACGAGGACCCACCGGCCCCCATCCATCATTACCTGGCTTTTCCCACGCGCCAAAGGCGACAAAGTCCAGAACCCGGCCCCCCAAATCTTCTTGATCCGCCCGCCCTGCCGCCATTCCGATGCATCTCACGCTGCGCTTGTGAGCCTGCACACACCTCCCACACCTCTCCACTGCCTACCTCGACCTACCTGGGTTGAACAACAGCCTGCAACAGTCTGAACAGGACCAGGCAGCCAGAACATCATTAGACCAATCTCCACTCAATCTTGCTCTTGTTCTTCTTTCCCAACGTTTGCATTCAACCGGAGTTACGCGGTCCGGATCAAAAAAAAGCCAGATACCCAATCGAATGTTCCATTAGACTCGATACCAGACTCTTTCTTTTCTTCTTTCACCCAGCTTTACCCGCGCGCGTCCAGGACGCAGCCTCGCAACACCAACTTGGCCTTCAGACCTTGGCGCTCCAGATAGCCGAGCCGCTCACTCAGTCACCTGCTCGTGGGTTGCTGCAGGCGTCATCCGGGCCCCACCAATCGACACCAACTGCAACTTCGCTACGTGCAGCACAAGCGCTGTCATTCAGCCTTGGGGACACCCACAACACAGCACACACCATCACCTACCACAGATACCAAGTCGGTCGGTCACATCACACACGTCCGAAATGATAATAGACGGCGAGAAGTGGGCTTGCGAGTCCTGTGTGCGCGGCCACAGGGTGAGCAACTGCCAGCATGCGGGTGAGCAATATCCGCGCAATGCCCGCGCACAACCCCGGCCTCTGACTGCTCACTGTGACACGGCTTGAGTGAGCGTCACATCGCAACGCACCCCCTTGCGTAAACCAGGCAAACCTTTGAATGTAACCGGTCGCTAACACAGGATCCTCAGATCGACCCCTGCAACATATTAACAAAAAAGGCCGCCCTGTATCCCAGTGCTCGCACTGCCGCAACATGCGCCGTTCCAAGTCGGCTCATGTCAAGTGCGACTGCGGCGAGAAGACCAGCAAATGCGTGCACTTGCAGGCCACCGTTGACGGCCACAGGGAGAGCTGCTGTTGCAACCATGGTGGCCGCTGCACCTGCTCGCACAAGAAGGAGCAGAACCAGCTCGACACGGTGCCCGAATCTGATTCCGACCAGGAGCTTAGCTCGAGCACGAACGCGAAGGCGTCCAAGCTGGTGCGAAATCGGCGATCCAGAGCCAGCACCCAGACGTCAGACGGCATGTTAACCTTCGACGAGAACGGCCACCACAAGCCAACCTACAAGCACACGAAGCCGTCCCAGAAATCTGGCCCCTACCAGCTCACCCGGGCGCCCTCTGCTCAGAGCGGTGGCAGCGGAGCCAGCTGCTCAATGGAAGACCTAGCCAACGAGTCGCCGGCGAGCAGCAGCGGTAGCGTGCCTCATGCGCAGGATTCGTACATGTCCAACTCCGAGGCGGCATCGCCCCTGTTGACGGCAGCCTCGTCCGCCCCACACTCCAGCAACCACCTGCCCCCTCTGGATCTCTCGGGCGTCACGGGCTGGGCCTCGGGCTCGTTCATCCCCGAAAACTACGACTTCTTCAGCAACATGGATGACCACCAGCAGCCCATGTTCAGTGCTGGCCTGAGCCAGCCTGATGTCGACTGGAGCCACATCGGTCTTGATTTTGCGAACAAGGACTTGGGCACCTTCGCACCGTCAAGCTACAGCCAGGGCCAGAGCTTTGCTGGCTTCGAGCAGCCCCCTACCCTGACCTCGGGCGAGGTTTCCGAGGTTGATGATTTCATCCGGGACGATTTCGACCCGATCGCCACCTTCACCCGCACGAACACGTCGAGCACGGGATTCAGCCTTGGGAGGGACCAGGAAGGCTTACTCGGCGCCATGGAAATGGGAAGCACCGACTTCGATGACTTTAGCAAGCTGGGCAAGGACGGAAACAAGTACGCAGCTCCTTCAACAGCGCTTGTCACGGAGGATCCTGCTCTCGCTACCGTTATCGCCACCTCTGGCCACGCCGGGTTTGACAACGACCCAATATTCTGGATGGCCGACGGCGACTACGGCGGAATGCCGGCCGTGAATGATGTTCCAGATGTGAACGCACCCAGCTTTTGGGACGTGCAATAGCACGGTGCATGTCAGCTATGGAGTTCGCGAGCAAGTTGGAGTCGCTGTTGTCGACCGAAACCGTGCCACGATTGGATTGGATTGGCGTCTGGGTGCTACGGTCTTGGGGCTCGCTGGGTGCACGAACACATGGCTTGTGTTTGTCGTCGATACAGGAGCACGCTTGAAGCCGCGAAGGCCAAAAAGATGACGCATTTATGGTCAAAGCTCAGAGGCTTTCTAGGGTGGCAGCTGGGCGACCAAAGCAGGATGGCCAGTTTTGGCCAATTCGCTGCAACACTACGCATGTATGATTGTATCCACAGAGTTGTGTTGGCGAGAGTCTCGCGTGCATACAGAAGGGTCGCACGCCGCAATGGCAAACAGGAAAAGCAATGGCGGTGGGCGACGAGACCCGGGATGTATAGAGATTCCATATCCTGCATATAGACAGCCTGGTTGGCTGTAGATAGATTTTGGACCCTGTCGGTCGATCAGACAAGTGCAAAAACAAAGTAAAATTTCAAAATGACTGCTAAATGTCTCGGCACTGCCAGCCTCGATGACTACTTGACCCGTGCACCGACAGCCCTGTCCTGTGTACCTGCATAAGTCGTCACCAGACGGCCGAGGAGACGACCTGCAAGTCTGTGACAGTACAGACAGTTCTGTCTGTACCTCGTGCGTTCGGCCTTTTTGGTTCGCTCACTCGCTCGACAGGGCCGAGGTACCCACTTTTGCTCGCCCTTCTGAATCCTATGTAGTGTAGGCTACGGAGTACTAGGTACGTACATAATTATAATAAGATTGGGCAACCTGACAACCTGCACAGCCGTGGGCCGCCCTAGCTCCCGACTTTGATGCGCCCTCGTTTCCCACCGCCCACCACAACAACCTGACATAAGGATACTATGTATCTAGGTAGATATCCAGCCAGTCTCTGCATATGGCATATAGTTTGCTCCGCGGAAGGGTGGGGGGTGGGAATCACCACCCAACACGATTCCAGACCGCCCACCCGGCCCGGGGGGGGGTGTGAAGTGAGATGGGGGCGGGACTCTGTTCGCGAATGCCTGATGACGCCATTTGGTAGCAGCGCATGCGTACCCTTGGGGGCCCCCTAAACAAATGCCCCTTGTCTTTTCCTTCGTTCCTTTCATCAACAGTGTGTGTGGTCCCCACTGGAGCCGGCCCGATCGCCCATCTCTCCCTCACCCCCCTTCGTTGTGCCTGGCTGGCCCTACACTATACCCAGACGGTGTGAATGGCGTCGTGGCCCCCCCCCCCAAATGATCCCTGTTTCCTATTACTTATCACTGGCTGGCTCTACTATCTGTCTGTCCTCTCTATGTGTGTTGTGGCCCCCCCCCTTCCTTTCTCCCTCAAGGACGTCTTCCGAGCCCTCTCACCATAACCCCCCCCCCCCAAACCCTCAACATCCCCAGATAAACTATGGGGAAGAGGATATGGAGGAGAGGTCGGGAAGCGAGATCTGCGGCCGTCTCCCTCGGGCCTATCTGTCTGTCTAGTGAAGTCAAAGTTAGCTCTCCTAGTTGGCCGGCTTGGCTTTTGTGGGTGGGACGCCCCCGCCCAGGGGAGAAGGCAGGGCGGCCTCGGCGATCTGGTCGGCGCCGGGCTGACTTTTGTTCGACTGACCTAACCGACTGCCTCATTGCCCATTGCGGGTCCTATACCTGTGGGCGGAGGGTCTCAGATGAGGCTGTTGCTGGGTAACTCCCCTCTCTCCGCTCCCCCCAATTACTGGCGTCTCCTGTCCAGTAGTGTGGACACAGGTAGGTAAGGGATCCGACCAGCCCTCTCTCTTGCTCTCTCCCTCCCGTCCCTACCTCAGAGACCTGGGATTCAGCCACAATCTCGACCGGCTGGCTGCCCCGGTCCAAGACACAGCCAAGCCCTGTGGGCCAATGGACTGGGAAAAGCCGTTGGGAGCATGATTGCGAGCGAGCCGGAGGGGCAACGGCGGGAGGGGCGGGGACCCAGGCGGTTGATAACAACAGACAATCCTTTGGGCGTGGCCCCGGCCAAGTAGTGTATCTAGTGTACAGTAAGTAATAGGCTGGCAGCCCTGGTTGGCAGGCTGGCAAGCCGTGTATGCATGCATCTTGGGCAGCAGCCAGCCGGCCAGCCGGCCAGCTGCAGCAGCGCCATGTGGAGAAGTCACTCCTCTCCCCGGCGCTGCGAATTATACTACCTTTTAGGCCTATGTTGTATGGTGGAAGTGTCCAGGCTCGGGGGCTTGGGGACTGGCGGTCCCCTCCCCCCCCCTTGAAAAGAGCATATAAGGGAAGAAGAGGCCCACAGCACCTGGGGTTCGTCCCGAGGTTGTTGTCGCTGTGTCGGTCACAAAGGGGGCAACGCGGATGGGGGATTGATGACGACTTCCATGTGTGTTTGGGGGTTGGCTTGAATTGCAACATGGTGGGAACCGCAGCCCGGAACCACTTTCACCACGGGGGACCAGACCGGTCAGTCGATCCTTCAAGGTGCCACGGATCGAACGTACATTCGTATCGTAGCTTCGAGGCAAGATACACACATGCCTCCGCACGAATCCCCTCTACCAGTGCCATCTTCATGGTTGCTCTCGAGCCGCTCATCAAGCAGTCGGCCTTCTTCAAATTCCCACACCTAGATGCGACCATCTCAGCGCTCAGCCCCTAACAACAAGAGAGCCCCTCCAGCTTTCCCGGACCTCAAATCGATTGCCCTACGACCACATCGGAAGACTACGGCGTGGTAGCCAAGAGGCACACTTCCACGTCAACGATCCCGAGTCCCTGCTCTCCTCTGCTTAACAACCCCCCCCCACAAATATGGATTCCGCAGCCCCCTTTCTTTTAAGATATGTACTCCGCCTAAATGCACCGAGAAACGCCGTTTCCAATGAATCCTTTCGCCGTGTATATATGCAAAGGTTCCTCCCAATCATGTCCTCGAATGAAAGCAAAATGCCGGGTATCGTATATTTTCCAGGCCTGTGTCCATTCGCCACCAACCCCAAAAAGAAAACCAAGACTCCAAAAATTAAGAATTGGGTATTGGACCTCGGGCGACCGCATGCAGAAGAAGAGGGGGGGGGGTGAAAATACAAAGAATAGTTGTTACAGAGATCAGTCGCGATGAGATCCTGCTTGCTTCGAAATTGTTTGCCGGGAGCGAGCTCGAAAGTCTTTCAAGACATGCTCTCCCTCGCAGCGTTGATCTCGTTACCATGCAGCTCGACATCCCGGAGAGGAGGAGCATCCTTGGCTTTTTCCTGCGGGGGGAGTTCCAGTCTCTTCCTGAACCAGCCGCCTCGCTCCCACTGGCCAGCCACGTACACGGCGCCGTTCCGAGTCCGGTCGTCAATTATGCCAAACAACAAGGCCTCGAGCCTTTTGAAATCGATGGGTTTCAAGATCCAGCCGTCAAACCCTGCAGTCATGTATGTTGGTCTCTCGCGCTCCTGTAGAGAGGCCGAGACTGCGAAGACCGGAATTCTGCCATGATTGGAAGAAATGGCCGAGAGGTTTTGATGCTGGCCCGAGTGTTCGATCTCTCTTATCTTCTTGGTCGCTGTGAGACCATCCATAAGAGGCATCTGCGAAGTATTGTCAGCTTGCTCCAAGAAGAAACACGAGAGAGGGCACAGTGACGCCAGGTAACATGATTAGTTCGATTTTCAACAGGCTCTCATATGTTTCTTGGGTGTCGGTAGGCGAGCGGGAAGGGTAGTGCATTACCTGCATGTCCATAAGGACTACGTCGAACTCGGGGGCCGATTCCTTGTAAGCTGCAGCACAGTCTTCGCCATTCACAGTGTGATGTACGGTATGGCCAGCCTTCTCCAATCTCTTCCGCAGTATTTTCATATTGATGGGATCGTCCTCCGCCACCAATACGCGTAGCTTGGCCGACTCAGGTTTGCTTGCGGTGTGGACATGGCCGTCGATGGTTGTCGCTCCGTATTCGGCCTTGGCCTTTGCCTTCGCTTTTGCGGATGGCGCATCACCCGATAGCTCGAATAAAACGCCCGAGGTCTCGCTGGGCTGAGCGGGCGCTTGAGGCTGATCATGATACTCATCGGGTATCTTGACAGGCCGAATGGGTGTTTTCGTGTCGGTTATGTAGTCGAACCCGACTGGGGCAGCAGGCTTGTCGGCATCGGCTGAGACCTCCTGGCTCGCGTTCTTATCTGGCGTCGAGACCGATCTCATCAAGCCCCCAGGCCTGCCAAAAGGCCGGCTTGGACTCATGGAACGGGATGCAGCGTGCCTAGGACTGGCACTGTAATAAGCGCCTTTCGAGTTTCGTCGCTGTACACTGGCCGACTCGGGCTCCGGTTCCCCAATCCCCAAGGGTGTCTGGATGGCATTGATGAGCCTGTCTGCGTCACTCGTGGAGCTCTGTGCACTGCCCCGGCTCGTCCCAGTCCGGTGACTATTGAGACTGCTGTTATCGTCAAAGCTCCTTTTTGCCGTCAGCATTTGCTTGTGAAGACTGGCGCTTCCACGATCAACTAGCATGACTTCGCCTTCCCCGCCAGGTGGACGTGTTGTCGAGACAGAAGCGGCCGATCCGGTGACAGAGGTCGAGCCAACTAATCCGCTATCCTGTGACCCGGGCGAATCGCTTGGTGGCATTTCGAATGGAAGTTGGATAACGAATCGAGACCCTTTTCCTTCCTCCGATTTCAGACGCAGCTGCCCATCCATATTTCGAACAATGCGAGCCACTACCGCAAGCCCGAGCCCTAGCGCCTCCTTGTCCTTAACTGTGCTTTGTTCCTCTTCCGAAATGCTTACTTCCTCGGTCGAAACCTGTTCCAGCTCGCGAAACAGTGCATCCAGTTGGGAGTTGCTCATCCCACGCCCCGTGTCCTGGACAATGATTTCCACGCGCACCTTCGTGTCTTGGACCTCAGCGGAGTACACCTCTACCTTGACGAGGCCCTCGGACGTGTTCTGTACCGCATTGGCAGTCACATTGGATACGGCCTGTCGAAGTCTTCTCTGATCGCCGCAGACGTACTTAGGCAACCCTGGATGCTCCACAACTTCGTAATCAATTCCCTTCCTTTTCGCGTCATTTCTGAACGCGTCTGTCGCTTCTCTGACACATGCGAGGAAATCAAAGATCTCGTCCTTGACAAGATTGTTCCCTTCTTCTGTTTGAGTGAGATCGAGAAGATCATTGACTTCGGCTCTGTTAGATATAACACACCTAGCAGAGATCCAAAACGAGTTCATGGGTTGAGGTGGGGGAGGAGGGTACTGAATAGGTATTTCACTTACTGACGTAAATGAGGGACTTGGAGGCAGAATGTGACCTTGCCAGGTTATCTCTGGTCTCCTGATCCAGAGAGCCCTCCAGAGCAATTTCAAGGTAATTGATGATCGCGTTGAGGGGTGTGCGTACCTCGTGCGCGGAGTTTGCCAGAAGGAGTCTTGTCAGGCGGCTATTTTGAAGAGCAGCCTCCTTCTGTCTCCATACTTCGATAAATTTTCCATAGACGAGGCACAAGACCGCGGCCGTCTCGATTTGCTCCTCGGACCACTCGCGGCATTTGCCAAGGATAGTCTCGTTCCACACCTGGAAGCTCTTTCTGGGCTCCAGATAGTTCTGGGTCCCCTCCTGGATTATCTTCTCATACGGGTTGCCTGCCCATTTCACCTCCCGTACCTGACCTTTTCTGAAGAAGGTAATGAAGTCGCTGCCGCCAACGCTGAGCGGAACATACAAGAGTCCAGCGATAAAGTGAAAGCCTGGAGGGTAGTGCAAATCCGGGAAGTCCACTTTAACGTCCTGCGTGGTCAAGACCGAGCTGAACTTGCGCACTCGGAGGTACTCGAGCATCGCGAGAGCCTCTTGCGAATGCTCGACCTTGCCCATGAATTTGGTTTCCCCCTTTATGGAAAGCATGCCAAAGTCCGCATCGAACAGTCTCAGCAAGTCGTCGGAGGATGCAATAATGTAGCCTGAGGGGTTCTTGTCTGTGGGCACAGTGTTGATGAGTTTGCGAGCCTGGAGCCTCGATGCGTATGAGAGGCGCTCGATGTTTCTGGAGACGGTGTCGCCAACAAGCCGGCACATCTTCCTGATGGGAAACGAAACACGCATACCCTTCGCCCCGTACGAATGGCAAGCGATGAGCCCCCAGAGCTCGTTGAAGGCGTTGATTGAGATCGACATGGACGAGCGTACCGCCATGTTCCCGAGGTACTTGATGTGAATGGGCGACATGGCTCGGAGGTACGAATGCGTCATATCCAGGGGACTATCGAGATCCTCTTTCGAGCGGCAGACCAATCTCGCGGTCTCCTGGTCCCGGTCGTAGAGAAGCCGCACCTTGTTGAGCTTGTAGAGATCCCGAGCCTGTTTTGGGATATCTGATGCGGGAAAATGAAGTCCCTTGTAAAGATCCTTCGTATGCACAGGGTCGACGAGTTCCGTTACCACTTTCCCATTAAACGATGCATCGAATTGATAAATCATGACTCGATGAAACCCGGTCAACTCCTTGACTATCCCCACAAGGATCTTCAGGAAGCGGTCGAGATTCGTGGCAGAGGCAAGCTGCTCCTGCACCTGAGACATCATGTCGAAGACCTGCATAGCACCGGCTTCGCCCCTCCGCTTGCGAGCACTTCTCAGGACTCTAAGCGGCTTGCTCGAAATTTCGGTGCTGTCCGTGAGCTCGTCCATCGTCGGATTTGACCGGAGGGTGTCTACCGGAAGGTCTGGGGTTCGCTCATCGTCCGGCCTCAACGGGAAGTCGTGGTCATCGTCTAGCTCGAATTCGCAAATAATGAGATCAGGATGAGCTGAGTGAGAGTGAATAGCACACCATAACTTGATGGATCTGAGAAAGTGGTCAGCCCGGGCATAACAGTGCGGCGACCGATCATTACTGGTGCACAGGTATGGGAACAGAGAGCCAGGAGAGGCACTACAGAGCATCGAGAACGCTCCCAAATGACAGTAGACCGACAAGTTACCTCGGTTAAGAAGAGCGAGAGGAGGGCCACTGGCGCTTACCTTTTCTTTGGAGGCCGTATAGACATGCTGAACACCTCTGGACCATTGATGGCAGGATCAGCATCCTCATCTCTGATGAAGTCGATGTGGTCCAGAAGGTTGTCGGCCTGCTCCTCGGTGAGGATGTCTGTGAAGTTGTTGAGACGGAAAAGTTCGAGAGGGGTGTAGCCAATGATGCGCTTCGAATTTTCGCTGGCGTATCGCACGGTGAAGCGTCCGTCTGCCTCTTCACGTATGGCAAGCATAAGTCCGAAGCCTTGGACGGCACCGGGGGCGTGAATGGGCTCATCTTCACATCTCTGTAATGTCCCATCTCTACCCGTGATGACCAAATGGCCTTCTTCAGTCATGACATGTCTGAAACGTGAGGTCATGAATCCGTCCACAGGGATGTCAGGCTGCCCATAGGCAGAGTCCCGTCCGACCGAGCTTGCACCATGAGCCAAGTGCGCATCACCGCCTGGTTCAGATTCCTCATCGTCCGAATCGTCACCGAAGAGGTCCAGCGGTCCTGATCGGTGTCGTTCCGCATCGAGCTGTACGCTGGACCTCGGTCCCGTGGTGTTTGAACGTCCCCTGTGATGCGCTTCGTCCTCATGTGAGGCTGACAGGGTTGGTGGGAGTGAAGAGAGCACGGAATCGCTGGTAATGCTACCAGCGTGCCTCCTCGATGCCTCTGCACCATACCGAGAACTGCCGGGTGCATGAGGCGTGGGACCACCTTCGGCCGGCATTCGCGGGAAATATTCGCCAGATGTCCTACTCGAGGGGCCAACGCTGATGACGGAGCGTATTGGAAAGACTCGGTCGCCCGGGTCTGCCTGGCTCCCATGGCCAGTCTGGTGATCGGAAGAAGCACTCCAGGCGGACTTAACGCTGGGGGTTTGGACAGGATTTGGGTTGTTGGTGAACAAGGGCACAGAAGTGTCGATGGTGTTTCGGGGGCCTGGTGCAGGGTGTGAGGGGGTGTAGCTGCCAGTGCGGGAGTCTTCTCGATCTCCCAGGTCGGAGCCTGGGGTAGATTCTGGGTGGTCGACGGGCTGCGAGCTCCGAGATGTAGCCGCCGGAGACTGTGGGTGAACCGCCGCGTCGCTTTGGCCCGAGTCCATGGCCGGCTCGTTTGTGAAGATCAGATGCGAGACCTAGAAGCCTCGTACGATATGGAGCCGTCGAGGGCGGGCGCGGGCGCGGGCGCGGGCAGACAATGCGGGCAAAAGGCAGGGTGGGGTGACGGCCGAAGTCTCGGGAGTCTCGTGACTGATCGCTGGACGGTCACAGCGTTTTCTATTTTGGAAATGTGAGGGTGGACACTGGCAAGTCATGAGGTGAGAACATACATGTGGAATTGTGCGGTTTCTGGCCCCCAAACATTGAGCCAGCGATCTGGAGGAGCACTATGGCTTTGTGCCACCGCGGCGGTTGGTTGTGCTTGCAGCTAGGCAGAACAGAGGGGAGAAGGAGGCAATAGAGAACAGTCGCAGGACTGCGCGTGTGAGCCAGTGGGGTGCGGAACAGTGGTCCGAGAGTTGGCAACCAGGTCCCTCTTTCAGATTTCAAGACTGGACTTTTGGCCACAGCGGAGTAGCAGCAGCAGCAGCAGCAGCAGCGAGAGGGACCAAGGGAGTGTTGACTCGCAGGCTGGGCTGGCAGGGCGGTAGCAGGTTGCAGCCCTCTGTAGGCGTCTCAGTCCGAGTGGGCCTGGGCCGTTGACGATGGGTAGATGTGTCACGGTTTCTTGCCAAATACCGATCCAAATAGTCGATGCTGCCAGATGAGGATGGCATCGAGCATGGCTAGATATTGCACATCCTTAGCTGCTACGGGAACGGGTAGATAGAGTAGCGTGGGTAGATACAGCAAGGCCTGGGCGTGGGTGTGGGCGGCGGCGGCGGCGGCGGTGGCGATGTGGGACGGGACGCAAATCAGAAGCGAAAGGGCCGGCTGCGCAATGAGAGAGAGAGAGGCAAAAAGAGTGGCCCTGGCCCGTGGACGGATCTGTGGACGGGTCTGTGAACGGGGCAAGGTTGCAAGGCCGGGATGGCGGTTCCTGAATGACGGGCTTGGGTGGGTCTGGCGGCCGAGTTTTGGATTTCTGGTCTGGGGTTTGCTCTCGTCTCTCGTCCTTCGGGCCCTCGGAGTGTGTCGAGAGTGTAAGAGTGCGTGACGAAAGGGCAGTCCAAGGCTGGTCCTTGCGAGTCCTGCCGTCGCTCCGTCCCGTTACCACCCACAGGCTGATTTGAGCAGCTACACCTAACACGAGTAACCCACATCTGCCTCACCAACAAGCAGCTACCGTAGCACGCAGTGAGTGCCGGTTTTGTGCCAGTGCTTTCGTCATTGGTGATCATTGATCCGTCCGTCTTAGACAGGGGGGGCTGGACGAGTCTTTGGTGCACAGGTACGTACCGATTATCTGAGTACACTACTATGTACATGTGTGCAGTGAGCAGGGTAGTACAGTACATATTTTTCTTGGGGGGGGGGGGACCCATCTATCAAATCAGATGGGAAAGTTGAAAAATCCGATTGCATTTCGCCCCTCCCAAGCAACACCTCAGCACCCGAAACTCTAAAACATGAGGAGGCCGTCAGAACCCCCCACCTTTGCAGCCTCGGGGGCAAGACAAACAACAATCATTTCTTTTCTTGGTCGTGGTCAAGGCTTGTTTGTCACTGTCTCCTCAGAACTCAGATACACTCACTATGTCTGTCATTGGACCCTACGAGGATCTGACCCAGATCCCACAAGCCTGCCTGCCGGTGCCGCCTCAGGCAGCAGCCACCCTGTCACCAGACAAATCCAGCAATTGATTGAGAGATGGGCCAGCATGATGAGCAGCAACTCTCCAAGTCACCACGGCACCACAGCCGCACAGCCGCGCTAGCCACTAGCCGCTGCAAAACCAGCCAGCAATTTCCAAGGTTTTCAACCTTGTTGATCGTTGCACGTACTGTGCCTGTGTACCAGTCTCCTACGCGTGGTTCTGTGCCCATCCTGAGCACCGTGCAACGCGTGCCCGGATACTTGTCTCTGCCGCTATCTACAGGCTACACACACCGACCTCAGCCACTGTTCAGGCAGATGATCTATCTGGTAGTCACCGACGACACCTCGCCAGCGGCATCGTCAGCACAATGGGGATGAAAATGGGACCGCGGGTCGGTGGGTTCCAGAAAGAATTCGCAGGGAGAGAGGTGTGTGGGGCTTTCTCTCCCATCAGCCGTCTGCCCATCATCGACTATGCTATGTCATGCGCCCGCTGCAGAACCGGCTCGAGAAGACGACTACATAGTGTAGTACCCTGAACAACCCGCCCCCCCCCCCAAGGCTGGTCGGCGGCAGCCCCCACCCAAGCCGGGCCTCCCCGGCGCATGAGACCCAAAGTCGCAAAACGTCTGGCCGCTTGTTGCTGTCGGAAGTGCTACTGCATAGCTCGCATAGCACGATAGAGTGTTCTTCCCCCGAACCCACTACCAGTCCTAGTGCATCGTGGAAACGGTGACCACCGCTGCTTCCTTCACGGGCCGGCCAACACATCTGTGAGCGAGCCTGCGGAGCGGCAGGTACGTGCATTTGCTTCGTATGTCTGCAACCTCGCCTGGACGGAGATGGAGCCGTAGATCTTACTATGTATATGGAGACATGGCAGTCAGTCATACGACGACGGATTGAGCCAACGCAGAACCACCTCGTGAGCCTGCAGCCAGGCAGTTTCCAGCTCAGGGAAGCCGCGTCTCTTGTGCGTGATCTGCCGCCTCGGCCACAGCGGAGAATTTCCCCCGGCTCTCCAAGGATCGACAGACGGCACTGGCTTCTAGCTGGGGGGTTCCCATCCATTCCTACACCCGACACCTTGCTGTCCTGGGAGCCCCCTGGGTGTGGAGACGCAGGTTGCTCATGAACTAGGTAGTGTAGTGTAGTGCGCGGTGCTAACCAGGTGCAGTCTGCTATTAGTTCATGTCCCCACGACTCTACGAGTACATCACAACCATCATCTGTCGCAGACTTGTCCTGACGTGCCACAGCCACTTACACAGCCAGACGGCCTGGCATTATTGTGGCGTCGAGAGTTGGAGCCAAATTGTGCTACACCACACTACTGTGTAGTGTACGACAAGGACCGCGGTTGCACCCCTCCGGACGGCGCATCCCAATGTCGTCATTGCGCAGCCCGCCGTCTGAACATTCCCCGGCCACCAAGCAGGGCTGTCTTGGATCTGATAGGGCGCAGGGCTCACCGAGGCGGGACTCGCTTAACACTTGGCCTGGTCTTGCCTGGACGACTGATTTCCAAGTCCGGGGATTTCACGACGTCGTTCATATTGGCAGTGACCATTCCACAGATGTCTAGTGTGAGAGGCACAGATGTCCATTTGATGGATTTCCAATCCGGCGGCTACTACGACGTAGCTTGCTGGATAGCCCAGTCTAAACGGACCTGAAACTTGCCTCTCCTTCCTCGTTGGGACAACCAGCTTTGCCCGGCCGTGTGAGTCTAGTGCACATGACCACATCGTCATGCCCCCTGGGGTGCGTCCTGAAATTACCACGTCCCTGCAGGCAGAACCATCAATGACGCCACATGTAGACCCATAGTTATAACTTCGCAGGTTGGGTTTCTCCCAAAACTGTTCGTGGAGCACCGGCATCTCAGCGGCCTGAAATTTGACATTTGCCACTTGGGGTCCCAGAGAAAGGACCCTGGACCAACCTGCCAAGGCCAAAGGGACCTGGAGCTACCTCTCTTTTCCGCCACCTTGCCAGATCATGGTCAGCTTATCAGCCTGGATGGGGTATCGCATTGGGTGAAGGTGGCAGAATATGTTTGCACGTCGGGAATATTTCCGGGGTGACGTTGTTTTCCACCCCAGCTCAAGTGCAGGACTGAGCATAGTCGCGGCAGGCCTGGCTCCAAATGTCGCCACACCCGCGTCAACTTGCTCGCAATTGACAGCAAAGCAACAGTGCAACAGACGGTGGACTGCTCAAATTTATGTCTCCTTTCCACTCACTCCTTCTGCCTGCGGAGGGTCAACCTTTTGCCCGGCATATATATATATATATACAAAAAGTTCTACACTGGGTGAAGGCTTGATTACGGCCTTGCACAAGGGCTGTGGGTGGAACGGTACGGCGCTCAAGTGCCCGCATCCGACCGACTGCCAGACCAAGCCTTGCACTGGTGATGCGCACTTTTGGGCTTTTCCTACGGTATTCACCGTCGTTTCCCCCATTCCAAATTGCCCATCCTTATGAGCCTGCTCAGTTGACAAGTATGTCCCTTGGGGCCACAATCTCGCTGTGGGGCTGTAGCCCGAGCAGCCTCAACAACGGTCTTCCAAAATGAACCTTTAGGAAGGCGATTTTAGATCTCACAAAAGGCCTTAGCGTACAAGTGCACCATTGCTTTCCTGAGTACCAAGCCCAGGCCTACCCTAAGTAGATAGAGATGTGCCCTGCTACAGCTCCCACCACCGGCGTGGTTTGCAATGAATAATATTAATCTAGTTACTGACCTCTTCTCTTATTACCTCTTCGTTGCTTGAATATATTTCCTGTCTCTGCCGATTGATTCGGCAAGTTTTCTTGAAAACATGCATTCAAATTCGTAAATCCGATTTTCCCATCGCGACGCGATGTCCCGGCCAGAGGGTCCGGTCGACTCCGGAAACTACGAGAGGCACGCCGTGGGGCTGCTTTATGGGGTTATGTTCACTCTGAGAGCAGAAATCAGCCTCTCTTTCCTTGATATCACGTTTGTCAGGTCTCGATGGAGGTTTTATATCCTCTCGTACTATCTTGATATCACTAAGCCGTGACGCTATGCGATGAAGCCGTTGAGCAGGTGTCGAGAGGCACGCATTTATGAGGAAATGGGAGATTTAGCACTGACCTAAACGGGGGGTACGCCGGTACATCGCCCATCGCACACTCCCGCACACATAACTGGTTTCAGTCTTTATTTGATTACATACTCTTTATTAAAGACCTGAAGGCTGCCACTTTATGTAGCACTAGACGCTCAAAGATCCAGCGTTAGATAACGTACACTTTTCCGATAGCAGGATGTTTGGTCCTCAAGTAACCTTCGAGTTTATTAGCCTCATGATTCTCATTAAATAAGCAGTTTCATATATACGCATAGGAGCACTGCAACTATTATCCAGCATTCGACTGTGCTGATACCATCTGACCCTCACTAGTGGAACACCCCTACCAGTAGAACGAGGACCTACATACAAATATCATCACATTAACTTACATATATTACAGCCAATTTAAAGCTATACACATAGGAATTTGACCAATTTATAGATATATACTTAGTAAATAAACTTATATAGGTAGTTGGTATTTTGGGGGCATTAGAGCGGCTACAATTAGATTTCAAACCTTATATATAAATATCAATCCTAGGGCCCAATTTCTCAATTATCTTCATGATAGCCCAGCTTATTCCTCTCAATTACCACCCAACTATATGACGCCTAGCTATAATGAAGAGAATACAGCTAACACTATATTTAATATTATTAATAATAGGCTTACTTTGAGTGAAGCTGCCCAAAAGTATAGTATACTTAAGATAATACTCTTCCGGCAGATAAATAGTACTATATCTAAAAGTAAGGCTATTCAGCCTGCTTAACGCCTATCTATTACTAAGGAGAATAAGCTTATTAAATGAATCATCAAGCAGGAATCACTAGGCTATACCCCAATAGCCTTAGTAGTATATGTTATAAACCACCAGGCGTTGGCGGCTGACTACCGCAGAAGACAACCCCGCAGGCCAGGAGCTAGCTCCCGAAAAGGTTGTCCCACCTGATCCAATTAGTGATGCTACCTTATTAGGGTTAGGGTCAGGGACCCACTAGAATTGATGGGATCTATATTAACTCCATCAAGCAATACCTAGTCGATAGAATCACTATCGATTCTATCGAGCCACTAAAGAGTCGGAACATATATATAGATATAGTTATTACCATAGTAGATAGCTTTCATAGGACAGACTCTTTAGTCGTTAATCTAAGTATTTAATCCTAGTATTAGATAGCCTTATAGCTAGTAATTATTATTAACTAATAATATTACTTAACTACCACCTAATAACATATTCTGAACATAAACCCTTAATCTTTTAGGTTTAATATACTTAGAAACCCTCTAATTATTATATTTTAATAACTCTTATTTATATATTATTATGCGGACTTTAATCAATATTATATACGGAACCCTTTATAATATTTAACTCTAAGATAACCACTCCTACTTGCAATCTCTTGCATTAGCTCAGCAATATTGCTAATTAACTAGTGGCTGAACCTTGTATGCAGGAATTAGCCAATGAAGTAGCCCGACTCCGTACCCTTATCAACGGGCAGGCCTGCTAGAATAAGGAGATAGAATAACTTCAGGAGGAAGTTACTACCCTTTGGGCAGGAGCTAACATTATTAATACCCCAATCCAGACTAAGGAATATGTTAAACTTAATACTCTGGCCCTATATGATGGAACCGCTGGATAACTTTAGGCACACCTGATGCAGGTTAGTGTTATGGACCAACACACATTGGCGGCTGACTACCGCAGAAGACAACCCCGCAGGTCGGGAAGTGGCCCCCAAAAGGAGCGCCCCGCCTGATCCAATCAGTGACGCCACCTTATCAGGGTTAGGGTCAGGGACCCACCATAATCAATAAGATCATTATCAATTCCATCAAGCAACACTTAATCAACAGGATATATTACTATTAATACTATTAATAATAAATAAAGAATCAGAATATATAAGGATATGGTTATCACTATATTAGATAGCTCTCATAGAACAGACTCTTCAGTTATTAATCTAAGTATTCAATCCTAATNCTTTTAGGTTTAATATACTTAGAAACCCTCTAATTATTATATTTTAATAACTCTTATTTATATATTATTATGCGGACTTTAATCAATATTATATACGGAACCCTTTATAATATTTAACTCTAAGATAACCACTCCTACTTGCAATCTCTTGCATTAGCTCAGCAATATTGCTAATTAACTAGTGGCTGAACCTTGTATGCAGGAATTAGCCAATGAAGTAGCCCGACTCCGTACCCTTATCAACGGGCAGGCCTGCTAGAATAAGGAGATAGAATAACTTCAGGAGGAAGTTACTACCCTTTGGGCAGGAGCTAACATTATTAATACCCCAATCCAGACTAAGGAATATGTTAAACTTAATACTCTGGCCCTATATGATGGAACCGCTGGATAACTTTAGGCACACCTGATGCAGGTTAGTGTTATGGACCAACACACATTGGCGGCTGACTACCGCAGAAGACAACCCCGCAGGTCGGGAAGTGGCCCCCAAAAGGAGCGCCCCGCCTGATCCAATCAGTGACGCCACCTTATCAGGGTTAGGGTCAGGGACCCACCATAATCAATAAGATCATTATCAATTCCATCAAGCAACACTTAATCAACAGGATATATTACTATTAATACTATTAATAATAAATAAAGAATCAGAATATATAAGGATATGGTTATCACTATATTAGATAGCTCTCATAGAACAGACTCTTCAGTTATTAATCTAAGTATTCAATCCTAATGTTAAATAGCCTTACAGCTAGTAATCATTATTAAGTTAACAATATTGCTCAATAACCGCCTAATAATGTATTCCAAATATAAACCCTTAATCTTTTAAGATTAATATACTTAAAAACTCCTTTAATCATTACATTTTAATAACTCTTATTCATATATTACTATATAGACTTTAAGCAATATTATACATAAAACCCTTTATAATGTTAGACTCCAGAATAACTACCCCTACCTATAACCTTCTCCATAAGCTAGACGAACTTGCTAATAACGAGACTATAGACCCCTATATCCAGAAACTAGTCAATAAGATTGGGCAGTTACGCCTCCTTATAAAAGGTTAAGCTTAACGCAATACGGAAGTTAAATAGCTTTAATAAGAGATTACCACTCTCCAAGCTGGAGCCAACATTATTAACACCCCAATCCAAATAAAGGAATATATCAAGCTTAACACTCCAGCCCCCTATAACAGGACTGCTGGACAACTTCAGGCACACCTAATGCAAGTCAGGGCCTACCAGCGCTTCCATAGGCTAGACATACAGCCTAGCGGAAAAAGGGTTATATATATATCCTCTTTTCTTAAAGAACAAGCTTTAGCTTAGTTTAAACCCTACCTAACCAACTTTATTAATATGGAGTCATTTAAAGCCTGCAAGCTTAAAATATAGTAGATTTTTAGCAGCTATAAAGACTATAAAGATACCCTTAGGTCCCTGTTTTAGGACCCAAATGAAGAACAGCAGGCAGAAAGAGACCTAGCGAATTGCAAATAATGCGGTTCAGCAATTAACTATATAGCAGAATTCTAATAAATCTATATTAAAATTAACTATACCAATAACACAAAGAAATTCATATTCTACTACAGATTAAAGGATAAAGTAAAGGATAAACTCAGTAAAATTATAGACCAACCCAATGATTTTCTATACTATATAGAAATAGCTATCTAAATTAATAATAAACTCTATAAATAATACTTGGAAAAAAAAGAATAAACTTCTAAACGAACTATATTCCATAAGTATAAATCCAATATAGGAAAGAAGTATTAGAAGCCAAGCACCTAATAGGGGTAGCATGCAGGACCTATAGAACTAGATATTATCCAACACAAGGATAAGAAAAACATTAAATATTACAACTATAATAAGATGGGATACTTCACCTCAGAATGCCGGGCTCTAAAGAAAAATAAGGACTTGAAGTTAGTACCTAAAGGAACCTAATAGGCTAATAAAGCTACCCATCAAGCCAGTATAGCCACTCATAATGCGCGAGGACCACCCAGGTCCAAACCACAATGGAAACTTACAAATAAGTACTATATCTATAGAATAACTATATATAACTAGTATTAAGTATACTTAGATCAAGATCTAGATAAAGGATGCAACTTCTACAACCCTAATAAAGAAGACCTCTATAATAGTCTATACTTCTCCCAATACACCAAATCTTAATAAAAAAACATCAGAAAGATAAGGTATAATAGCAGCCTATCCTACCAATAAAGAATCCCTAGAACCCCAGAAAGGCATATATATCACTTAGTTAAATAACTTACTTTAATAATAACTATAACACTCACCGCAGCAACAAGGAGGCCACCAAATGGTTTCCTAAGAATGCTTTAGGGAAGTAGGGAATAACCCTAGCAGTAGGAAATAGGGAGGAGCTCTTGCAAATTAACCCCAGGATGGAAGGAAAACCTATCCCTCAGGCCCTATTTACACTACAAACCCAGTAGAAGGAACTGCAAGACTACCTAAGATAAGCACCCCTTTTAGCCCCAAGAACTAATATTATAGCAGTCATAATTATAGGGAGACCTTTCAAAGAAACTATAGGACAACCTACCCAGGAATACAAGAGACTAGGAGATACAGAACGTATATATTCATTATATAATAAACATAAAGACATCTCTTGGGTATTATATATTTATAATAGATATAAGGAATACATAAGGGAGAAAACTAAGTACGGCTGGTTTCCCTAATGATATCTAGGTAAGAATATTAAATATATATATAAGTGTAATAATTTCAAGAACTGGCACCTATATTAAAAACATAATAAGATAAGACGCACCCTAATAAGGCTGGACTCCCATATACCTTTAGAATGCCTCTAGAACCCTAACGGATAGGCAAATTATAATAAACCAACCTGCAAGGTGCACATACTTAATAAAGCTTAAGACTAGTATCTACTAAGATAGTAGGGGCTGCTGCTTAAAACTCTAATAATAAAGGAATAGGATTATAGCATATAATAGCTGGTTGATAACCTATAAGAATCATAAAATATTATAAAGCAAAGTTTTGAGAGCATTAAGGAGGTCCTAGCTGCAAATAAATAATCAAAAAACTAGAAGGGCTATCTATAAAACCTTAGGCAGCAACCAACTATATTACGAGGTACTTGTGTGCAATAATGAGCAACTATAGCCACCTGATGGTTTAGGTTGAGCTAGGAGTCTATATATGCTTAGCACTTATTAATAGCGGAGTATAAGGGAATTTTGTTTCCCTAAAGGTAGTAAACGGATATTACCTACTATAGTATAAGAAAAGGGAACCCTATAGACTTAATATAGTGGATAGAACTAAAGTATCTTATAGTAATAGAGTTATTAATATAGAGATTAATCCCCTCTTAGTTTAAATTTATAACCGCATGGAATTACTATTATTTGATATTACTGAGATAGTAAATCATTAGTTAATCTTGGGAATACGTTGGTTAAAAAAGAATAATCCCTAAATTAATTAAACTACTAGCTAGATCTTTTAGGATAATGCTATTTCCTAGAAGAAAGTTGCAATTAATAGCAAGGGAAGGAGTCACATTACTAAGGATAGCAAACGGGTGATGTACTTAAATGAACCTATGAATACCTTTAGGAGCGGATAGAAGACCCAACTCCAGGAAGATAGAGAAGGACTAGGCTACTTAAGCACCTCGCGGAAGGACTAAAGCCAGTCAGGAGATTACCACTCCAACACAATCAGTCAGCACACAATACAGGAAACACAACAATACCTCCTTTACTTAAAAGAAAAGAGAGAAAGAGATAAAACTAACAGACTGGCATAAATACCAGAAGACTATTATGAATTTAAGAAAGTATTCCAAGAATAACTTAATACTATATTACCATAATACACATAATGGGACTATAAAATACCATTAAAACCCAGAATAATACCCTAGTTTAAGCCTATTTATAGACTTAATAAAGAATAACTTAAAGCACTTAGGGAATACCTTAATAAAAATCTCCAGGAGGGATTCATTAGGCTATTATAATTACTAGCTAGATACCCAATCCTCTTTATACTAAAGAAGAATAGCAAGCTATAACTTTATATAGACTACTAATAATTAAACAATATTATAATTAAAAACTAATACCCTCTCCCACTCATTAAGGAACTATAGGACCAACTTAAAGGAGTAAAATGGTTTATAGCACTCAACTTAAAGCATAGATATAACCTTATCTAAATGAAAGAAGGAGAAGAATGAAAGATAGCATTTAGGATATACTATAGATATTACAAAACAACAGTCATACCTTTCAGATTAACTAATACACCTGCATTATTCTAGGAAATAATTAACTAAGTCCTAAGTGAATATCTTAATATCTTTATTATTGCCTACTTAAACAATATTTTCATCTTCTTAAAAAACCTTAATAATTATAAGGAATATATTAAAAAGGTTCTCTAAAAACTTCAGGATGCCAATCTTCTAGTAAAACTAGAAAAGTATAGCTAGTATACACAAAAAGTTAACTACCTTAAGTATATAATTGAACTAGGAAAAATCAAGATATAAGAAGGAAAAGTTAAGATAATTAAGAAATAGCCAACCCCTATAAACATTAAGAATATTAGAGTATTCCTTAAATATACCAACTTCTATTAATAATTTATCATATAATATAGTAATATTGTGAAACCATTAACAGACCTTACTAAGAAAGATTATGCCTTTAGGTAGATAGATATCGAATAATAGGCTTTCCAGATACTTAAGGATAAGGTTATAGGAGACCCCATACTTGAGGAAGCAGACCTAGAGAAGGAATTTAAAATCTATACAGATACCTTAGATAATACTGCAGGCAGAGAACTTACTTAAAAAGATAAATAGGAAAGGATATATATTATTGTAAACTTTAGCAAGAAATTCAATAGACTAGAAGCCTATTATACTATACCAGATAAAGAATTTATAGCTATAATATATGCATTTTAGGAATAGTAGTACTACCTTATAGGAGCTAAAAAGCAGATTAAACTCTATATGGATTATAAGAATTTTATAACCTTTATAATAATTAAAACTCTCAATAAGTAATAAATCAAATATATAGAATTCTTATTATAATTTAATATTAAGATTATCTATATAAATGGAGTTAAGAATGCAAGAGCAGATATACTTAGCTGAAGACCTAACTACTAGGAAAAGGATTCACCTATAGAATGAATAGTATTTAAAACCCAAGAGGATAGGAGCCTTATTCTCAATTGCGAACTTAATGCTACAATCAAAATCAACTTCCAAACTAGAAAAACCCCTGCTAATCTAAAGGAATAAGATAAGTTAATCACGGAAATATATAAAGCACTAGCGCACGGCCACCAAGGTATTACAGCAATAATTAAAAGAATTCAGCGGGATTACCAGATCCTTAACCTTAAGAGGAAGGTTCAAGATGTTATTAGCAAATATAACTCCTGCAATAAAAACAAGGCCTCTAGATACAAACCATATAGATTATTAAAACCTCTGCTAGTACCCATAGCTATATAGTCCTCTATTAGCCTAAACTTCATCATTAAATTACCTCTCTTATAAGAACCCTTAACTAGAGTATGTTATAACAGTATTCTGGTAATAGTTTATAGATTAAGCAAGTATATATACTTCATACCATACAAGGAAGCCAGCACTACAGAAGAACTTATATACACATTCTTACAAATTATTATAAGCAATTATAGAATACTATATGAAATCATCTTAAATAGAGACAAGTTCTTTACATTAAACTTTTAGAAGTTACTAATGAAGCAACTTAGAGTAAAGTATAGGCTCTTAATAATGGTATACTTATAAATAAACAGATAAATAGAATGAATCAACCAGATTATAGAATAATACCTCCAACACTATATTAACCAACTACAGGATAATTAGGTCAAACTGCTACCACTAGCATAGTTTGCCTATAACAGTGTAACTATCAGCACAACTAAGCAGTTACCTTTCTTTACACTCTACAGATATAAACCTTAGGCATATTATGAATTACTACTAAATAATACCGTAATAGAATTAGCAGAATAAAAAGCAATATAAATTAGATAAATCTAGAAGGATATTTAAGTAGAACTTTCTTTTATATAGGAGCAAATATCAAAATATATAAATCAAAAGAAAATTAAGGGACTAATTCTTAAGGAGGGAGATAAGGTCTATCTCCTTCGCTAAAACATTAAAACCAAGCAACCTAGTAAAAAGCTTAACTATAAGAAAATCAGCCCCTTTAAAATTTCAAAAAAACTTTTAGATACTAACTATAAACTCTTACTACCTAAGGAAATAAAATAGCATCCAGTCTTTTATATTTTACTCTTAGAACCAGCACTTAAGAATGCAAAACCTAAAATATAGATTAAAATACTTAATAAATATAATAAAGAATATAAAGTAGAAAACATTATAAACTTAAGATAGCACTAAGAAATAATAGAATATCTTATTAAGTAGAAAGGCTATAACTCTAGTGAGAATATATAGGAACCAGCTTAAAATTTAACCCACTATTATAATAAACTTAAAAGATACCATATATAAACCACTATAGAACAATCCCAGAAGCCAGGAATGCGGCCTAAAGACCCTATACATAATAAACCACAATAAACCAATATTACAATAAAACCATATAATAAACCCCGGACTTTATAGCTAAAATAGGGAAAACAACCAATAAGAGACTAGTCACAAGAGGGATAGCCCAAAAGCTAGCAACCAGCTAACCCCTTAAAAGACACACCAATACTAGTTGCCCTATCCAACTAATAATCCGAATACTAATTACATCTAAAAACCCATCTAAATGAATACCAGTATTCACACCCTATACCCCAGCAAATACTAGTTATAGAAAAACAAGATCAGAATAATATAGTACAACTAGTAAACCAAGAATAGCCAGAAACCAGGACTAGTTAAACAATGATTAAACAAGTTCCATTCCTAATAATAAAATCAGGTACTAAGATAAGCCACCCACAGGCGCATTTCCTTTACTACCCTTACTACTAGTACCCACAAATTCAGACCAATTAGTACCATTACCCATTAGGGAACTTCAGTTAAAAACTCCTACTTTACCCTTAGAATGCAACCATACCTCCTATGCCACCATCCTACCAGCCTCCTTGTAGAACCTTAGCGGACAACCTTAGCGGACTATACAGCAATCCACCTCTACTCTACTTCAGCCTCCTCCTTTTCCACTCGCTTCAACTCCTCTACATTATTAATACCCCAATAAATCGCACGCATTATCTTTTTATACCATAACCGCTTCTACTTGTAAAGGCGTAAAATTCTCGCGTTTAGCTATTAAGCCTCCTCCTCTATAGCCTCCAGCTCTTCCTCTAATCAATAGTATATTAAGGTAACCTTATTTAACTAATTAGGAGTAAGACCTTAGATATTATAATTAGATAAATTAGGGCAAATATAGGTCTAATAGCAAATAGATTCTAAATCTACAACCTTATAGTCCTTAGCCAGGTTGTGCTCCTCATAATAAGAATAAGGCATAAGAACAACGCTACCCTTTAAGGTAATAGCGAAAAGAAGGGCAGCCTTATACTTAGCAACAGAAAAGGACTTTATAGAACAAGACTTAATAACCCTACCTAATATAATGAATTAAAAAGGAGTAAATAAATATAAATAAGCGAAAATAACTTATAGAATACTTTTAAAGACAAAAGAAGCAAGAAGAGAGATAGTATTATAAACCAATACACATTAGCGGCTAACTACCGCAGAAGATAACCCCACAGGTCGGAAAGTAGTCCCCAAAAGGAGCGCCTCGCCTAATCCAATCAGTAACACCACCTTATTAGGGTTAGGGTTAGGGACCCACCACAATTAATAAGATTATTATTAATTCCATTAAGCAACACTCAATCAATAGGATTACCATTAATACTATTAATAACGAATGAAGAGTCAGAACATATAAGGATATAGTCATTACTATATTAGATAGCTTTCATAGAATAGACTCTTTAGTTATCAATCTAAGTATTTAATCCCAATATTAAATAGCCTTACAGCTAGTAATCATTGTTAAGTTAACAATATTGCTTAACAACCGCCTAACAACGTATTCTGAATATAAACCCTTAATCTTTTAGTATTAATATACTTGGAAACCCCTTTGATTATTATATATATCTATATATATCCTAACTCTTTATTTATTATTATTAGGATTAATAGTAATTTTATTAATTAAATATTACTTAATAGAATTAATGCTAATTCTATTGATTATAGTGGGTCCTCTAACCCTAACTAGGGCGGCTTACTCAGAGCTGTAATGATCAGAGGGTTTCTGAGTATGTTAAACCTAAAAGATTAAGGGTTTATGTTTGGAATATGTTGTTACGCGGTGGTTGAGTAATATTGTTGACTGATAATGATTACTAGCTGTGAGGCTATCTAATACTGGGATTGAATACTTAGATTGATGACTGAAGAGTCTGTCCTATAAAAGCTATCTACTATAGTGATAACAACTACATCCGTATATATGTTCTGACTCTTTAGTAGCTTGATAGAATTAATGGTAATGCTGTTAACTAGGTGTTGCTTGATGGAGTTAATATAGATCCTATTGATTCTAGTGGGTCCCTGACCTTAACCCTAATAAGGTGGCGTTACTAATTGGATTAGGTGGGATGACCTTTTTGGGAGCTGGTTCCCGACCTGCGGGGTTGTCTTCTGTAGTAGTTAGCTACTGATGCCTGCTAGTTTATAATACTCTCTCCCTTCTTGTTTCTTTTATCCTTAAAAGTATTTTCATAAGTAATTCTAGGTTTATTTATAGTCTTATTTACGCCTTCTTAATTTATTATATTGGGTAGGGTTACTAAGTCTTATCCTATAAAGTCTTTCTCTATTACTAAGTATAAGGCTGCTCTTCTTTTTGCTATTACTTTAAAAGGTAGCATTATCCTTATACCTTATTCTTATTGTAAAGAATATAACCTAGCTAAGGACTATAAGGTTGCAGATTTAGAGTTTACTTGTTATTAGACTTATATTTACCTTAATTTATCTAATTGCGATATTTAAGGTTTTACTCCTAATTAGCTAAATAAGGTTACTCTAATATACTATTAGCTAGAGGAGGAGCTAGAGGCTATAGAGGAGGAGCTAGAGGCTATAGAGGAGGAGGCCTAGTGGCTGAATGTAAGGATCCTGTGCTTTTGCAAATAGAAGTAGATATAGTATAAGAAGATGATGTATGCGATCTATTAGGGTATTAATAATATGGAGGAGTTAGAGTGTGTGGAGAAGGAGGAGGCTGAAGTAGAGCGGGCGTAGATTGCTATGCAATTTGCTGAGGCCATATGGAGGAGTTCCATAGAGGAGGCTGGTGGAATGGTGGTGTAAGAGGCTTGGCTGCGTTCTGAGGGTGAGGTTGGTATTTTTGATTGGAGTTCCTTAATGGGTGATAGTACTAGTTGGTTTGAATTTATAGGTATTGGTAATAAAGGGGGTGCGCCTATGGGTGGTTTGTTTAGTGCCTAATTCTTATTACTGGGAATGAAATTTATGTTGATGCTATCTAATTAGTTCTAGTTCTTAGCTGCTTCTTAGTCTACTGGTTATACTATATTGTTCTGATCTTGTTTTCTTATAATTAGTACCTATTGGAGCGTGGGGTACGGATACTGGTATCTGTTTAGGTGGTTTTTGGGCGTAACTAGTATTTGAGGTGTTGGTTGGATAAGGGGATTGGTATTGGTGTGTTTTTCTGAGGAGTTAACTAGTAACTAGCCTTAGTTATTCTTATTATAACTAGTTTCTTATTAGTTGTTTCACTTATTTTAGCTATAAAGACTAGGGTTTATTATATAATTTTATTATAATATTGGTTTGTTATGGTTTATTGTGTGTAGGGCTTTTAGGCTGTATTCCTGGCTCCTGGGGCTGTTTTATAGTAGTCTGCATGTAGTACCTTTTAAGTTTATTGTGATAGTGGGTTAAATTTTGGGCTAGTTTCTATGTGTTTTTACTGGAATTATAGCCTTTCCATTTGATAAGCTACTCTATTGTTCCTTAGTATTATCTTAAGTCTATAATGTTTTCTACTTTATATTCCTTATTATATTTATTAAAGTTTTTAATTTATATTTTGAGTTTTATATTCTTAGATGCTAGTTTTAAGAGTGAGATATTAAAAATTGGGTATTATTTTATTCCTTTAAGTAATGAAAGTTTATAGTTAGTATCTGAAAGTTTTCTTAAAATTTTAAAGGGGCTGATTTTCTTATAGTTAAGCTTATTATTAGGTTGCTAGGTTTTAATGTTTTAGTGAAGAAGATAGACTTTATCTTCCTCCTTAAGAATTAGTTCTTTAATTCTTTTCTAGTTTGTATATTTTATTATTTATTCCTATATAAAAGAAAGTTCTACTTAGATATCCTTCTAGATTTATCTAATTTATATTGCTTTTTATTCTGCTAATTCTACTAGAATATTATCTAGTAGTAATTTATAATATGCTTAAGTTTTATATTCATAGAGTGTAAAGAAAGATAACTATTTAGTTATGCTAGTAGTTGTGCTATTATAGGCAAATTGTGCTAGTAGTAGTAGTTTAACCTAATTATTTTATAAGTAGTTAATATAGTATTAAAAGTATTATTCTATAATCTAGTTAATTCATTCCATTTATCTATCTATTTATAGATATACTATTATTAAGAGCTTATATTTTGCTCTAAGTTGCTTTATTAGTAACTTCTAGAAGTTTGATATAAAGAGCTTGTGTTTATTTAAGATAATTTTGTATAGTATTTTATAGTTGCTTATAATAATTGTTAAACGGAACCGCTCAGCAGGGCGTTGGCACTTCCTGCAAGGAGTTACCCTAGACTTCTTGTAAGGAGTTACCCTAGACTTCTTGTAAGGAGTTACCCTAGACTTTCTAGCAAGGAGTTACCCTAGACTTGCGAGTCAGGCGATTTTCGCTAAGTACGCCCAGTGCGTGCGTGACGCAAGATGAGTTTGGTGGCCGTGAGTCGATTATTTTGGCCTGCATTTGCACCTTAATTCAGACCTCTGCATTACCCTTATTTCTTACCCAAAAAGTATATAACACTTAGTGCAATGGAGTAGCTTGATTCTGAAGTTTATAAGTTATAATTTGGGGTATCTGCTAGGCTACATGGTTGGCTGTTCAATGGAACCAAAGATGGTGTGTTGGAAGGGCGAATTTTCCGGCATTTGCAAATTTGCACCAGAGCCTACCGCAGCGTGCCCAGGGGTGAGACGACGTCGGAGGGTATATAAGGAGGGCTTACAGAAGCCCAACTTAATTCAATACAAAGTTGTCCAGACCATTGTCAATCATCCGAATTCGCCTCAGAGCACCATACTGCGACCCTGCCGAAATACACACACGCTGAACTGAATGCTATTCTATAGCACAAATTCATCAGATACACCCCAGCAAATACTAGTTACAGAAAAACAACACTAGAACAATACAGCATAACCAGTAGACTAAGGACAGCTAGGAGCTAGGACCAGTCAGATAATAGTCAAACAAGTTCCATTCCCAATAATAAAAATCAAGCACTAAAACAAGCCACCCACAGGCGCATTTCCTTTACTACCCTTATTACTAGTACCCACAAATTCAGACCAACTAGTACCATCATCCATCAAGGAACTCCAATCAAAAACTCCTACTTCACCCTCAGAATACAGCTATACCTCCTATACTACTATCCCACTAGCCTCCTTAGTAGAACTTTAGTAAACCACCTTAGCAAACTACTTAGCAATCTACCTCTATTTAGCATCAGCTTCCTCCTTCTCCATATAATCCAACTCATCCAAATTTAATAGACCCTAACAGATAGCCCAAGATATCCGCTCACGCTATATATACTTCTACTTATATAAATAAAAGAGCTTCTCCTCTAACTCTTCAATCTCATCCTCCAGTTTTTAGTACTAAGCTAAGATATATAAAAGGTCCTTAGAGGTATTCAGTTCCAGGACATTACACTTTAACCACTGCTGCTAAATGCACTCAGTATAACAACTAGAGGCCTTCTCCAAGACCTTATAACTCTCAATGCCCTGCGCCTCACAAGAAGAACAAGGCCGCATAATAATAGCATTCTATAGGATAGTAAACAATAAGGAATTATATTACTCAACCTTCCTAGAATAATAAGATGATTTAGAAACCCGGGAATCCTTAACTCTAAACAATATAACGGATTAGGAAGGTATAAATAGAAGCACCAACAAACAAAAATAACTTATAAAATAGTTTTAAGGATAAAAGAAGCAAGAAGGGGGATAGTATTATAAACCAACACATATTATCGGCTAATTACTGCAGAAGACAACCCCGCAGGTTAGAAAGTAACCCCTAAAAAGAGCGCCCCGCCTAATCCAATCAGTAACGCTACCTTATTAGGGTTAGAGTCCGACTTATAACACTTAATTGCAAGCTACACAAGCCCGCTCAAAGGATAAAGTATCAAGCCTTATACAATAGCTCAATAGCTCAGCATGCAAGCCTATAAGCCACTAAAGAGTCAGAACATATATACGGACATAATTATCACTATAGTAGATAATTTTCATAGAATAGACTCTTCAGTTATCAATCTAAGTATTCAATCCCAGCATTAGATAGCCTTACAGCTAGTAATCATTATCAGTTAACAATATTGCTCAACAACCGCCTAACAACATATTCCGAACATAAACCCTTAATCTTTCAGGTTTAACGTACTCGGAAACCCTTTGATCATTACACGCATTATTAGGCGGTTGTTAAGTAATATTATTAACTAATAATAATCACTAGTTATAAGGCTATCTAATACTGGGATTGAATACTTAGATTAACAACTAAAGAGTCTATTCTATAAAAGCTATCTACTATGGTGATAACTATATCCTTATATATTCCGACTCTTTAGTTAGCTCATTATTGCTTACTTGATCTCAGATAAGCACTTACAGCTATTGCTCGCTATTGCTCACGAGTGCTCGCGTGAGTACTGTTGAGCTTGTGGGTCCGCAGCCCTAACCCTGGGCCTCTTAGGCCGTGCTGTCTTAGCGGCTGGGGTCCTGCGGGGTTGTGTCGTGGTATTCGTTTTGGATGCCTGGGTCCTCAAATGGGTCCCTGGGGTGCCATTTGTGTTGGCTCATAACAAAACCCTCTGATCATTACAAATACGAGATAGCTTCCCAGCTCCTTAATATTAGTACCCTTAGAATTGCTAGCTAACTGTACTGGTTTAGAGGTATTAGCTATCTTAGAGGCAAAAGGGTCACCCTTGGCTTCGTCTGGGCTAGCTGGTGGGTTGTTTACTTTAGGGATAGCGTTGCTAGTGACCTCGGCGTTCTGAACACCACGCTGGGTAGCATGATTGGCAGCTGTTTGCTTATTCTGAGGGCCCTTTAAGCGGGCTGCTGGCTTGCGTTTAGCAGTAGTAGCCTCCTTTGCCTTTATCGTGGGCTTCTGGGTATGTAATGGTGCTATTGAGGGCTTAGTATGTTCCTCGTTGGTAAAGCGGATAACTTAGCATTATGAATGGGTATATGGGCGTGAAGGTTTGATTTTGCTACTTCTAATTATCCTAGAGATATATGCAAATTGGGTTTGGTGATAGCTTTATGATGATAGCGATAACAAGAAGGTTGTTTATAAGGATATTGGTGAGTACTCCGCGTTTTGGTAGCGAAATCGGTGTGGCGGAGGATCAGCTGATAAAACGATGGGGGNGGGAGCGTTTCGTTTTGAATGCGGATATTCGCACATAAGAAAACAGATGGCAAACATAACGCTAGTGACTAAGCACCCGGCCGGTTGCCGCCAGCAACACTACAGCCAATAGGGAAGCCACGTTCCGCTAACGTAATAGCGCTAGTGCCGGGGGCCCTCGAATTTGACGACCTCAAGTGCTGATTTTGAGTGCCTCCTCAAGGGGCTATAGGGCCACATATGTTATTAACCAACGCGCCTCACACCACCCAACCCCTATCACCCACCACCCACCCCCAACACCCTTAATAAATAAAAAAACTACCCAGACCAATTAATTAAGCATTATTAATTACCCCTATCTAGTTATCAGATGTTTTTTTAGTGTTATAGCAATAGCATATATGCTAGACTATAGCAGCCTTAAGCCGCAGTAATAACGCAACTATCAACAATAAAACGCAAATATTACCACTACAAACCACCATCAACCAGCCCTCACCAACCCACCCCCTTTCCTACAACTATTTCACAATAGCTATAATACTTTTAGTAATCTTTATGCGGAACTAAATGTATTAGCAAAGTTATCCGGGTTCTCTACAGTTATATAAAGCTTAGTGCCAACTTATATGGTCTTAACATATAGCCGGGGCAGTACTACCCGGCCCAGTACTACAAGAAAATATCAGTCCTCTACAATCAAATGTAGCTGCAAATGGAAGGCAACTGCACATTACATAAGGAATACAACCAGCAAATGGGTCCTTCAGGTTAAGGAGGGAAGGCATACTAATCACGGCCCACAGGACGTCCCGGAGGCTCAACACGGATTCATAAAGCTATCGCAAGAACACCACAAATTCCTCACTCAAATAGCTCAAGACCCATCACAAGCAAAGCCCAGGCAACTCAAGGCTGCCCTTCATCGCCAGTACCCAGACATTAAGGTGGGAAACAACACTATGAAGAACTAGCTCGCCAGCTTTCAATAACAGAAATAAAGCATATATACACTAACCCAGATAATACTATACTAGCTTAAAGAGAAGGAGACTTAGTATAGATTTTGCATTAATGAGAATAACGCGATTATAGGCCTCTTATAGTATATAATGCAGCAGGTCCAATGGATTTAAGAGCAGCGTTTCTCTAGCAATATCTCACTTAATTACACATACTTAACAAATCAGAAGAAGCTGCCATACTTCCAAGGCACTATTATAACCCACATAAAGAAGATTTTGCCTCTCTTTTAGGGTATTATGGATAACAAGAAGGAATCAGGCTTCCGGTAGCTGCTAGAGCAGGTTCACAATCTCCTCCAGGAGTGTAAAAATGAGGACCCTTCGCTCTTTATTACAGACTATAATACCACCTTAATTAACGCTCTAGCAAAAGAATTTCCTTAATTAAAACATCAGCTTTATATCTTCCATATTAATATAAATGTTATCCTTAATATTAAGAAGAAATAGCGGAAGCCAGGCCGGGAGGAATCGCCTATAGCTACTAAGGATAAAAACTCCACGGGAAGCCCGGATCCCAAGGATCCTGAGAGTAACGATAAAGATTTCAGACTTCAGAACGTGCTATAGAGAAACACCACTATAGTGCCTTCAAAAGTACCTACCCTTAGTACCATCCCTAACACCCGAATAGCCCTCTTCAACCTCTTTAAGACTATAGAGTTTGCTACTGATTATAAGACCTATAAGACAGCCTGGGAGCGTTTATAAGAGAAGTTCTCAGGCTAGAGGGCAATCCTTAACTATCTTAAGATATATTATGTTAATAAGAAGGAGGAGATCATTACCAAATAGGCCGGCTACAAGATCTGCGAGAACCTTAACTTCAGCTTACGTATAATGTCCTCTACTAAGCGGATGCACTGGAAAATTAAGCTCTAGCTAAGCTATGGGATAGGGAATGTCTACTATCTGTTTAAGGCTGCGTTTAAGGCTATCATTGAGACTGCTCGTAATATCCAGCTTGAGGAAGCTAAGCAGAAAACAGCGGCCCTAGAAAAGTTCAATGGAAAGCTGTGGGTTAGCAAACTACACCTTCAAGTAGCGAGGGAGGCACTCAAGCTTCTCACGAAGACAAGGAAGCAGGCGAAACATATACTTCAAGGCGAAACACCACGAGGAGAGTGCTTGCAATCAACGTACCATTACCCAATCTACACACAATTTGGCTTAATCTGTGCTAACAGAATTACTAATAAGGAGGAAGCAGGTATTCCTCTTAACAAAGAGGATATCCACTCAGCATGGTACCTCAATCGCAACCTCTCAATCAAGAACCCCCTCCTCCTCATGCTTTCGCCCAAGAAGGTCCTCAACTCAAGAAGAAGGCCTCGGGACAACAATCCGTTTGCAGGAGACAAAGAGGGCATCTTCAGCAGCATTGGGAGGGCTATAATAACCCATCAGACCTCCTCCAATACCACAAGCCTAGGCAGCAGGGCTGGTGACAAGACAGGGGCGACAACGGCTTCAACATAACGCGTAAACTCAGCTTTTAAGTAGAACGATACAACCCTCAAGTCCCTAAACGATAAGGACCAAGCCGGCCGCCGCCCGAAGCAAAAACACTAAGGGATGGCTACAATATCCAGGGGCCCGGCTTCATCAGCGCCTCCCCAGATGCATACGGCCCCCAGCACGCCGCCGGCAAAGAGGCAGCATACGGCAGCTACAGCTACAATCAACAGGCTTCCAGCAATAGATTTAACCGCTTCAGACGTCAATAACAAAAGTAA
>NQMI01000135.1:116548-127462 GCA_002270565.1 Stenocarpella maydis
GTAACTGGACAATTAGTTACAGCCCTAGGCGGCGGTATGGGGGGTGCTATATTAATCTAAAAAGGATTGATAATATATATTCAGATGTGTATAGATCTTTTATGTTTAGAAAAGGGGAAAGGGAGAGATCAAAACTATATAGCGGTGTATAGATTGTGCTTATTTAAAGTGAGGGGTTTAGGGATATATGCAAGTCCTTAAACATTGCATATTAGCTGAATAGATTAGATTGCAGGTGTTTGATTATAAATGTGGGTGTATGGGTATAAGGGTTTTTGGGGTTTTTGGAAAGTTGCCCCTGTCGCGCACCATAGGTCGGCCGACTGCATGGCTGGCTGGAATAAAGTGGATCTGCACTAATCCTCATATACTACGGTAAACACCCCCGGGACATCAACGCCATGTTATTTCGCCAGAGAGGGTGTTGTTTTGCCCCATTCTCAGTCAGACACACAAAATCCTGCCTTCATCTCGATGGCGGTTTTATTCTTCACGATTTTCGGCTTCGCTTGCTTCGTAGCCTTGATAATTGTTAAGGTGAGTCGGGATACCCAAGACCTGAAAACACCTTACTGACCAATGAAGGCTGTAACTCGGGCTCATGCATCGCCATTGTCACAAGTTCCCAACGCTGGCTGGGGAGCCGGATACTCACGCCTACTATGGGCTTTTTACCGAGCATTCCGAGGCAGCATCACCATCGAGCTTCCAAAAATCCACGAGAAACTTGGTTAGTTCTTGCAAACACTGACAGCGAGTGGTTGTACGCTGCCAGGATCTGACGAGGGTGGTGACAGGCCCCTTGGTGCGGATAGGTCCCAATGAAGTCTCCTTCTACTCCATAGATTTATACGACACGATACATAAAGTCAACAGTGGGTTTTCCAAGGACCCCCGGACATACGGAGAGTTTGTGCAGGATGGCCATCCTGCTCTCTTCTCTATCACGTATGCCGTCTCCCGGAGGCTTGAAAGATAGTTACGCGCCCAGCAGGAATCACTGACGTAAAATAGGGACCCTCAAGAGCATGCCAAACGGCGGAGGATCCTTGGTCAGCTGTTCAGTCGAAGCAATATCGCAAAGCTTGAAGGACTCATGCTCCACCACATCAATGCGTTCGTCGATACAATCGGACAGAACCACGGACCTATTGATGTTGGCCCAGCCTGCAGGGCGTTGGAGGCCGACATTATTTGTAAGATCGAACTGGCCTTGAGCTCCGGAGACGGCAAGTTACTTTCAGATAGGTACTAACAGCTACAGCTGGCTTCTCGTTTGGTGAAGCCGTAGGCGCCGTTGCTGCTTGGGCGAAGGGAGAAGACTTGGCGGTTGTGGCTAGCAATGATAGGAAAGCGACACTCATGCCCCTGGTCAGTAATTTCCAGTTTAAGGGTTATTCTTATGCTAATTGTCACAGCTCATGAACTTCCCTGGCTCGTACCAAGTCTGGACCCATGTCCAAGACCTCTGGTCGCGAGTGCGAGGGCCGAGAGTCTCTTACAAGGAGGGTCTACGCCAATACGATGAGGTTGGTCAGGGCCACTCCCTCAAGCGCTCATGAAGCTCACAGTTGTATAGTGGACTCTCAGGGCATGGGCCGGGAATAAAGACCCCGACAAGAAGTCGCCGTTTCCGAACCTCATCAAGGTCATGATTTCTGCCGGAGTTCCCACGCAGACAGCATTGTCAGAGGCCAAAGAAAACCTCGGACCCGGAACAGATACGACCTCTGCCTCCTTGGCACACATTCTCTACGCCCTTTCAAGAAATCCAGTATACCAACAAAAGCTGCATGAGGCTATTGCTGAATTTAGGTTCCCGACGGACATGGGATCCTTGGAGAATATTCCAAGACTGCGAGCATGCGTGAAGGAGGGAATTCGCTGGGCCGGCGCAGCAGCAGCCATGTTGCCGCGTGTTGTTCCGCACGGTGGCGTTAAGCTGTGCGGCAAGTTCATCCCTGAAGGAGTGAGTGTCTAAGACGCCTCAATCCCCTCTTCCTTTTAGGATCCCCCAATCTGATACCCAACCTTCTTCTGCCAGACTGTTTTGGCATCATCGCCGATTTGGTACCTGAGAGATAAATATGCTTATCCGAATCCGGAGCTGTTTGACCCATACCGATGGATCGACCGCGATGGGAATGTCAGCTCGGAAAATGCTATCCGGGACAAATTCTATGTGCCATTTTCCAAAGGAGCCAATTTTTGTATTGGAAACCAGTACGTTCGCCAACGCCTCGTCTTCATGAGAGATACCTAGGTAGTAACAACTCACCCTGGCTTAGCTTTTCTTACTACGAGATATATCTCAGTCTAGCGAAGATCCTCGAAAAGTACGAGCTCGTACACGAGTCGGGTACCACTATATCAACACCTTTAGCAGGCCTCAACAGCCCGGATTGGCAGCCTGTACAGTTACCCGAGAGGAAAGAGTGGGTGGCTGCAGTCTTAAAAGAGCCGCTACTTGTCAAAGCAATTCCGAGAAGGGTGAAAGCATGATGAAATATGGTGGTAAGTGGACAGGTGAATGGATAACTAACTAGTTAGGAGATGAATCGTACGGTCACATATAATCTCAATTGGATTGATGCGTCAAAGACATGCCATGACCACGGAGGAAAGAACCTAATTGACAACCGCCAGAGCCATGTACCTTACCTTGAGGCAGGCTTCTCCAAGTTATTTGGTTACACCTCAAGTGCTCATGTGGTATTGAGGCCGTTCTTTTGCATTCGAGCACATTTAACGACGGGTGTGTCAGCAATAGAAATATATGGAGACGTAAACGCACTCTATAGTGTACTGTCTAGACTTCTCCGAAGCCCGCTCTCAATGAACGTGCCACATAATCCTTCCATGTACCCCGTAAAAGAACAGTGTATAGGATCTACATATATTTGGCGAGATTCAACACGACCTTGGATAATCCCGGTTACAGATGGTTCCTAGCTCAAAAGGATGTTTATGGAGTCAAGACTTTTGGGGAGTGTGTAAACTTGCAAATTTTCTCCAATACTTATATAAGCTGGCTATAGTCCACGAGATTAGTTCCAGAAAATGACGGGCCAATGATTGAGGCTGGCCAAAATCATGTGTTCAATAACTCTCAAAATGCTATTCAGTACTCGGGGTTGGGTCTTTGAGCTATCACGATTGGATGGAAGGACCACCTGAACCTCGGGCTCTTTTTTGGTTTCTTTCTTTACATACTCTTTTTTAATCGCGTATTCTGATCGGACTAACCAGGTGCATTAGCTGCTGGTTTCGTTTTTAATCCGGTTATAATTGCCATTAAAAAAGGAGCTGCATTGGTCCTCCAATATAACTATAAATACTTAAAGACCAACGCTAAATGAAAAATATAATATTAACAATAATAAATTTCAAAATGTACTGGGCAAAAAGAAAATAATGGTAGCGTTGTGATGAGGCTTGTTGTGACCGACTCTAAGCCGCGTGTGGACTAGAATCTGTTAGTCCGTCAAGACGAGTAGCCAAAAGCCAACTTAGACCGGCCTGACGCACAGTCGCTGTACTAAAACCAAATTAAGTCAGTAATCAAGAAACGGATGCCATCAACAGCAGATTGTGCTTCAAATTTGAAATATAAAATAGCTACAGCTCCCCTATATAACCCGTCTACAGAGTCTTTGAATCATCACGACACACTGGATAGGCGCAGTCCTGATCAAAAACACTTCAGCCATTTACTTTCTTCACCAGTAGCCTTCCCCAGCTTGAACCCACAACACCACCGCCGTTGGTGATTAGCAATTCAGCATCAGTACCGCCAACGACATGTCTCCAACCAGGGAAAGTAACGTCGCGCAGCCCAACTGGCTTGACGACGAGATCGTCCCGGCCGAAATTAAGATGATCGTTCTTCAATATACCAACAGTCATGTTGACCTAGTTTGTCTGGCCAAGGCCTACCCTAAGTGGGTAGAGGGATTGTGGGCGCAGTACCCGAACCGGCTGTTTCTACAGGCTCTGGAGAATGTGCTTGTTGGCACCACGAGGCCCCTCATCTCTCATTTTATTCTCGCGTACAAGATACGCAAAACACGCAAGGACTACGCCGATTCCATGGGATTTTCTCTGGAGACCAAGGAGGATAGGAGGGGGCTTCGCAACAGCGTACGCGATATTTTGGACCACTTTATCAACATCGCGGTTACTACCCCAGGGTTTGCACCAGACATCATTCCAAACGGCCACTTTTCAGATAGCTTTGCTCAAGACATCTCAGATTCGGAAGCCTCGGACCCAGAGGACTCGGACTCAGAGGACTTCGACTCAGAGGACTCGGATTCAGAGGACTTCGACTCAGGGGACTCCGGTTTCGACGGCTACGATCAGGACTGCTACATTTCGGATTTGCTCCGCTGGTTTGAAGGCCCGCTGGCGATTCCGTTCAGCCTTGAAACAATTATGGGTCTCGGAGGTTTAATTCGGGACGTCAAATCCTTGACCTATCGATACTCAAACCAAGCCTTGCGCAAAATACGCTCCATCGCTGAAGAGACTCAAGTAAGCCCCACGGACCCGCACTGCACCTCAACAGTCAACAGCCCGCCCGATATCGTGCTATGCGAAGGTCAACGACAAATGTTCCATAGGGCGTTTCTCAGAGTTGAGATCTTCCTCCTCACCAAGTTTTGGACCAATGCTCAGGGTGAGCGCCACATCCTTCGCATGGGAGGAAGGATCCTGCCCTTTATTCCTCCCGAAAGCCGCCGCTACCCGTGCGAGAGATTCCAGTACGACTCCTGCCTGCGCTATATCTTCCATGCGTACAGGCGCTACTTGAAACAGGCAGCCCGCGAGCTGGACGTCCCGGAGATGCCGACCAGGGACGACCTTGCGTGGGTCCGGAACCACGACCAGCTGCTCCTCGGGTACGAGTTCCCAGACTATCCGACATTTGACACGGATGACCCGGTCCTGAACCTCGCGCAGAGGTCAATATCCGAGGAGCAAGGCTTCCTCCTCTGGCTCTGCGAATCTGGCATCGGCCTCCTCGCGCAAACCCACCAGGCCGCCGAGGGCGAGCGCCGGGACGAGCTGCTACGACGGTTCAGCCAGCGGCGCAGCTGGGAGACGGTCAACCTCCGCCACAGGTTCTCCCGGTACGACCTCTGCGCCGACGCACGGATTTGTACGGCCGTCCCCTACCCCGACGGCGAGCGCAACAGGCACCCCGTCATGTGCCTGTACGGCCGGGGCGCACGCCAGAGATATCCCGACAGAGGATCGGCCTGGGCATGCGCCTCGGCATTCCTGCTCAACCGGCTGAACGTGCGGGATCCCCTGGCGGGAGGAACCTTGACGCTCAATTTCCAGGGCCGGTGGCTTACCATGATGGACACAGACAGGGGGCAGGGGGACCTCAACCCCTTCAAGCGGCGAGTGGCCACGCCATATTATGATATTTCCCACGGCCATCCATACATGTTGACCCGTGAGCAGTACTGCTTGCGCCGGGTGGTGGTGATTAGGGGTAGGGTATATCCAGAATGAATTATCTGGTATTCTAGGTTAGAGGTAATAGCGTGGGTGGCGGTTAGCCTGCATAATTAGACATCAGAAATTGTCACGATTCCAAGCGTGGCGCACCGAATAGAGCGACTTGACTGATTTCTAACACCATAGCTATTGTGCGAGAGGTGCTCGTTTATATACATACTGTAACGGTGCTTCTGACCAACTGTAAAAAAGGCCTGCCAGCTCCATAGCAGTAATGAGCGGTAGAATAGAGGGCCCAGCGAGCCCCTGATTCGTGACAGAAATTTCGCAACACAATGGCTCTAGTTACTTCCATCTGAACAGTACCTGTCTGTCGTTAACTATTTCAGCATTGACGGCAAACAGGCCACACCTAGAGCATTCGGAATGACAAAATGTCTTAGCCAAGGGAAGGAGGGGGAAAAATCACCATGGAGGAGACAGACAAAAGAAATATCTTAAACAAGGGAATAGAGGGGAACGGCAGAAAAGGAAACAAGACAAGCGATTGGAAACAGTTGTCACGAATCCGTCAACGTGCAGTGTAATGCCCATAAGTGGTCGAGGCACCCCCTGGTAGTCGTGAAGTAAACCAAGGTAGGGGAGTTGGCTCGATAATATAATCACCTAGGTATGTAATGCACTTCAATGCCTGTCGGCACGGCCAGATGATATCGTTTTATCTTAGCAAAATTATTGCTTCACGGCGTTTCGACAACGCCTGCTGCAGTTGGTCTGGTTGGGTCGGACCCGAGTCCGGCGCCTCCCGCACCCGAGGCCCCACTTATCCGGACCCTCAGCCGGCCAGCATTACAGTAATATGATGCGAGTTTATGAAGTCATCGGCTGCGGCCCCAGATGCCGGCGATTGTGACGACACCGTGACATGGGAGTTTGACGGCTGGCGACCGCGGGCACAAACAGTAAAACATGTGTGTCACCGCGTCGAATTGGCTTTGCAATTTATATAAATATCCCCCGTGATTCAACAACGCACGAGGCGTCCCAAGCTTCCTACAACTCTGAGATCTTACACCCATTTTCACCATACGCTGGTCCCTCATAATCAGGCATCTTTCCATACCAGCAAGACATTCCAAACACGCAGCAGCCCCACTCGCAATGCGGACCCAAAGAGTCTTCCAGCTCAGCGGCACGTGCAACAGTTACCCATGGGGCAAGAAGGGAAAGCAGTCGCTGGCAGCTCGGCTGTGCGCAGAGACGCCCGGCACGGGCTTCGAGATAGAGGATGACAAGAACTACTCGGAGATGTGGTTTGGCGACTACCCTAACTTCCCGGCGCGGGTGCTCGAGACGGGCGAGCCGCTCGCGGATGTCCTGAAGAAGGACCAGCAGACGCTCCTGGGCAGGAGGGTCGTGGAGGAGATGGACGCCCAGCTGCCGTTCCTCCCAAAGGTGAGCAACGAGGCCTCTCGTCCCCAAACACGCCGCAGGCACAAGCGACGGCTGAAACCCCACCCGTCACTACGCAGATCCTCTCGATAGCCAAGGCCCTCCCGCTCCAGCTGCACCCCAACAAGGACCTGGCCGCCAAGCTCCACAGGCAGGACCCGGACCGGTTCACGGACCCGAACCACAAGCCCGAGATAGCAGTCGCCCTCTCGCCCTTCGAGGTCTTCGCGGGGTTCAAGCCCCTCTCCCAGATCCAGCCCCTCTTCGCCCTCCCCGCCCTGCGCCCGTACGCCCCGGCCGCGCCGCCCGCGGGCACGTGGGACGACGAGACGCTCCCGAGGCGACGCGCCGCCTCCTCGGGGGACGAGGGCCGGGCTGGGGGAGGGCGGGAGCTGCTCGGCACGCCGCGCGAGGAGCTCAGGGCCGCGGGGGCCGAGTACGTGGCCGACGTGCTCCCGCGGCTGGCGGGCCAGCACGGCGCCGGGGACGCGGGGTCCCTGGTCGCGCTGGCGTGCATGAACCTGCTCGCGCTGCGGCCCCTCGACGCCATCTACATCCCCGCCGACGGCGTCCACGCGTACCTGTCGGGCGACATTGTCGAGTGCATGGCGCGGTCGGACAATGTCCTCAGCGCGGGGTTCTGCCCGCGCGCCGACAGGGACAGCGTGGACTTGTTCGCTAGTACGCTCACGTTCCGGCCGCACAGCAGGGAGGATGTGGTCCTCCCCCGGCGGCGGAGCGAGAGGAGCAGGGCCGGCAGGGCGGAGGTCTACAGCCCCCCCGCGAGCGAGTTCGACGTGATCGTCTGCGGGCTGGAGGCGGGGGAGGGGCGATGAGCTCGCGGCGAGCGACGGGCCGGGCGTGTTGATTGTCACGCGGGGCAGCGGGAGGATGAGCGCGGATGGCGCCGAGTTTGAGCTCAAGGAGGGCTTCATCTACTATGTTGCCCCGGGTGTTGAGGTCAGGTGGGAGACGGAGGGCGGGGTGCAGATATTCATGGCTACTGTGTGAGGCCCTGAGCTTTTAGGAGATGCAAGCGTATATGGCGAGATGTTTAGGGCTAGAGAGACTTACGTTTTGACTGCCTTTATAGCACCCTGGTTCAGATGAGCGACAGATAAGCGGCCTCAAGATGCTGAACGAAGGATTCAACGAACAGGGTTTGACAGCAGCTGGTGGGAAGGAATATACGAAGAGCTCTCTATCATCACACTTGTCTATAGGCTTTCCCAGACAAACACCCCTCGACGACCCATCAGTAATGCCAGCTGCCATTAAGCAGTCTTGGCCGTGTCAGGCCTGAACCAGGCCCTGGGCCCATACCAGGTCCCCTTGACGAAGCTATTCCAGTAGACGCCGGGGAAGAAATCCTTCTTGAGGTGGTAGAAGACCCTGCGGGGCACGTCCTGGCTGCCGATGCCAGGGACCCCGGCGAAGGTCTCGTCGGGGACGCCGCCATACCTGAACTCGCAGAGCATGAGCTCGCCGTGGCCCGTCAGCAGCGGGCACGAGGCGTAGCCGGTGTAGCCGGCCCTGAGCTGCTCGCCGCGCACGGCGGCCAGCAGGTTGTCGACCAGGACGGGGGCCTGGGAGCTGATGGCGGCGGCGGTCTTGGAGTTGGGCAGCGACGAGGCGTCGCCGATGGAGAAGACGTTGGGGTACTTGTTGTGCCTGGTTGTGGTCTTGTCGACGTCGACCCACCCGGCAGGGTCGGCTGTGATGTTCCCAGTCAGCATCGCTGGTGAGATAGATGGTATATGGCTGCGCCTCAGCACCGAGGCTATGACTTACCCAGGGGTGACCTTGCCACCCAGTCCCAAGGCTTCTGTGGGGGGACGACGTGCAGGAAGCCAAACTCCTTGTCGACCTCCCTGCCGCCTGCCGCGAGGTTCTTAAAGGTAGCGACCTTCTTGGAGGCATCGATTGACACGAGGTCGTGCTGGAACAGCCCCTCGACACCGCGCCTGACACGCAGCTCCTCGAGAGCCTTGGAGTACTTTGGCACGGCGAACATGGCGGGCCCGCCGGTGGCAAAGTAGGGCAGGATGTCCTTCCTCACCCCGTCCCGCTCCCACTGCGACAGGGCCATCCAGAGCACCTTCTGCGGCGCGCCGGCGCACTTGATAATGCCGGCCGGTTGGGTGAAAATCGCCGTCCCCTTCCTGAAGCCCTGGATGTTCCTCCACACCTGCTCCACGGTCTTGTCGGAGTAGATGGAGCTCACGCTGCTGCCTGGGTCCCGGAGGGCCTCCGGCAGCCCCCTGACCCCTGAGAAGTTGGTCTCGAGGCCGGGAGCAACAACCAGGTAGTCATACGAGACCTCGACGCCGTCCTTGGTCCTGAGCTGGTTGTTCTCAGGGTCGAAGCTCGAGACCTGCAGGGGGTAGTGTGTGACGCCGGACGGGATGAGGCTCGGCAGCGGCCTGCTCATGTCGCTCAGGGGCTTGAGCCCGGTGCCCACGAGGGTCCACCCCGGCTGATAGTGGTGGTCCCTGGCCGGGTCGAGGATGGCGATGTCGTCCTGCCTGAACTGTCTTGAGCGCGCAAGCTGGGCGGCGACGGTGACACCGGCGGTCCCGCCGCCGACGACAACCACACGGTGGTGGGGCTTGGCAGGTATCGAAGTGACGGTGGCGTAGGCTCTGAGTGAAGAGGCTCCGAGGCCCCTTGCAGATGCGCGAGCCAGGGCCCTCGCCCCCAGTGCTCCAGCCATGTCTGCGACGGATGGAAAGCCAGTCGGGACGATGGATTCCGGCGAGATATGTAGGATACGGTATACGGGCGAGGGATGAGCCTTCCCTCTCAGAGCTGCGTCTCCAGGGTGTGAGCGAGTGTGTAATTATATGAGTGAGAACGAAGTCAAGCAAGTGTTCAAATGCTGGTGCTCACAAAACTTAGAAGGCTGCTTCCTGCATCATAGCAGGGGCAATGGCGTGATCGGCTGTGTGTGGCTGATTGCACCGCCACGACCAACCCTAACCCTTTGAAGCTATTCGCTCGTCTAAGAGCCGAGGACAATTCAGCATCAGCTAACTACATTTTATCTAATACGCGAAACTGGGAAGAGGTTCAGAGGGGATATCTGAGCAACGTGGGCCGTGGGCAGTTAGAGGGAGTGCAATGTTATTAGGTACTTAAGCAACATGTCATCATCTGAAGGCTCTCGGCTCTCTCACATGTTCTCGTCAACGCTTGCACCTGAGCAATGCCTGAGAGCAACTCCAACGCCTTCTCATAATATCGCCACGCAAGATGGATATTTTTATGGATTTGACTGCTTTGTCAGGGCGGCCTCTCCCAGTTGTGGAATATGGGGTGAGTCATGATGCAAACGAGACAGCCAGCACATCAGCAAGGCCTGTGCCGGATGACCAGAATGATAATCCAAGACTCGGATTACTGAGAGCGAGCGGCGAGCATCCCGGCAAGTCTCTCGGGACAAATGGCGTGGCTCTCCCTCAGCCTCTGGACCAAGGCATCCCTGCCCAGCCCCGGATCGGCCTCGAGGATGACCTCCCGGATGCGCGTCGAGCTGATGCCGGGCGTCGCAGCCGGGCCGTCGCCGGGCAGGAGCCTCACCGCGGAGCCCGCCGGGGCCGGGCGCGTCGCCTCCCACGCCGTCCGCGCGGTGCCGTCGCCGGCCCGCCAGGCGATGGCACGCCAGGGGCCCCAGCCCCCCACCAGCTGCCTCGGGCCACCAGCCGTGGCCCCGGCCCACATGTCCGCGCCGCGCCAGGAGCGCGCCCCCTCGGAGATGACGATCCTGGTGCACACCTCCAGCGCCGGGTGCCTGATGGGGCGGTCGCAGAACAGGTGGTCCGGGCCCTTGAGGCTCACAAACTCGACGCGGAACCCGTCCGCCGCCGCCAGCCGCCCCGCGAGGCGCATGCACGCTGGGATGTGCCGGTACGCGGGGGCCGCCAGCACCGCGGTCCTGCACGCGAGATCCCGCAGCTCCTCGGCGCCGCGGAGCTGCGGGATCTCGCGTGCAGG
>NQMI01000136.1:0-124795 GCA_002270565.1 Stenocarpella maydis
TTTTTTTATCCCCCCCCCCCCCGCAGCGGCATACCTATACACTGCGACTTGCTGGGCTTTGCAGCAGGCGGTAGATTACATCCCTGCAGAGATGGCTTGCTTTTAACAAATCGGAGTCAATGAACGGCCATACTTCCAACGCTGCCCTCTCTTCCGGTTCAAGGGTTGATACTCTCGAGGGCGTGACCACAGTCTTTGGGAAGGACAAGCATGAATCGCGGACGGGGATAACCTTAACCAGGTAAGGCAATGGGATTGGAGGAGATCTGCACACGCGTGCTCAAGACTGAGAGAACATCTAATGACACCAAAAACTGAGGGTGACGATTCCTAAAGCCGTCTCCGCTCTATCCGTCCTGCTTCCATCGCCCTTCTCACAAATTGCCCTTTTTCACTGAGCTATGCCATCCTTCTGCAGTTTGCCCCTTGTCTGCCGCGGAGACAATCGACAATGCCATGCTCGCTTTCTTGAGGCAAGCCAGCGAATGCCCACAAATCCGAGTCTCGAGGGGTCCCTCAGAGGGCCCGGGCATTCTTTTGCCCGCCAATCCTGGTTTTCTCCCCTCGAACTCAGCGTGCCAATTTTTGGGTGTCTCGTGCGACTGTGACGGTTGCGTCTCGTGTTCTCGTGCCCCCCCCCCCCCCTCGGAAGCCTTCGCCTTTGATCACACGAGCACCAGCTTGCCATTCTGGTACACGCCGACCTACTGTCCGTCATCAGAATCTTGGTCGTACTCAGTGATTCCCCCCGCCCTCCAAATCACCGTCTCAGTCATCGTCCTCTTGTTGGCCCCATCCCATGTCCGGCGTAGCTGGGCGCGGCACCCGCTGGAAACCCGGGAGTTCCATGTTCCCAAGCTCGTTCGCCGTCTCTTCGTCCCGGATATCATCAAAGATTCTCCGGGTCATTGTGGTCCTGACTTCGCGTTTCAGCAAGAATACATATGTGGAGCGCCGGAACCACAACTCCCTGCCCTCTTCTTGCAGCAGCCAGGAGGTGCGCAGGGCCTGCAGGAAGCGGTAGACGTAGTCGTGGTGCTCCTCGAGGGCCTGCAGGTCCGAGGTGTCCTCGCTGGGAAACAACCACACCATGTCGTACACCTCCGGTACGTACTCAGAAATGCGAAGAGTCCGCAGCGACGGGGGTAAAAGCTCCGCGAGCTCGGCTTCGGGTTTGGCCTCGATCCGGGCCACCCGTGACTTGAAGACGTCGAAGGTGCCGAAGAGGGCCTGGATAGAGATGGTGAGGTGCGTCAGGTTGGCGAGCTTGTCGAGGGTGGTCAGGCACTTGTGTGGGCCGAAATGAGCCTCCTGGACATGCGCGGCCACGCCGCCGTCCCACGGGTAGTTGTGCAACTCCCAGTCCAGCACCAGGGTGTGGAGACCGCTGCCCTTCTCAGCAAGAAAACGGCTGAGGTCCCATTTCCGGTTGATTTGCTGGTATGGTACCTCGTCATCGCGTGATGTGTAACCCGGCCCCCAGAACTTGAGGGTGTGGAGCTTGGATGGATCAAATATGGGCTGTTTCAGGCTCATGAGGTCCCAGTCCGCTACGACAGCGTTGCCCTCCGCAATCATCTTGACAGATTCGACGTATTTCCATCGCAACTCGCACTCTGGCACCCGGACATCCTCAGTGACGAGATCGGCCTCCCATGCATGCGGGCCGCTTGGTGCGTAAATCTCGAGTCGCTTCAGGGCAGGGAACTGATGGCCGAGGGAGCCAGGGCTCAGCCATGAGACCGTACGGGCACATGAATCAGAGAACGGGTTAGTCACCTCAATTTGGTCCGCAACCACGATGCGCAACTTGGTTAAGTTAGGCAGCACCAGGCCCCGAGTGAATGGCCCGCCTAGCAGGCCCGTCTGTGGGATGACAAGAGTGAGCAGGTTCGGCACAAGCCCCAACATGAGCCTCAATATAGCGGCATCAATATGTTGCCCGCAAAAACAACGACAGAAATGCACAGGTAGCCCCCCGGAACGAGTAGCCGCCGACGATTGCCAGTTGTCAGTCTCATGGTGAAACGCGAAAGGACATTGGTAGGCACCCCTTCGATCTGCTGGGACCGAGATATGCTTGACAAGAGGCCGTAGGCCCGGATTTTCCGACAAGGTAAGCAGGAAGCTGTTTGGTGATTTGATGGTTGCCAGTTGTGCGCATCGGTAGAGGAGAGATGTTGCGGCTATGTTGAACTTGCGCGAAACGAGACAGACCCTGCGCAGGGCCATGCGATTGACCGCACCAGGGTAGCCAATAACCTGGTTTGGCCTATCGTCCTTGAGGTCGTCTTCACTGCTGTGGTACCCTGGGTCTGTCTCGTGCTGTGGAAATCCCACAGTGTCCAATGAAAAGTGAACGAGGTGCTCGAAGACCTGGAGGAGCAGCTCTTGTGGCACAGCTTCGATGGGTGGAACGCAAGGATGGAGCGCCTGGAAGGATAGGAGGAGATCGCCATCTGGGCTTCCATGGCCGTGATGCTCTGGATGGTGAGTGACCACAGGGGATGCGAGATTGCCGTTGGGAGGGTGAGACTTTGTCTCCTCGAGACCAGCGCCGTCACCTGTTCGCGTTGGAGGTCCAAGGCTAGACATTTTGGAGACTGATTCTCATTTGATAGACAAGAGGGTGCGTAGAGGGAGCCTGTTGTTTGCGTTGATGTATATCACGTTGCGGTATGATGGTGGTGAGAGACTCGGATTGACAGAGAGAGACGGAAAGGGAGTTAGAGAGGAAGTGTGGTAAGATCAGGTTTTTAAAGACCTGAGATTTTCCGATGGTCCAGCTAGGTTGTTATTGAGGTGAATACAGAGCAAGTGAATGTTGGTCAGTAACACTGATCATATACTAGAATAGTGAATGAAGCAGACGACAGGCGAGATGAAGATCTTTGGAAGTTCACATACAGATAGACTCAGAAGCAGGCAACGCATACACTTCTGACATTGGGCTTGCTCCCACCGGGATTCTTCACTTCCAAACTCTTGAGACTTAACCCATATTTACTTGCGCCGTCGGATTGCGCCAATCTCTGTCCTCTCCTAGGCTATCCACGCTAAATGTGAATGGCCAGCAAAAACAAGATACCCATTCGGGATAGGGTAGCAATTGTTGAACAGAATGCCGCCCCTAACCCTGAAACCAAGCGTGTCCTGCGCTTATAAAAGCTTCTTTCATTTGTTTTATTCTTTTCTAGAAACTTAGACCTTAAGGCGAGTTTACTTCTACGAATTCAGAGTGCTTAGGATATATAGCTATTCCATAGTTATAAGCCTGATTTACAAACTTAAACTTCTTTTTAGCAATATTTTAGTTATATATTTCTAAGTATAACTTACTCCAACCTATAAGATATCATCCTTAGCGGATTCTAAGCTTATAACAACCATCCAGTATAAGGATATATACTCTTTTCCAATATAATATATAATCTTCTAAATGCACTACTTGCTTAGGGGCATTTAAAACAAACTAAATCCAGATAAGCCTAATTTCATTAATTCTAATAAGGTAGGACCACTTAAATTACTAGAGTAGGCCCAAAAATACAATATAAAACAACAACTCCTCTATAAGACCTGTTTAAAGCTTTTCAAAGATTAACTATCTAGAGATGAGCTTATAGAAGGCGAAATAAAGCCTAGTTTCTCGCTATAGCTTCTAATAAATCAGCTCTAGAAGGAGTATAACCTATATCTCTAAACCAAACTTTTTTAAGGCTTAAAATATAAGACTTAAGCGTCTTAAAGATAAAAGATTTAGGAATAGATATAAAAAATAGTTTCTGCTAACATCCTTACTCCTTACCTTATTAGAGCAAAGGAAAGAAGCTCTTTCTCTATTTAATAGATCCTCAGAAGTATCAAAAGGAACCTCTTACCTATAAGCACAAGCATAAAGAATACCATTGTAATGATCAGAGGGTTTTATAATGATCAAAGGGGTTTCCGAGTACATTAATCCTAAAAGATCAAGGGTTTATATTCAGAATACATTATTAGGCAATTATTAAGCAATATTATTAACTTAACAATAATCACTAGCTATAAGGCTATTCAACATTAGGATTGAATACTTAGATTAACGACTAAAGAGTCTATTCTACAAAAGCTATCTAATATAGTAATAACCATATCCTTATATATTCTAACTCTTCATTCATCATCAACAGTATCAATAGTAATCCTATCGATTGAGTGTTGCTCGATGGAATCAACAACAATCTCATCAATCGTAGTAGGTCCCTAACCCTAACCCTAATAAGGTAGCATCACTGATTAGATCAGGCAGGGCGCTCCTTTTAGGGGCCCCTTCCCAACCTGCGGGGTTGTCTTCTACAGTAGTCAGCCGCCAATGTATATTAGTCCATAATACTATCTCCCTCCTTACTTCTTTTATCCTTAAAAGTATTTTATAAGTCATTTTCGCTCATCCACATTCTTATTCACTCCTTCCTAATTCATTATATCAGGTAGGGTTACTAAGTCTTATCCCATAAAGTCCTTTTCCGTTGCCAAGCATAAGGCCGCCCTTCTTTTCGCTATTACCTTAAAGGGTAGCATTATTCCCATGCCTTATTCTTATTATAAGGAGCACAACCTGGCTAAGAACTACAAGGTTGCAGATTTAGAATTTATTCGCTATTAGACCTATATTTACCTTAATCTATCCAATTATAACGTCTAAGGTCTCACTCTTAATCAGTTGAATAAGGTCACCCTAATATATCATTAACTAGAGGAAGAGCTAGAGGCCGTAAAGGAGGAGGCTTAACGGCTAAACGCGAGAATTTTACGCCTTTGCAAGCAGAAGCAGTTATAGTATAAAAAGATAATATATGCGGTTTGTTAGGGCATTAATAATGTGGAGGAGTTAGAGCAGGTGGAGAAGGAGGAGGCTAAAGCAAAGCGGAGGCAGATTACCGCATAGTCCGCTAAGGTTATCTGCTAAGGTTCCACCAAGGAGGCTGGTAGGATAATGGCGCAGGAGGCATAATTATATTCTAAGGGTGAAATAGGAGTTTTTAATTAGAGTTCCCTAATGGGTAATAATACTAATTAGTCTGAATTTGTGGGTACTAGTAATAAGGGTGGTGAAGGAAATGCGCTTATAGGTGGCTTATCTTAGTGCCTGATTTTATTATTAGGAATAAAACTTGTTTAATCATTACCTAACTAGTCCTAATTCCTCGCCATTCTTAGTTTACTAGTCATGCTGTATCATTCTGGTCTTGTTTTTCTGTAACTAGTATTCGCTAGAGTATGGGGTGCGGATACTAATATTTATTTAGGTGGGTTTTTGGATGTGACCAGTATTCAGGTTGTTAGTTAGATAGGGTAACTAGTATTAGTGTGTTTTTCAAGGGGTTAGCTAGTTACTAGCTTTTAGGCCATCCCTCCTATAACTAGTTTCTTATTGGTTGTTTTTCCTATTTTAGCTGTAAAGTCTAGGGTTTATTATATAGTTTTATTATAATGTTAGTTCGTTATAGTTTATTATATGTAGGGTTTTCAGGCCGCATTCCTGGCTTCTAGGACTATTCTGTAGTAGTCCGCGCATAATATCTTTCAAGTTTATCATAATAATAGGTTAAATTTTAGGCCGGTTCCCATATATTCTCGCTAAAGTTATAGCCTTTCCACTTAATAAGGTATTCCATTATTCCTTAGTGCTACCTTAAGTCCATAATGTTTTCCACTTTATATTCTTTATTATATTTATTAAGTATTTCAATCTATATTTTAAGTTTTATATTCTTAGATGCTAATTCCAAGAGTAAAATATAAAAGACTGGATGCTATTTCATTCCCTTAGGTAATAAGAGTTTATAGTTAGTATCCAAAAGTTTTCTTAAAATTTTAAAGGGGCTGATTTTCTTATAATCAAGCTTTTCGCTAGATCACTTAGTTTTAATATTTTAGTAAAGGAGATAGACCTTATCTCCCTCCTTAAGAATTAGTCCCTTAATTCTCTTCTAATTTATATATTTCAATATTTACTCCTATATAAAAGAGAGTTCTACTTAAATATCCTTCTAGATTTATCTAATTCATATTGCTTTTTATTCTGCTAATTCTGTTAAACGGAACCGCTCAGCAGGGCGTTGGTACTCCGTGCAAGGAGTTACCCTAGACTTCGTTGTAAGGAGTTACCCTAGACTTTCTAGCAAGGAGTTACCCTAGACTTGCGAGTCAGGCGATTTTCGCTAAGTACGCCCAGTGCGTGCGTGACGCAAGATGAGTTTGGTGGCCGTGAGTCGATTATTTTGGCCTGCATTTGCACCTTAATTCAGACCTCTGCATTACCCTTATTTCTTACCCAAAAAGTATATGACTTAGTGCATTGGATAGCCTGATTTCTGAAGTTTGTATGTACTTAATTTGGGCATTGCTAGGGCTNTTTTTAGTAGAGGTCCTTAGATTTCTTCTAGGCAATTTAGGCCTTATTAAGCTTGTTCTTATAAATTATCTTTCTGCTAGCTAATATATTTGTTAAACGGAACCGCTCAGCAGGGCGTTAGTACTCCGTGCAAGGAGTTACCCTAGACTTCGTTATAAGGAGTTACCCTAGACTTTCTAGCAAGGAGTTACCCTAGACTTGCGAGTCAGGCGATTTTCGCTAAGTACGCCCAGTGCGTGCGTGACGCAAGATGAGTTTGGTGGCCGTGAGTCGATTATTTTGGCCTGCATTTGCACCTTAATTCAGACCTCTGCATTACCCTTATTTCTTACCCAAAAAGTATATGACTTAGTGCATTGGATAGCCTGATTTCTGAAGTTTGTATGTACTTAATTTGGGCATTGCTAGGGCTGTGGTTGGCTAGTTGTTTGGAACCAAAGATGGTGTGTTGGAAGGGCGAATTTTCCGGCATTTGCAAATTTGCACCAGAGCCTACCGCAGCGTGCCCAGGGGTGAGACGACGTCGGAGGGTATATAAGGAGGGCTTACAGAAGCCCAACTTAATTCAATACAAAGTTGTCCAGACCATTGTCAATCGTCCGAATTCGCCTCAGAGCACCATACTGCGACCCTGCCGAAACACACACATGCTGAACTGAATGCTATTCTATAGCACAAATTCATCAGAAACCTAACTAATTAACTTATAAAAATACTGCTTAATCTATGCTATAACNTCATTAACCCGTAGGTATATTCTCTTACTTTATAGTATCTTCTTAAGGGTAGTAAGGATATCACAATAGATTACTCTAAATATTTACTCTTTCTAGTCCCTAAAGTTATCCTTAAAGTCAATATAGACTTCTTAGCCAGTATGCCTTATATACGCTTGGTAGCGTACTTGCATATAAGTATTAAGATGGATTGCATATAGTCTTGGGTTACTTAGAGCATCTGGATCCGGGTCTACCCCCCATAGACTGGGGTTAAGGCTCATCTTAGCAATAGCCTCCCTAAGTAATATATTCTCAATCATATCCAACAAGTTAATAGGGTCAAGACCAGTAGTAACTATTGGTACGGCTATTAATACCAATAGCATAAGGGTGTTATCTTCATCACGGGGGTTCACCATCGTAATATATAGATCATATAGTTAGTATATAGTATTATAGCAAAGAACAGGGGTGCGCTGGAGCAAAGTAAGGGTAAAAAAGATAGTAACAAGGGGTAGTAAGTATATAGGGGTAAGCTGTTAGCAGGGGTAGTAAAGATATGCCGGCTAATAAGGTTAACCTCGGCTAGTATAGCTAATTACCAAGGGGATTGCCGGGGTAGTTGCCGATGGGTGCCGAAGTGGTAATATCTCCAGCGTTATCTTCAAGAGTAGCCATAAGTTAGCAACATTATACAGCCTCACGCATTCCGCAATTGCTTTCCAACAATACTCAGGGCGTAATAGACGCGCGTAAGATGAAGGTAGAGTACAGCATCACGCATATAGAGCCCTCTTCTTCTCACAATGGGTAGTAACGATATCGCTAAAGACCACCGGAGTGTCTTCAAGAAGTGATACTATCAGTACCATTAGCACAGCCACTATCAAAGCAGTAATGATCTGTCTCTTCAATCCTTGCTAATCTGTGGTCGCCCTTGCAACCACTGATCAGTATTGGATGGGTCACGTATTGCAATACGAGTGGGGTGTTGTTCTTGTATTTCTCTCTGTCTCGAGTAGTGGGTGCAGTAGGCATAGCCCGCCAGCTATCTCGGGTCTATATAGTGGGTGGTAGTTGCTTAGTAAGCAACTACGCCCTCTGGCTACAGTACGGTGGCTGTAGCGATAGCCCACCAATGTGCTGTTGCACACTACTATTGCCACACATATATTCACACACACACACACAACTCAAACCAGTCGCCCCCCCCCCTTTTTTTTTGGTTGTCGGAGCAACAACCGTCAGCACCAAAGAAGCGTGCGTACCTTTTTGCTTGCATTGTAGTGCCGGTGCCGGTGCCGGTGCCATCCCAGATGCAGTTGGATCTGGATCTGGATCTCCCTCGGGATGCCCTAGTGTCCACGGGCGGCCGTACTATGTCGGTACGCAGACCCGGGACCCCAGATGGCTAGGCGTCTTCACATGCCAGAGATGACCAGGGTGGGCGGAAGAAATCCCAATGGACCTGACGGGCCTCAAATCCGGGGGGGCTGGCCGGCCTGAGTCGCTGAAGGCTCAGGGGGGAGCGAAAACCTGCGTCATGGGCTGTACCCCGTATACGGTGGTGTATTTTGGTGGCCGCGGGTCTTGGGTTCCCTGGGTCGCTCAGCCGGGAACACCAGCTGCCGCCTCCTAGGCATTGTTCGAGGCCTGTTTCTAACATGCTTACATCACAAGTATACGACTTTATTTCTCAGCTATACTGACCCTCTATCTCAACTCTCTCTATCTCCCTGGGTCGCCTGTTTGAATGCGCCGAGTGCGTGCTCGGAAACTCTTGTCATTGGTCTTCCCACCTTGTCTCTTACTTTTTCTTTTTCTTTTTCTTTTTTTCCTTTTGCTGTCGTTGCGCGCAACCATCGTCCGCATTTTTGGGGGGGTACCGTCGTGCCGGGGCAGTCCATCACGCAGTAGCCCATACCGGTGTGCCGAGGTAACGGACTTTGAACCAGACAAGGCCAGCCTGCCGCTCCTACACCCCGTCCCCCGCCCTTCCCACAACAACGGCCAGTAGAGTACCTTTACTCTCGCGTGGTCATACACATACGATTCGCATTGCTCGATCATGGCGTCCTCACTCCAGAGAATACAGGTGAGCGCATCGCCCTAGGATGGTGTGCGGGAGACAAGCGGGTCAGACTTGGGGACCTGGGGGGTTTGAGGACATGAACCCGGCGCATCGCAATTCAGGCGACTCGACTGACTGTGCTGGACGGCCTGAGCCCGCCACGAGCCATGAGCCTGAGCTGGGCCGTGACCTGCGCTGACACCCCGTCCCTCCCACAGTCCGCGGTCGAGCGCGTCATCCTCGACCCAAAGTACCATGACGTCCTCGCCGTGCTCAAGGGCGCCCGCAACGGCGCCGTGTACGGCACAAAGGTGCGCTTCCCGCACGCGCTGGTCATGATATGCCTGTTCCGGTCCGGCACGTAAGTTGTTTCGCCAACTCGCCTCCCCCCCTGCATCCATCGCACCACCACAAAGACCGCCGCTGACATGCGAGAGGGCTGGGGGGGGAAAAGCGTCCGCGAGAAAGCCTGGCTCGTCTTCCGCGCCACGCGCACGCACGCGAGCAACCTGGCCAAGTTCGCCACAATCTACAAGCTGACCTGCCTGTTCCTCAAGCACATGGGGCGCACGCCGGGCAAGGAGGGGCCGCACGACAGCCTGGTGGCGGGTCTGCTGGGCGGGTACATGGTGTTTGGGCGGCGGTCGCCGCGGTCGGGCCGCATCTCGAGCGTCAACCAGCAGATCGTCATCTACGTGTTCGCGCGCGTGGTGCTGGCGCTGGCGAGGCTGTCGGTCAAGGACGGGTCGCCGTTCGCGCTCCCCGTCGTGTCCAGGGGCGGGGCCGCCGATGCAGTCAGCTACTACGCCTGGCCCGTGTTCGCGAGCGCCAGCTGGGGCATGGTCATGTGGCTGTTCCGCTGGCACCCGGAGGACCTGCAGCCCAGCCTGCGGTCCAGCATGACCTACATATATGCGCAGAGTGATCACTGGGACGGGCTGAGGAACTTTATGTGGCATAACAAATAGGTGGGACACATGGAGGTTCGCGGTCGACGGACAGAGAGAGGATGGGTGACATTGGTACGATCTGAAGTGTTACTGTACAGCATTTAGGCGTTTGGGTAGGGCTCATTTTTGGGTTGGATGGCTAGGAGGGGGGTTCCAAGGACACAGGCGCAGGTGGGACAAGTACACGCAGAGAGGCGATGTCGGGACAGCATGTCACAAACACCTGCATAGACGTAGACCAGCAAGCGGCATCAGGAGAGCCCACAAACCTGTGAGGGTGGTCTTGTTTCAAGTGGTTTTTCATACTATTCTAACTTTGTGTGACGTCTTCTTCTTTTTATAGATGCCGCCACCCATTCATCCACATGATCTGCTTCTCGTTGATCAGACACGAGACCCCAGGCTCACGGCGGACCTCGCCCCGAGGAGCGCCCGCCACCCACTCATCCACATGATCTGCTTCTCGTTGATCAGACACGAGACCCCAGGCTCACGGCGGACCTCGCCCCGAGGAGCGCCCGCCACCCACTGCCGCAGCCTCTTGGCGACGGTGGCGCTCTCGACCCGGTGCGTCAGGCCGGCCCTCCACGCCAGCCAGCGGTTGGCCCAGGCGCCGACGACGGTGGCCCAGGCGCCGGGGAACCGCTCGCCCTCGCGCGCGCGGACGGCCCCGTACGCCGAAGAGCTGTAGGCGACGCGCACGTTGGGGTTGAGCCACACGCCGCCGCCGGCCGCGGCCTCGGCGCTGAGCGGGTTGTCGGCGTGGACGAGGCAGCACTCGCTGCCCTCGAGGTGCAGGTCGGCCAGGGCGTCCGGGATGGCGCGGAAGCGCAGGGGCGGGTCGGCGCGGAAGGGGGCGGCGTCGAAGATGACCATGCCGTTCCAGCACGAGGCGACGCGGACGGGCTCCGACCGCAGGGCCGCGTCCCGCGCGGGGCCCTTTTGGAACCACGGCCCAGTGGTTGCTGGCCGTCTTGCGGCCCGCGTCGTCGCGCAGGGCAAAGGTGTCGTAGTAGGCCGGCGGGTGCTTGTAGTCCATGCTGCAGGCGGCGGCGTAGGCGCCTCCCCGCGTGTCAAGCAGCGTCACAAAGTCCTCGACGTCAAAGATGACGTCGTTGAGCCACAGGACCTTGTCGAAGGCGTATCCCTGCCTCTGCTCTGCCTCGCGCATCGGCTCCATGGCTCGGTTGCGCTCGCGGGCCAGGTACGTGATGCGCCGCTTGTCGTAGACCCTGTCCTCCTGGTTCCAGATCCAGCCCTCCTGGCGCGGGGCGTCCGGGGCGGGGCGCGCCCACATCTCTTCCAGCTGCTCCCAGACCGTCTGGCCGAGCGTGACGGTGTTGGGGACGCGGCGCGCGTCGAGCTGGGCGCCGAGGGCCGCCAGCTTGTCCTTTGTGTCGTCCTGCGAGCCGGACTCGAGGGCCGAGAAGTAGACGTTGGCGGGGCCCAGGTGGTCGACGAGGGCGAGCACGGCGGCGCCCCAGTCAGGGAGGATCGGCCCCGTGTTGCGGTGGACCGAGACGATGAAGAATGTCTGGTTGCCAGCGGAGCTGGGCCGGCCCAGGTCGCCTCTGCTGTCGCGGAGTGCATGGCGCCCGAGGGAGGGCACAGTCGTCCGGGAGGTGACTGGTCGGTGGCGCAGGAGGAGGATGACGTCGATGGTGAGGAGGAAGAGCAGCAGGGCGATTACGGAACGCCTCCCCTGTCGCAGGCGCCGGAGGAGGAGACGGGAGGAGATGATCATGACAGGTGGGAGGAAGGGGCGGTCGTGGTCATGACGGTCTGGAGTGGGCGGGTCTTAAAGCACACGAGAGCTTCCCGGGGCCTCGAGAGGGCTGCTGCTTCATATTTGAACGAGGTCGGGAAGGCGGGAAGCCCTCTGGGCCAAGGGAAGTTGAGAGAAGTGAGATCAGGATGCTCAGGCTCGGCGTGGTGGCCTGGGGGTTGTAGGGGGCGGTGCACAAGCAAGAGCCAAGGAAAGGGAGCTGAGGGGGGACCACACGGTGAGCCCTCTCTCCTCCCACCTGCACACAAGATTTGTCGCAGGATTCAGCATTACCCACCGCCATGAGCTCACCGTTCACGAATGCCCCGGTTGCACGCATGCGGCCAAGGCTCGTCAGTGACAAACGTCTACTCCCACCCAGGACGAAAGCTGTGCTTCAGTGGCCCCTCGTGCCACAGCAGGAGCTGGCAGTAATCCCAGACCCGGGCTCCTTGAACAAACGCGCCACGCAAGCCCCGCTCCCCTTTCTCTGACATCGTCTCGCTTGTTGCCGAACCAAAGTGACAAAGAGTGATGCACATCAAACATACGGGCCATCACCATGAGCACGGATGTCTGTTCTAAATCGGCCAGGTTAAAACGGCCCACGAGCAACGTGCCGTACGAGGTGAGACGGCGACGATATCCACCCACAAGAGATACAAAAACGATCGGCACTGCTTCCCGGACACACACACACACACACACACAAACACACCATGACCCTCACGCAAGCCCCGCCTCAACCTCGGCCAGCTCCTTGAGCGTATCCTCAATCGCCTTCTTCTCGCCCTCGGACGGCTCCAGATATGGCCTGCGGGGCTGGAACTTGTGCCTGGAGCCCGCGAGTCCGGCCTGCGGGGCCGAGTACACCGACGCCGCGTACTTGACTGCCGCGATGCCCGCCTTGCACGGCTGCTCCGCCAGGGCCGCCTTGCGGTGCAGCGCCATGGCCTCATCGTGCCTCCCTTGCTGCCACAGCTCGTAGACGCGCGAGATGGACCGCGGGAACACGTTGGCGAACCCGGCGATGCACCCCGCCGACCCGCTCGACAGCCCGCCCAGCAGGAAGTCCGACTGCCCGCCAAACGTGGCGAACTCGTCCGCGGGCAGCACGGCGGCCAGCCGCACGATCTTGGCCACGGACCCGCACGTCAGCTTCACGCCGACGACGTTGGCGTGCCTGCGCGCCAGTCGCGTAATGGTCGCCGAGTCGAGGTCGATGCCGTTGCACACGGCCGGGAAGTTGTAGATGACAATGGGCAGCTTGGACCCCGCCGCCACGTCGTCGAAGAAGCGCTCCACCACCGCCGCCGTCGTCTGCTTGCCAAAGTACCCCGGCGGCAGGCACAGCACGTAGTCAGCCCCAGCCGCCGCCGCGTCGTCGATAAACTCGAGCACCTGCCGCGTCGAGTGGCCCCCGACGCCCGCGATGATGGGGTAGTCCGGCCCTACCGCCTTGCGCGCCGTCGTGAGCAGTTCCTTGCGCTCCTCTCGCTGTAGCACAGCTGTTAGCCATGGGTCTCACATCGTCCGCTGGGGGGGAGGGGGGATGGAATCTTGCTCCGAGTACTCACAGTCAGGAGGAATGTCTCTGAATTTGTCCCCAGGACAACCAGCCCGGTCAGTCCTGACTTGGCGAGGTAGGAATAGTACCTTGCCTGGTCCTCGAGCTCCAGGGTGTCCGTCTCAGGGTTGAACACTGGCGCGCACGTCCAAAGTCAGCAATTCATGTTGCAAACCAAGTCTAGTGAGCTACAGACTGTGCCGTGCGGCCGAGGCACGCTACCCCTCAGTCGCGGTGACGGAGCTGACTTACACGTCACGGCCGGGCACCACACGCCGCTTGGGGGGATCTTTTGGGGAGCCATGCTGAGAGTATGCAATCAATTCTATACCGAGATAAGGATAAGTGGGAGCTGAGTATCTAAACGATCAAACTAAAGAGTATGCGTGTATATGTACAACAACAGTCGACAGCGCTTGGTGCGAGGTGAGGGGAGACTCAGTGCCATTTGACTAGATGGGCGGGACAATCCACACCGAACGGACGAGGCATGCCCATTGCGGAGGATCTGCCGAACGAGACCCCTCAAGCCGATCACGGAGCCGGCGGCTACCAGCGGTCACACCGGATATTGACACCGGAGACCGGCAATGTGGCACGAGTTCGTCCAACCCTGCCGGAAGACAGTATCCGAGCCTTGTATGGACGATAATCGGTTTGCGGTTGCCCACTGTGGCCTAGTCTTGCATGCGCGCCTGTCCGGCAGCTGCTCTCAGTTCATCAGGGAATCCCCCTCTCGACCTCCTCCCCCCACCACTATCGTCCGGGCTGCGACCAACAACCACCGAGGCATATCAGCGCTCAATCGACCAAGAGTGTAAATTGCGCGCCATGTCAGTGTTTCTTTCCCGCCAAGACCCTCTCTCATATTCGCTCTCACATCCACTCGCGCGCGCACACAAGGGAACAGACGAGTCACCAAAAGCCGCTCCTTCAGAAGACAGACCTATGCTGCGCATGCCCATTAAGCATGTGTGTCCCCGCGCTGGACTGCATTACTCCTGTATGCTACGCTACGCTACGCTTTCCATCCATAAAAGTTCCCATGATATCTTGTAAACCCCACACAACCGCAAGGCCGAAGCCTATATGCATGTAAATGACCCACCAGAAAACGCCATCACGCCAATGTGATCACCACCTTCGAGGGAACCATTGCTCGGCCCGTGATGCTAGACCACGGTCTATCGCTCCTAGCTTCATCCTCCCCGGCGCAACCCTCATCGCTGATATGCCGGCAGAGGCTCCGACGAGGTCACAGGGGCCTGGTGTGAAAAGTACGTCCCATACTCCTCCTCCTCCGTGAAAATCGGGGCCGAAGGCCCGTCAACCATGGGAGGCGCACTGGGCGCAGAGCTGCTCCCAACGCCAGCATTGTCCTCTACGGGGAACTCGGGAGGCGCGCTCGCCTCTGCCAGCAGCCTCTGCCGCTCGAGTTCCTGCTTGTCGTCGGTCGAATTGCCGTCCGGCCCGGATGGGCCTGCTGCCAGGTCGTCGAGTGTTGGCGCTGATGGAGCAGCTTCCGTAGGCGGCGCCGGTGGCGGGACGGAGGGGGCGGAGGGGGCATATGGGCCGGCTTCGTCATTGCCGCCGCCGTATGCTGCTGGTGCCGGGGGCCCTGCCGTTGGTGCTGGCGCTTCTGGCTGGCTGGGAAGTAATCTCTGTTCTGCTCGCCGTACCCTTTCCTTTTCTGAGAGGCCTCTCTCATCTGCAAGGTCTGGTGGGGGAGGAATATAATGTGGTGCTGGTCCAGGCGGCTCCTGAGACCCCCCATTCCAGTACGGATATTGGGCCGCGGCCTCGCCGGGATATGGAACGTACTCTTGCGGGTATGCTTCTTCTGCGCCGTAGCCTTCATCCTCCCATCCTGCGGGCCAGGCACCGTTATCGTTGTACGCGCCGTCCAGGCCCGGATGGGGAGGTGACGAGATGGCCTTGCCCCGCCGGCTGGTGTCTGTGGTCCCCACCACGAGCTCGAAGGAATCGTATATGACACCCTTTTCGCGCTTCAGGGGGTCCGTGTTGACCAAGCTGCCGTCAAACGACGCAAGACCAGCCACTCCCTCCCTGGATGACGTCAACACGCCAGCAGCAGGGCCAACCCTCGGGTTCTGCTGTATCTGTATCGCGTTCGCAAGCTTGCCGCCCAGGTCCACAATTACCTCCAGCCGGTACTTGAAGCTGATCATTTCCCCGGGGACCCCTCTTATCGAGGGAAACGAGTTCTCGGGCACCCGAACAGAGGTCGTCACGCTGGCGGTCAGTGTCGAAGGGTCGATGATCAAGGGGCTAAAGGCCTGCGACAGGTCTTTTCGGAACACACTGCATGTGCCCGCAGATGATAATGACAGCCCGCCCAGCCCCGTCTTGGACTTTGGATAATACTCTTCCTTCTCCAGCCTCCTCTGTTCTTCCTTAGATATGTTCTTGAACAGGGCGACCGGCGGTGCCGAGTCCACGCGGCCTTGTCTGTACAGGGTGACGATGACCCCAAACAGGCTCTTTATTCGTTTCGTATGCTGCACATCCACCTTGACGGATATCGTGTCGCCGGGAAGGCACCCGCTCTTCATGAGCTGGATTTCTGTCGTGATCGTCTTGTCCCTTGAGGACACTGACTTCCTCGCCACGCCGGCCTGGACGGTCCCCAGGCTCCCTGGCTGGTTGGGGTCGCCGCGGTCTCTCGAGCTGAGGCCGGTGCTGCCGCTCACGGCACTGTCCCCGCTCACCTCGCTCCTCAGGTCGCTGTTGACAGGACTCCTGGGGTTCTGGTGCGCATCCAGGTTTGCATCGTCCGCAACAAGAGACCCTTCTGTTGATGTTTCTACCGCCCTCGTAGAATCAAAATCAGACGAGGACTCGCCCGCAGCACCATCTGCAATGATGGGTGTTCCTCCCTGAGAGACGGTCGAGCCTGCTGGCTTCTTCCTTTTTGACCTCTTGGAGATGGGCTGCAGATATATGGTCCGAGGACGAGGCGCCGGCAGAGTCCCAACATCGACCTGCTCCACCAGCTCGATTTTGCGGTCGCAGGTTGTCGTCGCATTTGTCGAGGTCGGCCGTGTTAGCGTTGCTACGATTGTGTACCCGATGCTCCCTCGCTCAAACTAGAATCAGTTAGCCCCTGACGTGTTCCGGGGATGTGTGCCCGCGAACAGGACACGTATTGCCGTTGACATGAGCGCTTACATCAATGCTGCTGGGCAGGTCCTTCTCGGGGAACAAGAGGTCAAAGTTGAACTCGTATCTGCCTGACTCCAGCCTCCCGTCCGCACACAGGACCTGCTCATCCTGAAACAACGAGGCATAGCCGTTGCCGAGGAACCTGAACTGGGAGATGCCGTCCGAGTCGAATTCGGAAGGGTTGATGGGCTCGTTGGCGGCGTTTGGGCTCTTGTAGACTCGCACGTAGCCACGCAGGGCGACGGTCAGGTGGGTGACGCGGATGGGCTTGACGAGGGCCAGGACGACGGCGCCCCTCACATTGTCGCCGGCGGCGTATTTGCGGTGTGGCTCGGCCGGGCGGATGTGGAAGTCAACGACGTTGCGGGTGCTCCTGGAACGGATGGGCAGGGCGAACCTCGAGAAGAAGGAGCGGCTCGAGGGTTGGGATTGGTCTTCCAGCGTGGTCGCGGCGTTGCTGGACCCGGATAGGGCTACCATCTGTGCAGGACTGGGGTCCACGGGGGGCTCGCGACGGGGTGGCCTCGTCGTCCCCGTGCCGTGCCTTGCGGGAGGTGTCTGTGGGTTCCAGATTGAACGGGGCGGGTCTTGTCGGGTTGTTGGTGTCGTGTCGGTCGGGCTCTTTAGGGGCGGGCGGTGGATCGCCCTCGAGGATGAGCGAGGTTGGGGCGATTTGGATTGTTGGATAACAGGACGGACGGCCGGTTAGGGAATTGTCGAGGTCCTTTCAGGATGGCGGTTGTCGCCCCACACAGGTCTTGGTCTGGAGCTGAGCCACCAGAGGCTACGAGTACAGCGGACTGTGGCCAGTGACGGGGCGAGGAGGATGAGGAGAATCGGGGGAAGGGGGTGAGGCAGGACGCCGCCACAGCTGGGCGCGATTACACAGACACAGACGCACGCACGCACGAACGCGCGCAGACGGCTGAGGCAGGGCAGCTGGTGTCAGTCAGCTTGTGTGAGGCTCGCGTGGGCTGCTGCCGAGTGCCGGGAAGAATGATGTATAGAAGAAAGGAATGGGTTCGCTGGGCGGCATGCCAAGGCAAGACAAGACTTGCCAAGAGGGGAAGAAGTACAATGTCAGGACGGAAAGCCGCGTGTAGGACCTGGACGGGCCTGACGGGGTGGACGGGTCGAGGCGACGGGTTGGTTTTTGGGAAATGGGGCGGGCTTGTGCTTTTGCTGCTGGAGTGGGTTTGATACTGTTTGGGGTTGTGCAGGGGGGCTGATGATGATGGACACAGGGAGAGAGAAAGAGGCAAAGAGAGAGTCCCAAGGTGAAACCTGATACAGCGAGCATTCGAAGGGGGGTGGACGGGAGGAAAGAGAGAGGGGGAGAGGACGGATGCTGAGTGGTGAGGAGGGGAGGAAACACTTGGGATCAAACAAGCTGCGCGACACGACAGTGACAACGACCGATCCGACCGGGTATTCCACATTTCGTATGCTATGTATATACCTTGGGAGGGCCTGTTTCTTGCTGCTTCTCCCCAGGCAGACTCTTGTTGCTGGTGCTGCTGCTGCTTCTTCCTCTTCCTCCTCCTCCTGGCTGCACCTTGGGTGCAAGGGGGGGGAGGGGCCCGGATCTGCGCCTTCCCTTCCGTGCGCATCGTGGTGGTATTGCGTGCGCGTCCAGGTATGCGTACTCACCAGCTCACCTACTACTGGCGTGCCATACATACCCGCGGATTACAGGTCCCGTCGGCTGGGTCAACCGGTACTCTTGCTGTTCTCACCAGCCTCGTACAGGGCTTTCTTACCTTGACAACCTGGCACAATCGCGGGGCGACGTCGCTTGAACCGCACCCCTGCCCCTCCACCTACAACCCCCTTGCGAATCCTCTCTCTGCTCCACCCTTTTCCTCTGTAATCGGTCTTTCACCCCGTCAGCCATGGAAGCCCATCGAGAGGGGGATGGCGCAGTCAGCCAGCCTTCCATCAGCAGCAGCCGCTTGACAAGAAGAAAGCACCATGTCAGAAAGTCGACACTCTTCGGGTTATCAGCCCGCTACCTACACTGCCGGGGGGGGCTCCTTCCCTTCACGCCATCGTTCCAGATGTGCCAGGTCTCGTCGTCGCTACCACAGACCGCAGCAAGCTCGACAGCAAACCTTCTAGCCGCCTGCTAGCCTGCTTCAACGCTGGCCGGCTGGATGGACGGACCATGGCCAACTGGAGTCTGCCTGGGCCAGCTGGCTAGTACTCCGTAGTTCCGGCCGTTGACAACCACCGACCACCTCCTGATCACACCCCTCTGCGGAATGAACCACCATCCCATCTCGGTCCTACCCTCACACTGGCTCTGTGTTCACCGTAGCCATGCCCTGGAGCCGTTACCTGCTCCGAAACATCCAAAAGTCATGAACCCAGCCAGGACTCGGCTATCGTCGACGAGGAGCATCCCGTCAATAAACCCGTCCTCGCGCCTCCTCCCCACGGCTGTGCTGCACGACTAGACCCTCAGCGGGGCCTAGAATGCCCACTACCCGGTCCCTGAGTCAAGGGACCCCGTGTTGAAAACTACTCTATGTACATGTCCATTTTCGACCTGATTGTCATTACCAAGACGGGTCCTCCACAAGATCTAGACTTGCGCGCCACCAAGCCTTGAGTTGCTTTATTTGGCTTTATTAGGCAATATCTAGGCCCCAAGCTCTGCTTAGAGTCTAAAAATTCATCAGGCTTACGCTGCCGACCTCACCCCCCGAACAGTCTCGCCCTCACCATTGGGTTGAAGCGAGGGCCCACCGCTGGAAACCTTAATTCCTTGCCCCGTCCACCAGCAAGGCGCCGGCTGGATGCTCCTAATAGCTCCGGCCTGCGTTCTATTGCTGGCCCGCCCCAGTCGCTAGGGCCCGGCAGCAAGAAATCACGTCTATCATGTCGCGGTGACGTTTAGAATTAATATTAATAATTACCGGGTCAGCATGCCTCTGCGCCTGGTCGCCTCAGGAAACATCCGCTCAGACTCGAAACGACCAAGCCTGGGGTCCGGGAGCGTTTTTTCTACCATGTATGTACTCAAATGGCCCAGCAACAAGGCTCATGGTGCTTGCCAGCTATTTCCTTAGGCGCGGAGCTTTTTCCCACTCTGCTAATCTTGGAAGCAATCAACTGAATGGGCCGATCTGGCTGGCTCCGGTTCTTGGCTTCTCACCTAGCTTCTTTTGTGGCCGCTCTTCGCTCGCTCCTCGTGCAGCACGTCCAGATCCACACAGCAGCACGTGCAAGGGCAAGACATGGCCAAGAACGTCGCAGGACGCTCCCAAGCCTTTTTCTCTCCAGCACTTGCGGCCTACTGTGTATCCCCCAGCAAATGCAAGCTTCATGGTCTCGCCCGAAAAGCTTCATTCCCGTAGGGCTGGCAGTCAGTTCTTGGCCTCGGTTGAGCAGCAACACTATTTATAAACCCGGCCAATGCGCTTCCCATAAAGCCTGTCGGTTGACGTCTCAGACGCTACCAGTGAACCCGCGCTAACGTGCTTCAAAACCGCACCTGGCCACAACAGCTGGCAGTGCCATCCTGCACATATGCACGGCAATCAGGACAATTTTCGGTTTGCTTGTCCCTCGAAAACTGCACAGAGAGAAAAAGAAAAGGAAAACAAAGAGTCGTCGGTACCCCAGACGGCCGCCTGCTCCCTGTGTGGCAAGCTCCACCGGACTTGCATTGCGGAAATCGGCTGGTGTTTGACATTTGTATCAGCGCCGCCAGTTGGATACGACTCACGAGCCGAAGATCTCGCAACCATGTGCCACCTGCAAACCACTGGCACACCGGTTTGCGCAGTCGGTTGGTCGACATCATGCCCCTCGCATCGCTTGTGTGTGTCGGCATTGGCTCTGGTTCAGAGAGGCCAGCTACTCATTGTACGTGGTGACAGCAGATTTTGTCAGGGGGCCGAGCACAACCGTGTCATCAGGACTTCCCCCAGCTGAACACCCGGCACAGGACAATCCAATCTCTAAAATGGCGCGCCGTCCTCCATATCCAATGTGTGCTGTCCAACTGACAGGTCTGATTCGGCAACGACTCCGACTGACTCTATTTCAATCGCTTCGATGCAACCTACAATGTCACTTAGTGAGTCCGCATACATATCGAGGCCGTCTAAATTAAAGCAAAAATCCGAGTCTTCATCGTTAAGGGCCGCCAATGGCCACACTGAACTCGTTATCGAATCTCTCTCTCACCAACGCTGTCTCGCCCTGGGACGAACCTCATCTGAAGCAAACAGACACACTGACCACCAGAAACACTTCCGCCGAGCCCGAACCAGCCCTCTGGGCCAACCGGAACAGACAGCTCACGAGAGCTTTCCCCGCTACTGAGTATTTTCAGAAGCAAGAAACGGCAGACCGAGCTCTCTTCCTTTCTCAGACAGGTAGCAAGGAACCGTGTCCCCACCCCGTAGGTACCTTTACCCACACATGACCAAATGTGCTGTTGGGAGTTCAAGCCCCGTCACTACTGCAAATACTGCAGGATACCAATGTACTGGGCCCCATCCCGCGGGCGCATCGTGCTGTGCCATGGCGCCAAGAACATGGGCCGCGGGCGGCCCGGGCGATGCGTAATGCAGAAGATTGAGCCCTTCGAGGACAGGGCCCTGTTCACGGCGTGCTGCGTCGACTGCGCACGGCTGGTCTCCCAGAATATACGTCCGCGGCACTGGAGGGACGCTGGGAGTAACACAAGGAACAGGAGAAGGGAGGCCGAGAGTGCCAGGAGACCCAGCCGGTGGTGGGAACGTGTGGCCAGATGGGGGCATGACGCGGTCGGGGAGTGCACTGATCGTAGGAGACGCAGCTTGTTGTGCGCGTGGAAGAAGGATGGTAAGTTGCAAACTCGGGTCTCAGTGCTTGCCCGCTTGTAACCGTAGGACCTGATGGCTACGGCAGAGGCCCTCGGCTCAGACGGCCTCTTATTCGCCTCTGCAACGCGCACACCATACCTGATCGACCGTGTGCCCAGCAGAGGCTCACCTGTGCTCAATGCGGGCAGCTCACCAACAGTCTGGTGATAAAGGACCGCACGACAGCCAGGTTGCGTCTGCAAGTAAAGCATCACCCTTTGTCGCATCCCTGGCCACCCAGCGTTGCAAAGATGATATCATTTTTCTCTCTATCTGCCTTGGATATCCGCACTCCAAACCGATAGGTATTTTCCAGGCGCGTACACCAAAACACTATGCTAGAGTATTACAATATGCAATGACAAGTAGCAAATCAACTCCACTTTTGACGCGATGCATGCCGCGTGATGCGTACAATATACACTCCTTTCATCTTATTGTTTGGCGGGAGGGGAGGGGGGGGAAGAAACAAAAAAAAAAAAAAAAAAAAAAAAAGGCAGACGTCATGACCCTTCCATCCCGCTTCCTCACTTTGCCGCCATGCTTTTTCTTGCTCGGTGGATCTTGATTGAATTGGATAAGAGGGAGAAGAGGGACGATGTAGTTGATGGAATGACGGTTAAATGATGATCCAGAACGCCAGGGGGAACGAGCGACGTGCGTCCCTTCCTCCCTTCCCTTGTGGGAGCCCCGTTTACCTCCCTTGACCCCGCAACACCCGGTTGGAAATTCCAAAGTCAGAGTTGAAAGCTCACGCTTCGTCCCTTTTGCTTTACTCCTCGTGTATCCGCTCCGTCGTGGTTGTTGCCGCCGCCGCCACTGCTGCTGGTGGTGCTGTTACTGCGGCCCCCTCCCCGGATCCAAGACCTGGGCTCACCGCCGTGCTCGTGCTCAGAAAGATCCTCAGGGATCGCCTAGAACCCGAACTTCTTCTTCTGCTTGGCCGGCTTCTGGTTGCTCATGTCCTTGAGGATGTCGTCAAAAGTGCTGCTGAGGGTGTGGCCGTGGCCGTTGCCGTTACCCTTGCCGCTGCCGACGGGCTTGCGCGCGGGCACCGCGCAATCGCCGCGCATGTTATCGGCCGACCTAGAGTTGCGGATGGTGCCCGGCGCCGAGGACCCGCCCGACGAGCTGTCCGGCGTCTCCGGGCCGAGCGAGTCCTGGCGTTGCGCCACCTGGAAGCTGTACACGCGGCTGGAGCGGCGGTCCACGGGGGCTGCGGCCACGGGGGGCCCCAGCGGCTCGAGGGCGGACAGGCCAGCGAAGCTCGCGCGGAAGTTGGAGCCCGCCCCGCGGCCGGCGGCCAGCCCGCTGCTGGGCGAGATGACGCGCATCTGGGGGCCGGCCGCGGGTGACGCCGGCGCCGAGCTAACGGGAGAGTTGCCGTTGCTGCTGTGGTAGCCGCCCGTGCCACCCATGCCCATCACTGGGTCGTTGTCCTCGAAGACTGCGCGCGGGGCCTCGAGCGGCGAGTACGCGAGGCCGGCAGCCGCGTCGGCGAGCGCTGGTGGCTGTGGCAGGCCGACCAAACCGGCGTCGCCGCCGTTCACCTTAGCCTCCTCCCACATCTTGGCCGCCTCCCAGCAGTGCGAGCGTTCGAACGTGCCCTCGACTGAGAACATGACCACGTCCGCCGAGAGCTCGACCTTGACCTGTGACCCGGGGAGTTGGTACCAGGCCTTGCGGACCTCGCCTGCCTCCTCGAGCCACGGTGGGTTGCCCATCGGCGGCTGGCAGAGGAAGTACTCGACGCCGTCGGTGAACTGCAGGCCGGGCGCGTCGATGACGAGCAGCGGCAGCGACTGGATGACCACGTAGAGGAAGATCCACATGCCGAGGCGGTTGTCGGCGAGCTCGGCCTGGGACTTGCCCTTGGCCTGGTCGTGGTCGAACTCCTTGAAGTGCAGGAGGAAAGGCGACTTTATGCTGTCGGCGTCGAAGTTGTAGGACTTGTGCATGACGAGCTGCAGCTCGTGCTCCTTGATGTTGCGGTCGAACTTGAGCTGGTCTTTTTCCTTCATCTCGTCGTACTTGACCTGCACCGTCTTCATGGTCGGCAGGATGGGGATGTCGTAGGGGATCGGGGGCAGGACCGGTGGTGAGGACTGGTCGAACTCTGTGAGCAGCTTCCGCAGGGCCCTGATTTGCTCATTGGCCTCCTTGTCGGAGACGTCGTCGACGGCCTGGTCGATGACGCGGGGCGTGACCGAGTCGCGGTCCACCAGCAGGTCATAGAGCGACGAGAGATCCGCGTACAGCGTCTTGAGGACAAGCCTGTTGAGGCCGCTCTCCGAGAACGGGTTCTTCTTGCTCCTTGCCTTGGGCGGCCACGCCCCAAACAGGGACTTGTAGTACCCTAGCGTGAAACTCCGCATCCTCGAGAAGGACGACTTCCACCGGTTGAACCGCACGTCCTTGAACTCGGAAGAGCCTGCGACGCCAGAAAAGAGGGCCGGGAACTCAAACTCCTCCAGCCTGGAGTTGACGTTGTGCTGACGGTTCAGCAGGTCCAGGTTCGACCGCTCGAGACGGCGCAACACCTCAGGCGACACCTCCTTGGCCAGTGGCGATTTCAGGGAGACAATTGCCTGCCACTTGCCGACCGCGTGCGTGAAGGCCTCGTTGTAGAGCTCCCAGCACTTCATGCGCTCACCCAGGATCAGGGCTTCGAGCGTCTTCTCGCGGCTGTGCCTCACGTCGGCGAGTGACACCTGAGACATGTAAAAGCCAAAGCCCAGGTCGACGCTCTCGCCCCAGGTCGAGCCGTCCATGCTCATGAAGTCAAACTCCTTCAGAAGCGACGAGATCTCCAGGAATACCGAGAAAATGGTCGGTCGGAACTTTGTTGCTACCAGCGGCTGTCCCGTCAGGAAAGCAAACAGGTTTCGAATGGCGATCAGGCGCTGCAGCTCGGGTTGTGTCTTTGGGTCCTGAGAGGCAAGCTGGTCAGGGGCCCCGGGGGGGAGATACAGGCGCGCCATCCCGTCGTCGGGCGACGGTTGTTGTTGCGGCTGGCGGTCAGCATCCTGGGCTGTCAGATTGTCGCGCCCATCAAAGCTCCTCGACCTGTCCCTCGCGGTCCTGCTGCTCTCCAGCTCTCCCTGTATCAACTCGTGGAACAGTATTGACGCCTCGATCGCTTGTGACGACACCTTGAAAGACGGTCCTTTTCCGCTGGCCTTGGGGGAGAGATAGACGAGGACATCGCCGTTTTCGTTCCAGAGCTCGGGTACCTGTCATCACTGTCAGCACTACCTCCTTGGCACACGGTTTTCCCAGCATGCCAATTACCTTCTCATTGTTCGCCAGGAACGCCGTGTTATAGTCAGCCTGGTTATCTGCCGACAGAATCCAGGCCTTGCTCGGAGACATCTTCTTCAGGTCCTTGGAACGGGAGCTCGACTTTCCCGGTAACCAGCTCCGTCGCAACCTTGCTCGGCTGTCAGCGCCGTCGTCGGACTGTTTTGATATGGGCCTGGGGTATGTGACGCCATCCGCTGGATTAGAGGAGGCCTGAGGGCCATCGCTCATTATTTCCCTATGTGTCGAGGGTTGCGCAGAACTGCTTCTCACGCGCGTCGCCGAGTTTGAGGGCGAAGGGCGCCTCGTCGACTGCAACTTGGAGGGGCCGTCTCTCCTGCTGTCCGGAGAAGACTGGTGGGCGGAGCTGCTTCGTGCACTTCCTCGGGACTTTGGCGCAACAGGGGACGCGGGCGCCTGTGGATGGCCTTGCGGCAGAGGGTCCTTCGGTGGTAGCGGGGGCGCGCTCTCGGCGGAAACTGCCCGCGGTTTTCTCTGTACGACCTGCGGCATCTCGGCGTCGGGGTGAGCCTGGGCTTCAGCTCCGGTGTCAGCTGCCTCCGGGGACTCGGAGCGCTCGACACCAAAGCCAAAGTCGAAGTCGGAGACCTGGGTTACCGGGGTCTGTATGCCAAGGCCTCCTGCGCCTGGGGAGTTATCGATGGTGGAGACTGAACCTTGGGGGTTTGAGGACGAGGTTGGGCTGCCGTGGGATGAGGCAGGCCTGGGTGCAAGGTCGACGGTCGAGGCGACGGGCCTCGGCGGGATGGGGTCTGCTCTTAGGTGCGAGGGAGGCGGTGCGTCTGTTGCTGTTTTGGGGCGCAGGCTGGGGACGGGTTCGGTGGGTGGCGAGCCGCGGGAGCTGGGGGTCGCAAAGAAGGATGTCAGCACGTTGAGCCTCGACTTCCTCCTCTGTAGCTTCTCTGCGCCTGGCTCGGCGTCGCCCACTGTGTTGACGGAGCCGGTCCTCACTACGGTCGAGCCCCCGGGGAACTTGGTGTCCCTCTCGTTGGACGAGTTGGATAGCAGGCTGTGCACGGAGGGCAGCGAGAGCAGCGAGGGCCGGCTGCTCTTGGAGGAGCGAGACGACTTGCTCAGTGGCATGCTGGGCAGACAGGATGTGGAGGAGAGTGCGGCGTGTCTCTCTCAAGTCCTGTTGGAGGGCAGAGTTACGCAAGCAGACAGGCCCGTGGAGATGGGCAAAGGCATTGGAGTATGAACTGGACAGGAACAGAACAGAAGTCAAGAACAAGAACAGGAGCAACAAGAAGACTACTAACCAGGTCTCAAGGAACGAGTTCAGGAGCCAGCAAAGGGTATATCAGGCCGGAGGGTGGGGAGTCTGGGCGAAACGGAGGGCAAGGCCGGCGTGTATGGACCGTTGGAGGACCGTCTGAACAGCAGTGGCTACTGATGGGTGTGATGGGGCGGGCTGAGGGCGTGTGGGCTCAGATCGGGATTTCGTCAGAGGCTGCGACGCGTCGAGCGAGCTCGGACGGGCGGGCAGTGTGGAGCAGGGACGGTCCAAGGTGTGACGACGACAAAGCACACAAGCGAGGTTCCGTTGTACTGTGATCCTGGTCGGCCAATATGGGCAGGGTTATCGTGGGTCGCTGTGGTGGATTGGGCAACTTGAAACTGGGAGAGATGCGCGGTGGGTGTAGTGTATGTAGCATGTACAGGTCAAAATATCTGTGGGGATGCAGTTACGGCAGCATGCTTGGTGGTCTTGGTGATTGTTGGTGTCCTTGGGGAGGAGTCAGTAGAGCACCTGACAAGTCAAACATGCAGGCCCACGTGTGGGTGTAACGGCAGCTGAATTGTCTTGTCGCTTGTTGGACAGGCCCAGCAAGACAAGGCAAGGAAAAAAAAATAGAACAAAAAAAGAAAGAAAGAAAAAACAGGCGTCCGAGTGTGACAGTGACGCAGAGTAAAGCGAAAACAAGGGACCAGTACGGGGCCAGGGAACAGTCCGAAGTCGATACTGTCCAGGAATAGGATAGTGGTAGGCTGGGGGCGGGGCGCAGGAGGGCGACAATGTCGAGGCGAGGCTAGGCGGGCTATCTCGTCTGGTCTGGTCTGGTTTGGTCTGTGGGATGTTTATTACTTTGGTCTATAATAAGGGGATGGGAGATTTTTGTGGCAGTCGCTGTGGGAGGAGTTGGCACCTCAACCAGTTCACACTTCTTCAGCAAAACCGTGAAGATGTCATGTCATGCCCCAATAGGACTGGCGCAGCCTGCAGGTGCATGCAAGTGCCGTGAATAGATGAACGAAGACAAAGGCAAACAGGGGCCATGTGGCGTCTGGCGGCTGTTGGGTGGCCCTGTCGGGTCTGGTGGCATCCCGTATTGGTTGGCCACCGGCTGGGCTTGCGTGCGTGGTCTGGTGGTGCATGTGCAATGCGATGGCCTCCCGGAAGCCCGCAGCTGACCGGGGGCCACTTGACCTTGGCGGATTACGAGGTTTTCTTCCCCTTCCCCTTCTGTCTCTCTTGCTAGCAAGCAAAGTACTGTTGTTAGTCTAGTCGTCGGTTATTCGTATCTAGATTGCTGTATATATATGTGTGTGTATATATGTATACACATGCACACCTTGCACAGCGAGCTGCCCAGAGCAGACAAGAACTACTGTCATGTAGGTACCTAGGTACCCTAGGTACCTAAGTATGTAGGATTCCCGACTCCGTCATGTTGTGCAAATCCAAGATCCTGAACGTCTGCACGCCTGCTGCCGAGGCTGGTGCTGGCGCCATGAGCTGCATGTTACTGCGTAACAAGACGGGCTGCGGGTGGGGCATTTCTGTTGCCTGTACCTGTTTATTACACTCGGTATGGTGTGAGTACTGCCAAGCCCGATTCTGGATGGCTGGGTCGATGGCTTGGTCTCTACTCTTGGGCCTCGTTTCCAGCTCCAGAGTGCCGGGATGGGCTACTGGTGGCCGTGCGGTTACCGTCCCACGGGACTCAACATCGTACCAATACTATAATACTACACTAATACTAACCTTGGAGAGTGTTGAAAAGGGTTTTTGAGCGGAGCGGAAAGGCGGTGTCACGGGGCCCATTCATGCTGGGTCTGGTCTGGTCTGGTCTGGTCTTCCAAATGCCGACAAGGGCCAACCACAAAAAGTCCGTCTATCTATTTTGGGGACAGCCGTCCGGCCAGCCGGCATCGTCGTACGTACTTAAGCATCCTCGCTCCTGAAATGCCATTATTACTAGTGAACACCACACAGTACGTATTGCGCGGCCCTCATGCAAGCACAAGCGTTTTCTTCTGCGTGTTTGTGGGCCTTCACTTTGCCGTTTCTGTCTTAACTCCGAGGCCCTCTGGACCACTGGAGCTCAGGGTCCATGGCTGCTTCGCTGCTGCATGGATGGGTATGCATATATATCCATATAATATATATATATATATGGACACAGTAGGGTTACGCGGGCAGCATTCCCAGTGGGCAAGACCCAGGGCCATGTTGTCTCTACACTACCTAAATCGTTTTACCTAAATAGTGTAATGGCTGCAGCCCCGGATCGCCTATCGATAATCCATCAAGCCATCGCAGATCATCCCGCCCTCCGCCTATCCAAGGCCTACCAGCCCGCCGCCACGATATCACCTCTTGGCAACTCTGGATACCCTACCCTATTCTGCGCACTGCTCTTTCCGCCCGTGGTCTCCGCTCCCGAAGCTGTGGCCATGGGGCACGGCCGGCACGGATCGCGCGGCTATGGGTCCCATCAGCGACACCTCACAGAGAGCAAAAAAAGCTCGTTCGCTTCCACGGCATCGTCCCGAACTCATGCGCAATCCAGCCATTGCAACTTACAGTACACTAATTAAGCTGCGCGCCCACGGTCCCCACCCCCCTCTCTGTCTTTGTCGATTGCAAGCTCGCCTGTCTGGGATACCCCATCAGGACCCAGGGGCTGAGAGCTTGATCGGCACTCCATCCTGCCCCCGTTTCTGGCCACACCGTTTTCTCCCTACCTGCAACGGCTGCAACGCCACGGCAGTTGTTGTTCCCCGGGACCATGCAGGAGGATTAACTGTCGACCATCCTTCTGAAGTTGCGAGCGGCACCCCCAGTGCGCAAGTGTCTCAGGGGGGCCCATCATAGATCATCCCATCACCGTAGATCTTGGCTCATTGTGGGTGGCCCAGCAGCCCAGCGTTCATGGCCGCCGGCATGGCAGCATGGCTGCGTCTTTCTTTTGGGATCTCTTGCCACATACTCCTGACAAGACGCGAGGGTCGGTGTTGCAGAAGGCTGCCGAGCGTCTTGGTTGCCTTGAAGAACCACACGTGTCGCACAGAATCCGACCTCCTAATTCCGCTTCTCTGTATCTCGAAACAGGACAGACAAGTCGCTAGCGCCCACGACGCCATTCTTTGCTGTTTCGACATGCTCTGGTCCTTCCGGAGAGGCCGTGGGCGTTGGGGGATCCAGAGGTGCCACAAGGCTTTCAGGCTTCAGTAGTGTATTTTGAGTCAGTCCTGACAGCTTGACAGGTCGCGCTGTAGGCCAGGGCCCTGGCGGTCCTGAAGGCCACTGCTTCCTGCCAGGACCGTTCACGTTCACTTGGTGATTGCAGGCAGTCGCCCTCGGGTCAAATGGTTAATCATCCATCCACCTCCGCCCTGTACGACCCCGTCATCCGAGCATCCAAATACAGCTGCGAGACGATCACACTCATTTGATGACCGCACACTAGTACTCCGCCCGGTGCCTGTGACGTCTTGTCAACTACTTTCTCGAGCCGGTCCTCATTCAAGTGCTGTGTGTGTGTATGCTTGCTTCATCCGGCCGTCGATAGACTCGTTACCAGTTGGCAGCCGCCGCATTACTTGAGCTGACGTGCACCACAAGAGCTTCCTGACCTGTCCGCCGCATGTACTGCACGGTGAGCAGTTGAGACGCGCCACGGCGGGCTTCGGGCTCGTCACCTCGCGCCTTCGGGACCAGGCACCAAGCTTACACAGATCACGCCCGTGTCCTAACTAAGACAGGGCCCACCTGCTTCCAACGGCTTGACCCGAGTCCCGGCGACACCAGTCGAGTGCTGATCGAAAGGGCAAAGAGGCACTGCGCCTCCCAGTCATACGGCTGCCCATCCCGGATGCATTGCGCCGCAGCATGCTGCAGACTGCAACTGCACGAGGCTTTTGCGCGAGTGCGTACAGAAGGGGCGTCCACGTGCTGCGTCTTGCAGTATTCGGTGTGCAAAGAGCCGCATCTTACACCAGTCCTGGCGAATCAGAAGACGTGGTTCCATGCCTCACAAGTGCCCAGCAACCGTGGCTTGCCATTTAACCAGCGCAGCCGTGCTCAACCTTTGCCACACAATCAACTCTGTCAGACATCTCTGTTCTGACTGATACAATATACTCCTGATCAGCTCAGGAGTCATTTTGCCGCCGTCTGCGCCCGCCCAGAAACTCACCTGGGGCGCTGGTCAAGTGACTGCTGCCTATTCAGCCCACGATGAAGCCCGTCTGGCCAAATGTCGAAGCCCAGGTCATACCTGACGAGATCCAGACCTTCATTGAGCAGTACAATGAAGACGACTTCTTCAGTCAGTACGTCCACTTGCCGAACGAGGAAACACCCGCCTACATACAAGCCTCTCTGGACGGCCGCGACGACACGTCGACTTATCTAGACTCCGAGGGGCATGCACCACCATTGACGTTGGGACAAACTCCCTCTCCCGCGAGCCGTAGCAGGGCCTCGCCGCCCTCTCCTGGCCGGCTGGGAGATGGCGAGCCCCAGGCTGTTACCAGCTCATCATGGCCAGGGGGAGACTTTGACCAGGCGGATCCCGCTGACTACTTGCGTCATGTTGGGGCCGGTCCACAGATCCTCATACAGGGACCCATGTCACCCTCGTCGAAGTGTATAGAGGACGACATGTCTATCAACTTGTCGCCCGGGAGTTCAGCTCCTTCGGTGGCACCGTTGAGCCCGGTGGCCCGGGCCATGCCCATGAAACGGGGGAGGAGCAACCCACTGCCCGGGGACAAACGCATCAAGGTGTCCAACATGCGCAAGATCAAGGCCTGCACGCGCTGTCATATCCGGAAACGAGAAGTAAGACGGCAGCACTCGATCTCTCCGGCCGGGGCGCCTGCTGACATGGTATTAGTGTGACGATGGCGTATCTTGTAAACACTGCGTGAGGGCATACCCAAAACATCCTGAGGTGTGTGTTCGGGAGAAGCTGTCAGATGCGCGCTTCCCTGAGGGTGATCAGACCAGTGAGTTAGGACCACATCGTCCGGCCGTCTGCCATCACTGCTAAACTGTGTTGTAGCCGACATTTGGACCCGCGAGTCGACGCCAGTCTCGTCCTTGCCACAGAACTGGCAGCTGTGTGGGACTCCATACCAAGTCGTTGTGAGAAAGAACCAGTCAAACGACTCACCCAAGCTAGTCTTAGCGCTTCAGCCTTACTATGTGAACGCAAGGCCCTCCACGTCGGCTACAGGCTACTTCCAGTCACCAGCGCATGTTGGATTTGGCAGTGCTCCGTTGCCCGCGCTGGGCAGCTGGCCTGGTGTGCCACTGGCATCGACCGCGGCGGTAGGGACCTGCCTTGCGCCTGGACAACAACACCTGCCTCAGTACCTGCTTATCTGGGCGGAGAGGCAGCTGCTAAGGGAATTGCACGACAGGAATGCCCCAGACTTCGAGGCCGCTATGCTTTCCTTTCTCCTGGCATACAAGGATAGCCCCCTGGATCTATACGAGGCATCCTCCAGTCCTGGCAAGAAGAAGCTGCCTCCCCACACTGGCCCGAAGGATCTCGCCCGCAGGGTCTGTGAGATGCGGTGCTGGTACCTGATCTGGCAAACCTCGAAGCTGTACACACATGCGCATGGGACAGCATCTGGCGCGGTCGGGTACCCTAATGGTCACTCGCAACTCCCACCGACGGTGATCTTGGAGCTCAAAAAGATAGCCACCGGGGCGCTCATCGCCTGCGAGAGGGACATCCTGCTGCAGCTGGACGAGCTGCCCCCCGCCGTCGCTCAGGTCATGGAGCTGCCCCTGTGGGCTTGTATCTGGCAGCTGATTCTAATCTACCGACAACTGGCCGCCGGATACTCAAAATTCGCCCACAGTCAGCTGTTGAGCTCGGTCAGCAGCTGGGGCGCTGGTGAGTGATGGCCACATTTACGTGTCATGCGATGTCTTTCTGGGGTACACACTGCCAGCTGAGGGTTGCTGACCGGTTCCCAGGCTTCAATGAGGTATCCGCATTGCCGGTTGTGGAGCATCTATACCGGCTGCTGGTCATCAAATATGATGCCCACTTCGGCTCGGCGTCGCCTGTCTTCCCTAAACGTGGCCAACGTCCGACGGCTGAGCTTCTGGGAGGCGACGAGCGTCTCAGGCGGGAGTGGGAGAATATCTTGCTGCGCCGGAAAGAGTTCTGTGAGCATACAAACCTGATCTTGTTGGAGGCTCCCACCGGGACCCCAACTGTCTACCCGATTGTCTGCCTAGGGGTGTGGGTGACCAAGTGTGACTGATCTTTGCTCCCTAGACCAAACCATTACAGGCGGCGTGGAGCCTGATGCATACTTGAAGATTCTTGTGGTCGATGTCGAAGCTACGCTTGAGAACCGGGCTCGCAGAAGGCCGAAGTGAAGAGGGTTTTCGGCTGTGGTGGCATGTCAACTTGCCATTGACACCAATCATCTCACTGAGCACGTGCTCTTCAAAAGCGCGTTTTCCAGTACATAGTACCATGAAGCCATGCCAGCATGCGTTCCCGCCTAGCCACCACATCTAGGCCCTGAGGATCGGAGCAGCAATGCGTACGGAAAGGCGGGAACAGAGGGTGCGCATGGACGACTGCTTCTTGATCACAACCGACTTCAAGACATCAACGCCATCTCCCCACGAGGAAAAGCACAAACAGCCCGTCTGCCACACCATTTTGATTACCATCGATCCAGGCCAGAAACCAAACGCCGACCGAATCAACACCGAGCTGTTCTCTAACCCACCACCGAGGATGTCATGGCCACATTCCATAATACATACTCACCGCCTTTTCCGAATGGCCAAACAGCTTCGAATACCGGTCCTGCCACATCACCATCCCGGGCTTGCCAGGATCCGTGCTCAGCACCTCCAGGAACCCCCCGTACTCGGCGCCGACGCCACTGCTCCCGCCGCCGTACGCGTTGCCCCTCCGCAGGGCCAGGTTCCACGCGAAGCTGCTCTCGGCGATGCCCAGCACGAACCCGGCGCGCAGCATAATCTCGTAGTCAACCAGCGCCCTCTGGTCCCAGGTCAGGCGGTTGTTGAGCGCGGCGACCTCGCCTGGCGCCAGGAGGTCCCGCTTGGTGACGACGGCGGCGCCCAGCAGGTCCGCCTTGGCCCTGAAGCGCCGCACGTCCGCGTCCTCGGAGAGCAGGCCCGTCGCCAGGTACACGACCCTCCCGGGGGTCTCGGGGGCGGCGAGGTAGCCGAGGAAGTACGCCGCCTGCGCGTCGTAGCCGGGAAACGCGGGCCGGGGGTCCTCGGCCGTCGGCCGGTCGCCCTCGCGGGCGGGGTCCAGGGCGACGTCCTTCTCGGTGCGCAGGTGGGCGCCCACGAAGCGCGGGTTCTCGTCCTGCCCGGCCTGATTGTGTTCGATGCCCTGGCGCGGGTCGAGCTGCAGGCCGAAGCGGCGCGAGAGCTCCCACAGGCCCGAGGCGGCCAGCAGCCTGACGTCGTCGCGCACGCGCAGCAGGCGGCCGAAGTCGCGGCGGAAGGCCTCGCCATCGTGATGGGCGGGCCAGGCGAAGACGGTCTCCTGCAGGTCGACGCGCACGGGGAAGTGGCGCTTCTCGGGGGGCAGCTCGCGCGCGTAGAACTCGGCGAAGCGGTGGGTGATGTTCTGCGGGTTGGCGAGGATGCTCGTCTGCGTGCCGTTCAACTCGACCGTGTCCTGCGTCAGCATGCTCATGCTCACCAGCAGCGGTTTGAGCAGGCTCGGCTTGTCGTAGAGGTCGTCCAGGGACCTGTGGACCCGCATCTGCGGGCAGTGGGACTGCAGGGAGGTGAGCAGGTGCTCGGACGAGAACATGTAGTCGACGGGCTGGCCCTTGGACTGCTGCTCGCCGTGGAGGTTGGAGATGTCGGCCGGGGAGCGGCGGGTGATCCGGGGGAGGACGAGTTGCGCTGGGAAGAATGGACTTGTCAGTAGTGATGACAATTACGGGACACCCGCAGGCTAGATAGGTCGCTCGGCTGGCCGTTGGACCCACGCAACGAGCCAGAGTTGTAGACTAACCTCCTATCTCAATCGCGAATCGTATGCAGTGCAGCAGCCCATTCTTGACCTCACCTATGCCCCCCGGCATGGGCGAGCATGTCAGGATGAGGGCCTTGTCATCAGGGTGCCACTTCCTAGCCGCGCAGAGCCGCGCCAGCTCCGCACCCTCGAACCTGCCGTCGACCTGGCTGGCGAGCAGGTCCGAGACGAAGAGCTTCTTCTCGTCCTTGAAGCTGCGCAGGACCTCGGCGTACCGGTCGCGGACCTGATTCTCCTCGAGGTCCGATAGGAAGTACAGCAGCAGCAGCGCCGGCGCAAGGAACTTGACGATGCGGACGAGCCGGGGCGAGTCCAGAAGCCTTGGCCTGATCATTGTTTCCCGGCTGGGTGGCTGGCCTCAGGTTGTGAGTGATACGAGATATGCCTACAGCGGATACAATTATCTATACACGGAGAGGCAGAGGGGGTTTTCGTCAATTGGGCGGCTCCTCACTGTGACTTGGACACGTCGTCCATCAAAGGCCACCACTACAACAGTCTTCGGCGCTCCCTTTGGAGCTTGCACAGAAAGGGTTCAGCACGACGGAGGGCATTGTCTGTCTCACACGGGCGAGCGGGCTAGAGAGCTCTTTGCCCCTTTTGGGAAGCCATGGCTCCGGCTGGATCGGGGATCAGATCGCCTCCTCTGCCGCACCCCTTTCTTTGCGCGGCGCACCCCGTATGTTCTTTTCAGCTCCCTATATCCTAGGCACGGCTGCCAGGTGCCGCCACCACCAACACCGAGAGGAGAGCTTTTCACGGACGCGCGGGTGCGTGCGCAGGAACGTGGGACTGGGAGGTGGGCAGGATTAAGCTCCCGGCGCCGACACCATGGAGAGTTCAGCCTGGGCTCCAGGGGCAAGAGCGGGCCGCGCTGGGGTGGTTTAGACGGATTTGTGCCATGCAGCTGACACATAGATGTACTCCGTACGGGCTCGAATCCCTGTGTTGTGCTACGCTGCCCCCTCCGCTGCCGGCATATGCTGTGTCTTCAGCGGCGGGCGTCCGGTGATCCAATGTTCTGCTTTCATAGTTCATCTTGTGCCCGAGGTACGCGTGAGATTGCTAGAGTATATGCGGATATACCTCCATCGTGGCCGAGTATCTGGCCCCTCGGGCTGCTGCTGCTGCTGCTGGGGGGGACTCAAGGCCCAGCTCGAACCCAGCCGCCTATTTCCACACCTGCCCCTGCGCAAGTCTGTGCCACACTAAGTAGCTGTGTACTACAGCATGCAGCACAGGCACCGTTCCTGGCCGCTATCACTTTTGGACTGGGGAGGTCAACGGGGGCTGAGTTCATCTCGTCTTGCCCCTGCTGCGGTCTCCTCGGCCGAGCCGGGAGGAAGACGGCGACAACAGCAGGAGTCCGGAATGCAGTCGATTTCGGAGTCCAGACTCAGCCTCAAATCACGCACCCGGCGGCAAGGCCCAACGCCAAGCTACATGTGGCATGCGTACTACCGGGCGCTCCTCGACAGCGGCAGGGAAGCCGGGTGCCATTGCAATGGTACTGTTGGTCTCTCCGCCTGCCAGACGGCCAACGGTCCAGGGCCATGGGATGACAGGAGCACGGGTCGCTGGTCGCAGAAGCTGCTCGACTCCTCCCCGGAGGCGCCACCAACTAGGCTGTCCTTGACGCTCGACAAGGTCCTCAAACCCAATCTCAGCCCCCGCGGTCTCTGTCCTACTGACTTCCATCTCTTATAGGCTAGGAGTAACACGCATAGTCACCTTGTTGCTGCTGTGCTTGTTCAATGGTGCGCGGGGCCAGGTGAGGTTAGTGCGGCGCTCGCTTTCTTTGCATAACGCGCCCGGGAGATTCGGTTTCAGGATTTATAGAAACAATATTTGTTTCGAGCGACTAGCCAGGTAGGATCCCAGGTATCAATATCAGAGGTGGTGTATTGCTAGAATACACATTACAAAGCCCACCCGGATCGCCTTGGGCCCGGGCCTCATCTCGCATGCGCTCCGCGATGGTCGGCCGGGGTGCAGGTTGGGATTACTTCAGACGACAGCTTGTGGGTACAGGATGCATGTCAAGAAGGGTGAGGGGCGCGACCCTGCAATCAATCATGCAGCTGCTTGTGTGTTTGCGTAGTGTGTGGTCGGGTGTGAGTAGGTAGTTTATTGTACCTGGTTGTCCATCAGAGATCTGTCGGCAGCGACAGGCTTGCATCCAGTGCGTGTCTGTTCTCGATCTCGATGGTTTGGTGGATTTGACTTCCGGGGAGATGGCTGGTACGGCTTCTCGGAGGTGGGAAGTATTGTTGGTATTGACCACCAAAGAGGACCCTGGCGCACTGTTCTGGTGTCAGGTCCCATTTGGCATGTCTCTTTGCATTGGAACCTGTGCAATCAGGCGCAGTGCTCGGCTCTCGGGTGGTGTTGCAATACGTGACATGGCAGCCTGCATTGCATGTCATGTACGCCTGCACCTGTGGGAACACCGTTTTCTTTGCTCATCAGCTCGTGTGAAGTTGCTCTCTGGTCGAGTGTGAGAGGGTGAGGGTGAGGGTGGGCGCGGACAGATAATGGGTGAGAACGGGAGGGGGTTGGTGTGATATCTCATGCAGCTGGCCGACGCATCCTGCCTCACGGGAGGGGTGCAGTGGCTGGCAGCACAATAGGGGAGGCACATGAGGAGCCCAGGGTCCAATCGATGCAGCTGGAACACCGAGTTGGGAGCTGGGGGGCATCACGGACGACGGTGATGCGTGTTCCCCAGGAACATGTCCGTCTTCCCCCCCCTCTTCTCTCCCGACTCCATTGCTGGCGAAGGATCTCATCTCGAGGCCCAAGGCTGAAATGATGCTATTTGTATTTTTAAGAAGCCTACGCCGTCGCACGTTGATGCAAGATTAGAACATCTGTTGGTACGCTAGACTACGAGCTGACGTACACTAGTGTAGTCGAGGATTTGCGATGGGGACGATGGGGACATCTGGGCGATGGAGGATCGAGATAGAAGAGGGTCGGCCGCATGGCAAAAGCGGGCCTTTGGTAGCCAACTGACATGGGGGCTGGAAATGGGAATGGGAAAGGAAAGTGGGTGTGCAGTTGTAACCAGAGCTTTACATAGTGTACTATGTAGTTGTAGTACACTGCACTACACTAGAGGCTAGAAGGACGGGCAAGCAGTGGTTTGCCACCCACTTCGAGACGCGTTTTTACGCGTCTCTCTCGCGTCTTGACCACCGCGCTTCTGCCACATCTGATTGGACGCCTCCTCCGGGGGGGCCGTTTTTCGCTTTCCATTCCACTCGTATCTGCTGCCATGATTCTGCACGTCTACGCCAGTTCGCTGTCTTGTTGGCTGCCTCCCCCATTCGTTCATTCGTTCGTTGTCCGTCGTCTTGTTTGTTGTTTGTGTTGGATGAAGCTGTGCTGCTTGTACACTAAACGGTAAACTCCATCTGCAGGTCCCGGTCGTGGTCCACAGGCCAGATCCACCCCAACAGCGTCTTTTCTCAGTTTCGCATTGCTCGGTTGCTAAAAGAGCATCTGCCAGAGTAACGCTGGACCCCTGGGGGATCAATCCTGCTCCAGCCTCCAGCCTCCTCCCTTGCCCACAACTACCAGCTACCAGCTCCCGGCTCCCGGCTCCCGGCTCCCCGGGGCCCCCCGGCCTGCAAAGGTCCCCATTCCTATGCCGTCCGAAACAAACCATCGTGAGCGCACGGCCTCAGCCGACCCCCCTCCCCCCCCACCCAGGCGCACAGGCTGACAGACAAGGCACTCAGATCTCTGAACCATACAAGAGGAGTACAAGAACGAGCCACCGAGACCTTCTGTCTCACCCTCGCTAGCCAAGTCAAGTCAAGTCCAAAGTCCAAAGTCACCCAAAGTCGGGCTCAAATCCTCGCTCTCCTCGTCTGTATTCCCCTCCCATACCCGTTACTTTGGGTGAGGAACCCTCATCTGCACTACCACTCCCAAGTAACCAACCTCGACTCCACTTATTACCTGCCTGTCCACCCCCCCCAACCCCCCCTTTCCAATTCACCAACCCCCCAATCCACCTCCACATCCACCCATCATCGACCCAGGCCTGATCCCTCGACGCCCGCATCCCGTCATCCACCTGCTGCCGGCCAAGTCTGCCAGCACTGTGCGCCTTGGGAGCAACTGCGCCTGTATTCTGCTGTTCGCCTCACCCTCGCCTCGACACGCCTCCCCCTCGGGTCATCTCAGAATCCAATCTTGCCTTTGCGACTGGCTGCCTGCCCGCCTGCTCCTGATCTGGTCTTTATCTGGCATCGATCGGACTGTTTTTCTTAAACCTTGCTGCTGCAGGACATCCACAGCGTTTGCACGGATCAGGGCATCGGCTACCGGCCCCGTTGGTTGACCGACTGACAAGCAGCAGCCCAGCTCCATCCCGCAACACCTGACTGGCATTTGTCTTTCTGTCCGTCATTCCATCCGCCTGGCTTTCATCCGCAGCTGCTATTACTGCCAGGGGTGTTGCTATACTACCGCGCCCTCAAAACGTGCCAGACAAGCATCGCATCGCATCGCAGCACAGTACCGCGCATCGTATCGCAACGCATCGCAGCGCAGCGCATCGCCATCATTACACGGGCCTGCCAGGATTTGTTCACCCCTGTACCGACCTATCCTGCCTGCTCAGTGGCCCTCGTCTACAGCTGCCTCCTTCTAGCTCTTCCGAACGTGTGATTGGGTTCTTCAGGCCGTCTTGCCAGAGACTTGGCCAGCGACGACTTGCATGCTGAAAGAAGTGGACAGTTCCTAGCTTGACATCCTGGGTGGCGCACGTCTGTGCAGTCTGCAGCGTTGATCAGTTCAAAAGAGAAGGACCTCGCTCTCCCATCCTCATCACTGGTCCCCGTGTCCCATCACGCCGTCCGGGGTCTCATGCAGACCGACGACCAGGGGTTGAATAAATAGGTACGTGTGTACGAAATAACTGCGATCGCTGCACGCCTCCGCTGCTTTTAGCATCCTCCTGCATCCGCTCCACGCGCCGCAGTGCATCCATCCTCCTTCGGGCCCGCTGTCTCCCACCCCCCCCAATACCACCACACCACCGTCTTCTCGCTTGTCAGCCAGGGGAACCCAGAACGTGCGTGCTGTTCCTACATATTCGTACATCCCGCTCATCGACTACTCCGTGTTCCCACCATCACCCACCACCCCAATCTACATTCTTCCTTTTTCCCCAGGTGTATCTGTCCGGTTTCACTCAACGGCGGACGTGTCGGTCACCATCAACACTCCCCGCTCGCCAGTCTGTGACGGCTCACCTATCTGCTTCACGATCTTGACGACTCAGTTCCCTTTTACTTCCCTCCCTCTCTACCGGGAACGATATCTCTTTCATGATTTTTGGTACGCACTCGCTTCTGAGCATAGTCTAATTAGACGAACCAGCCCCTTCCACCTCTGGAATCGAACCCAAAAGCCCGTGGCGTCTACGGAAACGGAACACAACGGACCAGCCACCGGATTTTGGGAGTTCAACGAGCTTCGATACCAACTTCCCTTTTTACACTAATTACCACATATCTGGTGGGACTTCTCAACTTGGCGGGACCATTACCATCTACTCAAGGGCCAGATATCACATCTCATTCGTGCGCAGGCTACCGACAGCACTCTTGAGAACATTCCTTCCTTGATCTTGACTCGGGTACACGCTTTGACGATCTCATGACCCGCCCCGCCGCCTGGACTGGACTGAAAGCTGAGACATGATGAGTGGAAACATGGAGTCAGGGGGGATGCTCCTCCGCCATGGTCGATTCGGCCCGCAGAAGACCCCGGAACCATCCACAGGCGCCGACAGCCAGGCGCCTTCCACACCGAGACCTCGCCTCAGGTTAAAGCGGCGCCATGATCCTCAGCATCTCGCCGCTCCAACACAACAGTTCCTCGCTTCAGTTGCTGCTGCCGACGTCCCAATACCAAGCGTCGAGGAGCCTGCAATTGCTACCTACGGATCGGATGATATGCCTTCCTGGAGTGATCTGCACTACCCGGAGGAGGGCCAGGACATCGAGGACGGTCTCCATATCCAGTATGGTCACAACCAATCACTCTTGTCACCAAAGACTCCTGCGCCAGGAGCCCCTCCGTCCCTGACGCCCTCCAGATTCCCGAACTGGGCGACCGATTGGATGAGCAGTTCTGAGTCGAGTTCGGAGCCCGAGTCCCGGCCGTCCACGGCCCGGTCGCGCACGAGCGAGTCGTCCTTCAGCCAGCTGTCGTCGTGCTTCTCAGACGATGATATCCAGTTCAGCCCGGAGATGGGAGACTCGGAGAGGTTCACGTGTGCCAGCTCAGAGGCTGGCCAGACGGAGAGTCCCCAACCCCTTGGCAGCGCGAGGATAGCGAGGAAGGCCCCTTGGACGCCAGCAATGGGCCAGCACCTCTGGGCGACGTTCAACCTATACCTCTCAGACCCTCGCGTGACACCTTTCCAGATCGGAAAGAGCGGTATTCCGCCAGAAGGCGTGTCCAAGAGGGTAGCCCGCCAGGCCATTCGGAGTTGGAAGGGCTCAAAGATGGTAGCAGAGTCCACCGGCGCGTCGGGGTCAAGGAGCGGTAGCTCAACCCCGACGTCAGCGGAATCGTCCAGTGTGTTTATGCAGTGGCCACACACGGCTGCCGCGACCCGGGCGTACCTGAGGGCTCTCTGCAAGCAGAAGGCCCGTGGACCTGACGGAGGCAAGATGCGGTTTTCTTACTTCTCGCGGAGCCCGACGCCCATGACCGACGCCGCCGTGCGCTGGGCCAGGCGGTCGACACCCAGCTCAGCGACAACTCCCTTTGAGACGCAGGATATGGTAAAGTCCCTGGCAATGAGCACCTCCGATACCATGACACCTCAAGGCCCGCTTGCACAGCTGACCACTGCGCCGGACTCACCGGCCCCGACGATCCCACCAAACTTGAACCACGTTCCCCAGCCGGATGTCGACCTGGAGCCGTCAATGACTGAACGCCGACGGCTGGGCTCGCCCATCAACGCAAAGAGCTACGGCCCAAGCTCTTCGGCCTCCTTGCTGGACGCGTTTGGGCTTCCTGCCGATGTTGGCCAACGGCAGACCAATACTGTGGGACCCCAGCAGACGCTCCAGTCACCAGTCAGGCTCAGCCGTTCGTCGACGCAAAAGAGGAAGCCGCGACAGGCCCACGAGTCTCGCAAGCGGCCCAGTCTCTCGCTCGACACCTGGCTCGACCCTCGGATGTTTGCCGACGACTCGAGCAAGGCTGAGAACGCCTTTTTCGCCTCTCAGCCCCGGGCACTGCTGTCCTTTGACTCGGCCGAGCCCACAGCTCGACCGGGCGTGGCACCCATCGCCACGCCCCCGCGGTTGGGCTCACCCTTCTCCGCGTCCGGCTCCATGAGCTTCAGCGTCCCCAACAGGTTTAGTCAGCCATCGGATCTCGAACCGGCCATGTTTGCACGGCGCTTCTCGACCGTGCATCAGCCTCGCGGGACGCACCCTACAGAGCCGGCCAGCATCAACCTGGCTTCGCGGCTCGCTTACCTAGACCAGCGCCTCAAGGACTTCAACGGCCCCACTCACCGGCAGTCTGAGTCGCCCTTCTGATCCACCGGGCTTTTGAATGCTCCTCACTACTATACATTTCATTCCGCTCTTCTTTGATGACATCATGGTTTGGCGCAGCCACGGAATCATTTTTCGTACGGCGAATCGGGTCAATTCCAAAAGCGAAACATGGGAAACAGGATCCTGCTCACAGCTGCTCGGCGTTCACGGTCTACCGTGGTTACAGATGCACGGAAGGGCTCTTCTGATGATTGAAGACAGCACGTGGAATTCCATGACTGCACGATACCATGGTGCAAGTACTGCCAACCACAATACGGCTCACAGTCCGACTCTCATTCTTGATGGTTCCCCTTGTTCTGAATTTTTTTTCTTTCTTTCTCCTTGTTGGTTTGTAAGTTTTACGAGGTGTTCTGAGTTTGTGTCCCGGAATGGACTGGGATGGAAGCATGTGTGAAATGGATCTCAATCCTGGGAATCGGGCGGTAGAAACGGAGTTTGGATTTGAGTGGATGGGGAATTCCACTTCTATACACGGGTGTTTATATATCCTGACAAGCCTGTGGGGCGCAAAGGGCTGTCACCACGAGGTGCTCATTCTGAAAGAATGATGTTGAGCCTGCACATAATGCAGGTCGCCAATCAAATCAAATATTTGGCCAAACATGTCCCCAGACGAGGCGTGACTCTAGGAAATGGGGGTCGCGACAGTAAACTACAAATTAAGCATATCAGGTACCGCTGACATCTGCACAGACTCTGCAATGGCAAGCGGGAGTTCCCTGGGCATCCTGCCCTGTTCGGAAAGATTGACAGTCAAGCTCGCACCTCTCGATCGAGGTCTTGGTTGCGGGAGCTCCACCCGGGAGTTGCAAGCTGACAAGGGCTGAGGCCACTGCCACTGCCTGCCGACCACTGGCAACAACCGCAACCCGTCCGGGGGCCCGGAAAGCCCCGCAACGCGAAACCCACCCACCTCGGCGCGCATCACCTCGCGCGCATGCGGTCTGTCCTCCTCACGCATCGCCCGCCCTTGCTCCTCCGCCCCCTTAGCCCTGCGCCATATTGCTCTGCCGCGGATTAAATGAGGATAACATGACGACCATAGGAGCGGGCAGGATACGGCCTTGGCCGCTCTTCCTCGCCATCGCCATCTGCGTGCTGCTGTTCTGTGCCGGCGTCCACGCCTCCATTGGCGACAGGTTGCCCGAGTTCCGCCAGTGTGTCGAGGTTCGTGCGGCCCGGGGGAGAGGCCACACACGACTCAGGAAGACGACTGAAGCTGACGCTACTGTGCGCAGGTATGCAAGCAAGAGAACTGCGACCCGAACAAGCCGCAGACCCCGATCCGTGAGACAATATCCCTCATTGTCCCTTGCGGCTCCGTCCTTGGCGCGACCGCGGACTAGACATGCCCGCCGGCTGACCTTCCTCGTCTCTCCCACAGCTCTCCTCCACCGCCTCCTCCTCTGGGACTGCCCCCAGGAGTGCGACCATGCCTGCCAGCACATAACCACGACGGCGCGCGTCGCGGCCGGCCAGCCTGTGGTGCAGTTCTACGGCAAGTGGCCCTTCAAGCGGTTCCTGGGCATGCAGGAACCCCTCTCGGTGCTCTTCAGTCTGGGTAACCTGTGGGCGCACGCGGACGGGCTGCGCAAGGTGCGCGCCGCCATACCAAAGTCCTACACTCTGCGGCCCTTCTACGTGGTCCTCGCGCACGTCGGCATGGCCAGCTGGGCCCTCAGCTCCATCTTCCACACGCGCGACTTCGCCGTCACCGAGCAGCTCGACTACTTCGGCGCCGGGGCCAGCGTCCTCTACGGGCTCTACTACACCGTCGTGCACCACTTCCGCCTGGACCGCCGCGCCCCGCGCCGCCGGAGCCTGCTGCGCGCCTGGACGCTGCTCTGCGCGTGCATGTACGCGGGCCACGTCGCCTACCTCAAGCTGTGGCGGTGGGACTATACCTATAACATGGCTGCCAATGTCGCCTGCGGGCTTGTCCAGAACGCCCTGTGGTCGTGGTACTCGTGGGTCAAGTACGAGCGCACCGGGCGTAGCTGGGCCACCTGGCCTGGCTTTGCCGTCGCGTGGATCATGCTCGCCATGAGCCTCGAGCTCTTCGACTTCCCGCCGCTGTGGGGGAGCCTCGACGCCCACAGCCTGTGGCACCTGGGGACCATCGCGCCCGCGATTGTGTGGTACAGGTGGGTTTTCCATGTGTTGTATCTGCTGTGTGACTGTGCTGACCCCCATCTGTCGTAGATTCCTCATTAAGGATGCCGAGGATGATTTGGCTAGCGAGAGGTTGAAGGCTTAGACGGCCTGAAGGCAGTCAGGAGGAAATGAGACCGAGTGTGATGTGCCCTACGGGGCTGTCTGGGAGGCATGATGCAGTCGAGGGACTGTCTGTCTCTGGTAAGTAAGTTGAACGAGATACAGAACAAGAAATGAGATATTCGCTTTCCCGAAATGGGCGCACACAAGTGCGCCGTCCAATATTCACGACCTCAACCCACGCCCACCTCCCACACCCAACAATCCTAGACTCCTGACCGATGACCCGTGGCTTTGCAAAATTCCAAATGTTTCCTATTTCCTTTCCGGTACACCACGCGAAACACAACCATACCGACAATACCACTTCACATTTCACCAGCAACAAAAGAGTCACAAGAGCAAAATGACAACCACAATGGCTAACTCACAGTCCAACTGGGACCAGGGCTTCTCTCAGCCAATAACGTACTGAGCAACTTGCAGCTCGTCAATGAGAGCATTGGTGACTGCCAGCAGGGGTTGAGGCAGATGCAGTACAGGCTTGACAGTGTACAAGACCTGGCGCAGGAGCTGGGATACCCGGCCACGATGGATAAGAATATAGAGAAGCTGGAGAGGCTCCAGGCCGAGAAGGACAGGTTGGCCGCCGAGCTGGACCGCTCGGGCGGGACGTTGCGGGACAGGGACGCCGAGATCGAGGCGCTCACCAAAAAGGTTGAGAACCTGCTGGTGGTGGCCGACGGCGGGCCGGGCCGGGCAAGTCGGTAAAGGAACTGCAGGATACGTGCAGGAACTTGCAGGCGCAGAACGAGAAGATCAAGGACGATCTCCGAAAGCAGGAAGGGAGGATGGCGTCTGAGAAGGAGACGGCCCGGGCCAAGCACAACCAGAGGGTGACTGCGCTCGAGAACCGGGCGGATGACCTCGCCCAGAGCCTGGAGGACGCCAACGCGTGCGCCCAGGAGCTCCGGGAGAAGGACGAAGCCCGCCAGAAGACGGTGGGAAAGCACCAGAAGCAGAGGGCAGAAGCCTCAACCCAGCTAAGGCAGATCAGGCGCGAGCTCGAGCACAAGAAGGACACGATAGCAACACTGGAAGAGCAGAGGCAGGCCGCCGAGGACAGCAAAGGGCTCGCAGAAGGCGCCGCGACGGCGCTCCGGGAGTGCCTGAAGCGGGCGCAGGGCCAGATCGGGGAGCTGAAGGAGAGGGGAAAGCAGCTGGCGCTGAGCGAGAAGCAGCTCCTGAGACGCCTGGAGGGGGGCAAGGCCAGCAACGGTGCCACGGTCACCGGCCTCGCAAGTCGCATCAGCGAGCTCGAGTAGAAGCGATCATCGCTGGAGTCCCAGCTCGAGGACACAAGAAGGCCGCTGTGAAGCAGCCCTCCTGAGGGAGGAAATGATACAGTCCAACCTCGATAAACTGAGAAGGGCCCATGGGGGGTGCAGCGAGACGGCCACGTCCTATCAACGACAACAACAAGAAGGAACCGACCCCACACGAGGGCCAGGATATGGCTGTTGGTAGCCAAGACAACCAAGAGAGATTCAGCTATCGCCAGCAGCTTCTGCAGGAGCAGGACCAGCTATCAGAAGGTATGCGGGGCTCTCAGCATAGCACATACCGACTAGCTATGCTGGGAAACACCGACACCGATAACGGTGTAGGCCGCCTAGCTAGAGGAGGGCTACTGGGCAGAGGCAGAGGCAGAGGCCGTGGCAGAGGAGGACAACAGGGCAGAGGAGGACAACAGGGCAGAGGTGGACTTCACCAGAGCCGAGGCCAATCCTCAAACAACCAACTGCAGGCCCTGAGTAAGAGATCACACGAAGCTGGCAGCGCCCAATCGGGGAGGGAGGGACTGCCTTTCTTCGCTCCCGGTGAATACAGAGAAACCAGAAACGCCAGTGGCGCGATCACTGGCTTCGAACTTACAGACCGTCGAGCGGGTGGCTCCAACATGGTGTTGAGGAACCCACTTGGCTCGGGCATCTTGTTCAAGGCCAAACCGCTGGAAAAGAAAGGGAGCAGTTTCATACAGAGCCTTGCAGAGGCGGCAGCTATAAATAGTGCGAGTTGTACGGTCTACGGCACCCTGGCGAGCGCCGACGACATTTGTATCAGCAGCAACCTCGACCGCCTAGGCTCGAAAACTATGAGCCTGTCTTCTCGGGCACTACCAGTCTATGTTCTGGATAGCCTGGGCGTGAAACTGAACAAAGACAAGAACCAGAACCAGAACTAGGGTCAACTCCAGACCAGGCCTCACAACCAAGCCCAAAACCAAAACCAAGGCCAGGCAGTGAAGTTTGTTCTCTGCGACTCGAGATCACACCATACAGGACAGTGCCCTATCCCATCCAGCGTCCATCATGGCGACACTGCCGTGTGCCCCCTGCACAACAGCATAAACAAGTTCCCGTATCGGGGTCACATATTCAACGCTGGCCAGAAGCAGTGGCTCACCTGTCGCCTCGCAACCGATGCGCAGAACGGCCTCTGGCGCCGTGAACAAGAGAAGAAACATTGGGATTTCCTGATGAAATGGCTGATCGTCGAGCGAAAGCGCAAGTGCCCTTCCGCGTTGAGGATCCCACACTCGACTTCGTCGATCTCGCCCTCGCCTATTCACGAAAATACTGCAACCGCAAGATGCCGCCACAGGTCAGCTTCATGTGGCCATACACAAAGGCAGAGGCACGCCTCTGTGCTGAGGAGCTCAAGAAATATGACGAGCTCGGCTATGTTGGGATGCCTGTGGGCATCCTGGACGGCAAGACGGTAGCGGAGATCAAGGCCATGCGCAACCGAGGAGAAATTCCTCTGCAGGCTTACCTCCCACATGACCCTGCGGCCACAGACCCGCCGCAGCCTACCGGGCCAGCTGGGACCCACGAATCCTCAGGATGACGGATCCAACATATTGGTGGACGACCCAATGGGCCGTGGTTTTATGTTCAGGTTGTATCACAGAATTCCAAGTCAGAGAACAGTATCGCCGGCTTGCCCAGGAAGAGACGCTCCGCGCTCTTTGGGGACGTAGTCAAAGCCACAGTGAGAATATAGATCTCGGGACTTAAGCACGCTGGCGTCTCATGCATAGGCGAGACGGTTGCGCCAGCCACTTTCACGGCACTTGCTCATGCAAAATCAGTACCAGGCTATAACAGGTCTCGAATATATGAACCCAGATTGGGCTCAAGCAGGGCTCAAAACCTACTGTAAGAGACTGAGATCAAGGCAGGGCGCAGTCCTACATGTGCAGTCGGGGTGGTATTAGCTGTCGGAGCGGTATGGGCTGTCACAGTATGAGCGAGTTCGCTCAACAACAAAATGGCTAACACAACGCGTAAACTCTGCACAGTACCAGCCTCTTTATGTAAGAATGATAGACTTCTTCGAAAACCTAATGATTCGACATTTTACTCGTTATTTTTAACTCTGAGTCCTGTATCTCAAATGCTCCTCAGTAGAGGCAGCAGATGTGCTCGCATCAGGGCAATGTGTAACCACCGTCTATAATAAGGTTGGCACCTGCTGTCTCGTTAGTGGCCGCCGCAGAAAACTCTCACGAGGGTTCGTGACTAACCTGTCATGTAGCTGCTAGCATCAGACGCAAGGTACACATAAGAACCCTTGAGTTCCTCGGGCAGGGCCATGCGTCGCGCGGGAACCATGCTCAGCCACTTATCTACGACCACCTGAGGAGCACCCTCAAGGATATCCGTCATGATGAACCCCTGCCCGGTTCGTGTCAGCTTCTCGCTCTCTCTTTCTCTCTCTGGTTAAGTTGGCAGAGGTTCACTCACAGGCGATATGCAGTTGACCCTCGCAAAGTCCGCCCACTCCACCGCCAGGGACTTGGCCAGGTGCACTTGCGCGGCCTTGCTGGCGTTGTAGGCGGCCTGCTTCTGCGGGATGTTGACCAGGGTCGCCGACACGGAAGCGGTAAAACTAGACCGTCGTCCTCGAATCAGCAATACTCGCCCATCGATCCTCCTGGCCTGGAGGTCGCCTCACATTATACTACACCGGCTCTGCGCGTTGCCCTCTCTGCCGCCGTCCGCCTTCCACTGCCTCTCAAAAACCTGCGCAGCCGCCTGTGCCACCCAGAAGGTCCCGTGGAAGTTGACATCCAGGATCTCCCTGAACCTGTCCTCGGGGAAGTCGACCGCAGGGGTGTTGCTCGTTATGCCGGCGTTGGCGACGGCGATGTCGAGCCTGCCGTCGGGGCTGAGCTCCTTGTCGGCGACCACCTTGTTCACGGCCGCGACGACGTCTTCACGGCTCTTGACGTCGCACTTGAGCGCCTTGACCACCCTCCCCGTGGCGGCGGCAATCGAGGCAGCCGTGGCGTCGGCGTCGGCCGGCTTCTGGCTCGTGTATGTAACGGCTACGTTGGCGCCTGCCTCTGCGAGACCGCGGGCGGCTTCAAGTCCTATGCCACGGCAACCTCCCGTGACGAAGGCGACCTTGCCCGTGAGGTCAAAGTGGGAGAGCACTGGGCCCTTTGGGTCTGGGTGGTTGGCGAGGACCATTGTGGCTGCGTAGGTCTATAATCTGTGTTTGATAGGGATGTGGTATGATTTTCCCAGGACAAATCAAACTAATACTTACACTTGCGCCAAGAGACGCCCTAAATATTTACTTGTAAATATTTATAAAACGACAAAGTTGAGAAAGCTAATTTTCGCACAGTTAAGGGTTGGAGAAACTGGGGACATCACCGCTGCGAGAACCCACAGTCTCAACCCCGCAACCACCTTCTCGATGCATGAAGGTGGAGACCAGGCCGAGGTGTCATTTTGTATTAGCCTGAGCAGGCTGAGGGTTTATCAAGGAAGACGGAGATTCCAGACGTGAAAAAGACTGGACCGAGGCTGGATGGACCTATGGCGGAGGGCGGCAGGAGGGTTAAGTGACCATTGGATCAATTTGTTGGAATCTACGTCCACGTGCAGGCTTGCAAGATGGGGAGGTTCGAGGGTACCATGAGCTCGGGACCACGCCAAAGGAGGTTGATCTCGCGCGAGGCCGCCTGTGAGGAGGCAATATGAATGAGGCGTAAGTATCCTGGGCTGTCCAGTGCCCCCTTTACCGGATCTATTGGTGAGCTTCGGGTCTCGCAGCATAGCTTTTTTGAAAGTATCAGGACGTGGTGGATGCGCCGCGCGCCAGAGGAGCTGGGCGGCCGGTGCTCAGTTCCTAAACGTGGTCAAGGCCCTAATGAACTTCAGTGTGGCCTACCTTGCCCAAAACGGTGCTCTCTTCAACTCATCTACTCGTCATCCCTTGTACCGACCCTTTGGCTGGCTCGCGAGGCGAACACGAACTGCTCCAGGCTGCATGGAAGGCCCGGAAGGTCGGCGGCCAGTCATGGGTCCGAGATGGATACGTTCGGCCGTTGTACCCGGCCGAGGCTGGCGTACCTTCGCGCACTAACTAGACTGCAGAAAGCGAACCTCGGAGCTTTTGCTGCGGAGGTTAAGTGGGCCTGAAGCAGCTTTTCACTACATGTCTTACCTTGAGTGTTGATGGGCTGGGCAGCCAACGGCCCAGATGATGATCCAATCGTGTGCTGTTGGTAAGGCTGGACTGGACCACTGTCTAAGCCTTTGAGCCTGAGCTTTTCGAACTCGATGCCGCAGTGCCGTGGGGCCACGGAGCACAGCTTTCGATCGCCTTCGGAGAGGCTTCGGATGATCGCCCGTCATCGCGGGACAGGGATGGTTCTGTTCGCGGCATGTAGTCAACCCATCGTTCCGTGCCTGCAGACGTCAGGCAGCCTATTGGGACCCGCCGGGAGGGGGTTTTGGTCGAAGGCGCTCGAGCCCAGGCAGAGAGCACCGGATATGACGACACCGGCTACAGACATGTGCTTTTGACAGCTCCCGGCCGGGGCAGGAGGGCTACACCAAAGAGATTGTCGGTGATGTCTCGGCGTAGGCCCCTGCCCTGGTGCGGAGGTCGGTAGGGCTGGCTGGCTGGCGTCCAGGTTTTCCCTCGTATGTGCTGTGGTTCCTGGAGCCATCCCACGCCTCTGGATCCCGGGCCAGGGGTTCCTCCTGATGCTACTGTAGCCGTCTACCTGCAGTAGGGCGGACGCCTGTCCAGGATGGCGTTGCGAGATGGCCGCTGTGGTATCGCGGGGGGCAAAACGCCACGGACACGAAATTTTCTTGACGTTGCCTTTGTCCTTGGTTCTGGCATGGCTCGGAGGTTGGTCGAGGCAAAGGCCATCTGGCTGACTCGCTCCAGGAGGAAAAGAGGTGAGAAAGTACAGTGTCTTGGACTGACTGCAAGCCGGGGGCGCGAGGAAAACCGGAGAAGATAAAGTGGGCTTGACGTGTGTCAACTGGCTGCTTGCTCTCTTCTTCCCGGAGGCGTGGCGGGGTGCTGTACCTCAGCACCTGGCCTGCTGCTTGTGGGGTTCCTCACCTGTGAGCGTGCTTCCCCAAAGGCGGGATCATCCCCCTCCCCCCTCCCCCCGTCTGCCCCCAGCTTGTCAGCCGGTAGGTGACTGGACTGGCTGGGGCTGGGGCTGGGGCTGGGGACTAGTGTAGCATGGTTGGGCGCCTGGCCTTGGGCTGCCGGGACCCTGCTGAGTAAAGAGCAAAACGGAGCACCGAGCCCGTAGCGCCCACTCACAGACCTGCCGTAAAACATCGTGAGTTTTGGTCCGCGGCCAACTTTTACCAACGTGTCACCCTCGCCCCCCAACCCTCCCTCCCTCCCACCCGTGCCTCGCATCCCTCACTGCTGCTCCTCCGCCCAAGGCCCCCGCGCCAACCCTCAGGCCTCCCCCCTCTCCCCATCGCTCCCTGATGACCATGGACGACAATTCCCCTCCCGGCGCCGACATGAGTGCCTCAGACGCCGGCCTCAACTCCAGCGACCTGAACCTTGGCGCCGCCTTCGGAGACCTCGACACCCCGCTGGGCTTCGCCGACCAGGCCTGCAAGGAGTGCCGCCGCCGAAAGTCAAAGTGCAACAAGGCCATACCGACATGCAACCTCTGCGTCAAATACCGAAGACACTGCCTGTATGAGAAGCACTCGCGCACTCCCTTAACCAGAAAGTGGGTCTTCCGTCTTCCCTTCCGTAGTACGTCAGTTGGAGAAACGACCGCCGGGCCATTTCATCGTCTTTGTCCCTGTCGCCTCCCGTCCCGGCCCGGCCAACCACACTGCCTCTTGCCCTTGTTGCCTTGCTCTCAACACCGCTAACCAGTCCCACAGGCATCTCACCGAGGTCGAGGAAAGACTCGAGAGGGCGGAGCACCTTGTGCGCCAGATGCGCGCGGTGCTGCCGCCTCACCTGCTGCCCCGCAAGAACGCATCTCCTGGCCAGGGGGCCCGGCCGCCTTCAGGTGATCCGTCCTTTGACTTCAGCAAGATTGATCAGCCCGGCTCGTCCTCCCACTCCTCGGAAAACGCCGAAGGGCAGGCCCACATAAAGCCGGACCCTTCTGATGATGCGCCTTGTGATGCCGAGGCTACTCCTGGCTCAACCGCTCCGCCCGCCCCGCCCGCCGTCGAAGTGAAGCCGCCGGGCGACCACGGGCCCCAGAGGGAGCCCGGCCGCCTTGCGCCTCACCGCGTGCCTCAGAGGGGCATGTCCACCATCTTGGAGAGCCCCCCGGTCACCGACGACTTCGAGTGGGATGAGCAGGACAACATGGTGAACGCTGCCTTCTCCCCCGACATGAACGATCCCGACGACGCGGCCCTGGACGGCATGGCCTCGCTCACCGTGAGCGAGAAGGAGGGCGGCTACCTCGGCGTGGCCTCGGGGGCCGCCTTCATCCGGCTGCTGGAGCCCAGCATGCGGAGGAGGACCAGCCAGACGAGGTCGCGCCCGTCCATGACCTCGTATCCGTCCCTGACCATGCAGCCGAACCCCAACCGGCAGATCGCCGACATCATGATTGATGCATACTTCAAGCTCTTCCACCTCAACTACCCCATCATCCACGAGCCGACCTTCCGGGCTCAGTTCTCCGAGATCATCCCACGCCCGCACGGAGACCCCTGGCTCGTCCTCGCCTACGTCGTTGCGGCCATTGGCGTCTGGAGCTCCGCAAAGACGTCGGACAACCTCGACCTCACCCTCTTCGCGCAGGCCAGGTCCATCCTGTCCTTCAATTTCCTGGAGCTCGGCAACCTGACGCTGGTCCAGGCGCTCACCCTCACCTCGAACTACCAGCAGAAGCGGGACAGGCCCAATTCGGCATACAACTACCTAGGCCTGGCCGTGAGGATGGCAATGGGATTGGGTCTGCACAAGGAGTTTCAGGGATGGAACATCTCGCCGCTGAATATGGAGATCCGTCGTCGGGTGTGGTGGTCTCTCTGCGTCTTCGACTGTGGCGCTACAATCACCTTCAGCAGGCCGCTCACGTGGCCCTTTGACGGTGTCGAGGTGTCCCTGCCAAGGAACGTCCATGATAGGGTACGTGTTGCTCTCGCGGTGCCGCCCACGGACCTGCTACTGACACTGACGCCAGGAGCTCACGCCAAACTCGCTCAACTACCCTCCCGAGTCGGACGACACCACACCGTACACTGCGGTACGGACACAGGCAGCCTTCCATCTCGCCACCAACTTCATCTACACAAGAGTCATCGGCAAGCCCCTGCCGAGTGCTGAAGAGCTTGTGGAGCTGGACAAGGAGCGCATCGAGCCCTGGCTCAAGAGTGTTCCTCCCTACTTTGCCGAATCCGCAAAGGTTCCGCCCAAGTACACCTTTGCGCACGTCACCATCAGCTGGCGCTACCGCAACTTCCGAATCATCATGTACAGGCCGTTTGTCATCCGAAAGGCCTTTCGAGCCCGAGATGGCCGAAACCTAGACGAGACCCCGGCGAGCCTGCATGCGTACAACACCTGCCTCGCCGACGCCAAATACTCCATCCAGTCCATCAGCAACTACTGGGTCAACTGTGAACAGGGCCGGATGGCAGCATGGTATGCACTGTAAGTACCACGTATCCGACCCTGCACGTACGGGCCCCACGCTGATCATGAGCCGTAGGTACTTTATATTTCAGGCAGCCCTCATCCCCTGTATATGCCTCCGCAACCTACCCTTGTCGGACCAGGCCGCCGACTGGCGCCAGCAGATCACCATGACCCTCCAGATAATAGCCGGCCTCGCGCCCTTCAACGCCAGCGCACAGAGGTGCTACGGCGTCATCGCCGAGCTATGTGGGCGGTACCTGGACCAAGTGCCGCCGCCTTTCCCGCAGGCATCGCCTAGTCCCAACGCTGCCATGCCTTCAATGGGTGCCGGCACACCCTCCAACGGCCATACTATGGCGGCTCATGCGGGAAACAACAGCAGTGGTCACCACCACAGCGGAAGCCGGCATATGCAGCAGCCGCAGCAGCAGCAACCGCAGCAGCAGCAGCAGCAGCAGCAGCACAACCAGCATCAGCACCAGCAACAGGACCCATACCAGCAGCACATGGACGAGATGATGCTCCCCATCGACGAGAGCCCCCAGACGCAGATGAACAGCGTGTACCCTATGATGTGGCCCAACGTGCCGGCATTCGAGGCTGCGGACCAGTTCATGGACGATGCGTGGATGGACTTTTTGGGGGCCGAGGGCGGAGCGACGCCAGACCGCGGCTGGTACGGGCATTAGACACACGCGTTGGCTGTCGGGTTTATTCTGGGACAAATCCCTTTTTTTTCCTTCTTTTTCCCCCTTTCCCTTTCTCGCACCAATCTGCCAAGAGCTGGCTTAGCGGCGTTGTTCGGACATGGGCGTCGTGTAGATGATGCGACGGGAGGTATATACCGCTTGGGTGCAGCGTTGCTTTGATATCCGATGTACGGAACTTTGATGGGGAATCTGGGCCAGGATACCCTCAGAGGCGTGGGGTTTGATCATATTAGATTGGGAGGACATATAGAGACTTGCAGCGGTACACCTAGAGGCGTCGGCAAGGAGCATTCTGGGGCCCGGACCCACCTCAAGGTGCATTGTATTTGGGCAGGTATAAAGCAATTGACCGAGATACCAACCACGCGAGTACCTGACGTGGCGTTATATCAGTTTGGGAGATGAATCCGGTCATGGGCTGCGCATGGTCTGAGATAAAGGGACAACTGGTACTTGCAAGCATAATAAGGCTGAGTGGGCGCGACTGTGAGGACAAAGCCACTGGGGCACGGACATACTGGTAGTTAACCCGAATGTTTGCAGTGTTTAACGCAATGGGTGCTCTCTCCCCGCCAATGTCACACAACAAGCCCAGGAACGCGAACTTCTTTGTTCCCTTGTTCCCGTCTTCTTGCTCAGATTGATTCTGCCGACTACCCTCCGGCGGGTCCAAACGGGTATCAAAAGGTTTCCCTCTGGATCAACCACGTACCCCAGCACACGTATCGCTATCCGATCACGACCAGATGCCGGGCTAGGTGATGGGAGTCACGATCATGACGACCACCATCATCGGTCGCTAATCTTGCTTGCCTAGCCGTTTGCCTCCCTGGCTCCTGCGGCCCAATCGGCCGGAGCAATGAGTGGCCAGGGTGTGTTGTGGGGCCAGGGGGAGGAGACGGGACGGTGGATATGGAAACCAGGCTGGGTTTTTCTTCTTGTTGGACGTGAATAACTCACCCAGTGCTCTAGACAAAATGCATTGGCCACAGCCTTTACCGAGTACTGTCTCTTGTGGGACCAGAAACATTATTGTTGTTCCGGCCTAGTAGGTCTGTATCAAAGTCTCGAATGGGGTCGGGAATCAGCAGAGGCGGAGGGGCCGCAAATGGAGATTTGCCACGACGTCCTCCAGTCGGCTGTCGGTAGGCTGACGGTGAGGTGGGGGTGCACTTGGAAACACACGTGGCTTAGCTGCCCTCTCGACGCCAGTCTGTCTTGTCTGTCTGTCTGTCTGTCTGTGTGTGTGTGTCGAATGGAGGAATCATGGAATGGGGCTATAGTTTGCACCCTGGTTGCGGGATGAGATCATGGTCAAGGCTGACCATTGTACATATACTATGTACGGAGTACGGAGTACTAGCCGAGGGTGGCTTGGAAGTTGGATTTGCCTTGGCTCGCCCGCCCTGTAACGGAGGTGGAGACGGCGCCGATCGCGCGTGTGCCGTCAGCCGGTCCGCTGGGCGCCAAAAAACGGCACCCCACCTGCCCACAGCCCTGTCCAGCCAGCCAGCCAGCCTGGGATGCACCTGCCAAGGAAGCAAGCAAGGCACCGGGTGACGGTCTGCCGTCCAACCGGAGCCCCGAGGGAGGATATACCTACTTAGTGTAGGTAGTTGGTAGTGTGCAAGGGAGAGACAGGTCGATGAGATCAAGCGATGAGATCAGCACCGTCGGCAAGGGACCAAACCCCAGAGGAGGGAGGAGCAGCCAACATGCATGTAAGGGACCTGCAGCCCGCCTCCGCATCTCACCTGAGCCGACAAACCAGCACCACCAGTTTGACCCAGAAGGATCATCCCAGCTGAGCCCACAGGCTTTCTTTCTATTCCCAGGCACAACACCAGTCCGTCCCCGTCTCATCTCATCTCCTCTGCACTGGGCTTCTTATTCACAGCAATCCCGTGCGCCCAACGAGCCAGCCTCTCCCCGGGTCGGTAGTCTAATCTGCCCCGGCGAAACAAAACAAGGAAAGAAGAAGAAAAAAAACCACAACCCCGTCGCCCTCGGACTTGATCGACCCGGAATCTCCCCGACCTGGGAACCCGACCCTATACCAAACAAAGCCTGAACTAGAACCACACACGCCTTCCTCCACCCTTTTGCGACATCTCGCCCCGTGCTTCTCCCTCACTCCAGTTGCTTGCATCGCATCCATCTTCACAGTCGCTGTTCCAATCGCCTTGCCCAGACTTTGCGACGTCACCCAACTCGGCTCCCTCTGCAGTCCAAGCACACACGCTCCAAAATGCCCATCCGGAACCCCTTCACCCGCCGTCCCCAGGCCGACGAGGCCTTGCGCCCGCCCTTGAGCATCGACCCTCCGCTCAAGACCCCCCCGGGCTTCGAGCGCGTTGACACCGTCGGCTCAAAGGCCTCGTCCGCCGCATTGAGCATCAGCAGCCGCCGCTCCAATGACACCGGAGAGTACAAGATGTCGGGTATGTCGAACCACCTCCGCCGCATGAACCATCACGCCATGCCAACCATGCATCATCACATGCCCCCCCCCTCCCAACCCGCTATCGATAATGCCTCTCATTCAAGCTCCGTTGCTAACAATTCCCGGGAATTCCGCAGTGGTCAATGATAGCGGCGTCTACCTGCCCCCCTCGCCCAGCGAAGACAGGCCCTCGTGGCCCCGTCGCTACATGTCGCGCAACTCGACCGACACAAGGAGCGACGTCGGCGAGATAGAGCATTTCGGCATCTCGCGGGAGTCATTCGACTCATACCGCCGTTCTTTTGTATGTCACACCAACACGTCCCCCTTGCCCCCGCCTGGTCCGAGTAGTGCGACTGACCTGCCCGTCACGTCCAGGATGTTTCCGCCCGTTCTCCTGTTCCCGCCAATGAGCCTTTCCCGACCCGACGGTCAATGGACTCGGCGCGCTACCAGCGCACGCGCATGCCCCGCCAGCGCCTCTTTGAGCGCGAACCCCCGACGTCCGAAGAAGGCGAGGGCTTCGGCGAGGGCTTCGAGGAGGTGGGACTGAACGACGACCACAAGGCTCAGCCGCAGCAGGGCCAGCCACCCAAGAAGCGAGGCTTCTTTGCCAAGTTCTCGGACCACAACAACCAGGAAAACCCCCACTCGCCCGTGGCCTCACCGTCTCCGACTACGTCGAGGTTCTCCATCCTTCCAGCCCGCAAGCGAGGCCAGAGCGGCCAGGGCGCCGAGCTGGGCCAGGTGGAGAGACCGAGGTCTCCCGCCCGAGATCGTGAGATGACAGACGTGCAGCCGGTAGAGGCCTAGCTCACCGCTATGGGGACGGCCGTCGGAACGACCATTGCGACGACTAGCCAGCTGGTTGCTGACACCACGAGAGAAGGCTTAATGGGGAACGACATCAACGCTTGATACGGATACCTGGAACAATGTCTATATATGTTGGCTGCTCGAAAGACGAGACCAAGCTGGCAAGTTCCAACCGCGACCGTGCTGCAGGGGCTAGCTTATAGATCATTTAGCATCGCTTGCTGCCGCGACCCTTCTTATTAGACCTGGGCCCAGGCGGGCGGTCACCAGATATGGGGACACTGGCTGAGAAAGCGGCAGCTAGGAAACGGAGTTTGGGGTGCGGTCCCTTTTTTTTTTTTTTCTTTTTTTTTTTTCTTCTTTGGAAAAAGAGAGACGCAGACATGAACTATGTGCTACACAGGGGAGGGATGCGTCATCATCACTCGCTCTCATACCTAATGAACTGATAATTGTAGAAAGACAAGATCTGAACCAGTCAGCGCATGACCTGACTTGACATTAATGACATGTCAGATTCCACCGGCCCTAGGCTGTGATGCCCGCTCCGCAGGGGGGGGGGCGTTGCGATGCCACGATTGCCTCGGCCATCAACCCGCCCCGCTATCGGCGCGGGACGGATCGTCCATGACGCCATGTGGGAATGACTCAATTGACTGCTGTGACTCCCCAAGCCGGCCTACGTGACTGTCAGCCACCCCGCGGCTTTCAATCCGAGTGACCCAAGGCACTCATCCCGTCAACTCTGCGCAGCACAACCCACCCCTTCTGCCATGGCCCAGCCCGGAACCAACGGCAACCACCCGGGCGGACTGCCGGCGGGCGAGTCGGGCCCGGCCGCGCCCGAGAGCACCACCGAGGGGCCGGGGGCGCTGGCCGCCCGGTTCGGCGACTACAAGCTGGGTCTCTCGTCGCTCTCGGTGCACGCCGACGACTACATCAACAACCACCGGGCGGTGGCCCCGCCCCTGCACCTGAGCACGACGTTCCGGTACAACGACGACCCGGACCGCCTGCGCGTGTGGGACAACACGGACGACAGCGCCCCCTACGACAGCCACATCTACAGCCGCGACAGCGCCCCCAACACGACGCGCCTCGAGGCCCTGCTCTCGGCGCTGCTGGGCGGGCCCGCCGTCACCTACTCGTCCGGGCTCGCGGCCTTCCACGCCCTGCTCGTCTTCCTCAACCCGCGCCGCGTCGCCATCGCCGGCGGCTACCACGGCTGCCACGGCGTCGTCGCCCTCGTCGCCAAGCTGACGGGCCTGCAGAAGGTCGACCTCGAGGACCCGGCCGCGCTGGCGGCGCTGCGGCCCGGCGACGTCGTGCACGTCGAGACGCCCCTCAACCCGACGGGCGAGGCCCGCGACCTCGAGCACTACTCGCGCCGCGCGCGCGAGCTGGGCTGCTACCTCACCGTGGACGCCACCTTTGCGCCGCCCCCGCTGCTGCGGCCCTTCGACTTTGGCGCCGACGTCGTCATGCACTCGGGCACAAAGTACTTTGGCGGCCACAGCGACATGCTCTGCGGCGTGCTGGCCGTGAGCCCCGCGCGCGAGGAGGGCGGCCACGCGTGGAAGAGGGCCCTGCTGGGCGAGAGGCTGTTCCTGGGCAGCGTCATGGGGAGCATGGAGGGGTGGCTCGGCGTGCGCAGCCTGCGGACGCTGGAGCTGCGCGTCCAGAGGCAGAGCGCCAGCGCTTCGAGCTGGTGTGGCTCGACGGCGGGTGCGCGGCGGCACGGCGCGGGGCGGCGGCGACAGCCCCGTGGCGAGGACGGTCGAGAGGCTGCAGCATGCCAGCCTGCAGCCCGAGGCGGCGCACGAGGGCTCGTGGCTGCGGAGGCAGATGCCCCGCGGGTGGGGCCCCGTCTTCAGCATCGTCATGCGCGAGGCCGACCACGCACGGCGGCTGCCCAGCAAGCTGCACCTGTTCCACCACGCAACGAGCCTCGGCGGCGTCGAGAGCCTCATCGAGTGGCGCGCCATCACGGACAGGAACATCGCCAGGACGGTGCTGCGCGTCAGTGTTGGTGTCGAGAGCTGGGAGGACCTCAGGGAGGATCTGTTGCAGGGGTTGAGGGCGCTCCTGGACGAGGACAGCCGGAGGAAGTAGGTGAAATCCTATGCATGGTTGGAACTCATGCCGGTGGGCCAAGAGCTCCTGCATGTCCGCTGGCACACTGCGGTGAGGCCCTCGTCTCCCTATCAAGCCCTCGTGGGCGGGTGGAAGCCCCCAGCACTTGCTACCGGTATGGTGTTGGAAGCAATACCAGTTCAGACAACAAAACATCCACGTCAGGCATTTAGAACAAGTCACAAATCAAACAGACTAGACATGGTCCCTTACAAGAGATTTCCAGTACAGACAACCATCTCTGACCCACCTATTGTCCCCTATGAGACCAGCACTAAAGCAAAAGCCACAGACTCCTTTACTTTCCGTCTCCCGCCAGCCTTCGGACCAGAGTTGTCGAGGTGCCGTCATCGTCCGGCTCAAGCCCGCTCGGCATCTCCGCCGCCCAGGATCATGTCAACCAGCTTATCCTTTTCAGCACTGCTCTGGACCAGGTCCCAGAAGGCCCCCGTTCCATCCTCGGCCTCATCGTCCCCGGCCGGGCCATCGCCGTTCTGTTTCCCTGTCGCGTCACCCCCGCCAGCCTCTCCGCCACGCTTCTTCTGCCCATCTCTCCTCATCCCCTGCTCAAGCAGCTCCCTCGGTGACCCCATCTCAGCCATGCGGCCCTTGTCCAGCACCAGGATCTTGTCAAAGTCCGCAACGGTGCTCAGGCGGTGGGCAATCACCAATACGGTGCAGCCGGCAGCGGCAAAGGCGTCCCGTAGGCTGGACTGGATCGCGGCATCTGTGGCTCGGTCGATGGCCGAGGTGGCCTCGTCCATGATCACGATCTTGGGACGGGCGAGGAGTGCGCGCGCAAGGCATACGAGCTGGCGCTGCCCCTGGGATAGGTTGCCTCCTCCGGTGCTGATGTCCATGGATAAGTTGTTGAAGATGTCGGTACTTTCCGAAGTCTCCGTCTCCGTGGTCATCACCACCTCTGCACATGGCACCGCGCCGGCGTCCGCGGCGGTATCCACGACTGGAGACTCATTTCTTGGGGGTTCTGGGGTGGTCTCCGTGGTTGAGACGATCGTCTCCTCGTGAGTGGACACCACAGGGTACCGAGAGGGTCTCTCGGGATTGACCGGCTGCGGCTTGGCGAGGTGGACGCTCTGAAGTGTCGCCTGTAGCTCATAGTCCTCCTTGGTATCCTCCATGTCGAGGTTGGACCTCAACGACCCCGAGAAGAGGAACGGGTCCTGAGGGATGATGGCAAGCCTGCTCCGCAGCTGCTCGAGCTTCAGGTCTGCGATATCGATGCCGTCGATGACCACAGACCCCTCGCGAGGCTTGAGGAGGCGGAAGAACACCGAGGCCAGGGTCGACTTCCCGGCTCCGGTCCTTCCAATGATGCCAATTCGTTCGCCTGGCCTCACCACAAAGTTGAGGTTCTTCAGGACAGGAGGGAGGTCGGCCTTGTAGGCGACGGACAGCTTCTCAACCTCGATCCTGCCCTCGGCTGGCCACGCGGCAGGTGCGTCCTGGCCATCCTCAGGCTCGGTCTCAATCTCGGAGTACTCGATAACACGCTCAGCTGCGTTGAAGCTCAGTTCCAGCGATGTCATGCTAGAGAGCAGCGCAGTCAGTCTCCACGAGTATCTGAGCGCGAAGGTAAGGCTGAAGCCGGCGAGCGCGGCATCGACGTGGCCGGAGACTGCGACAATGGCGACGACAGTGACGAAGATTGTGCCAAGCATGGACAGGCGGAACGACATCCACCGGCCAGACAAGCTCAGTGCCCAGCTTGCCTTGTTGGAGTTGTCTATGAGATTGAACCTGTGGATGTATCAGCTACGGTGAGCGCTGTGGAAGGGTCAGGGATTGCTACTGACATCCGGTCCATGTAAAAGTTTGTCCGGTGGAAAGCACGGATGGTTGAGAGACCTGACAGCACAGATCCGAACTGGTCGTAGATCGGGGAGTGGGAGATGGAATTAAGTCTCTTCACCTCGCGGGCAACGTTGATGTACTTGCTCGCAACCCGGGCGTAGACGAACATGAGGGCAATGCCAGCGAGGATCACCCAGAGAGACACGGACAAGCTGGCCGCGATGGTAACAACGAGCGAGAAGCTGCTGTGCAGGAAATTGGCCAGGTCTCCGGGAAGACGCCTGTCGACCATGAAGGCGTCGGATGTGAAGCGGTTCAAAATCCTGCCAGCCGGGACAGTGTCGACCCAGCGGAGGGGAGCTCGAAGGATGGCGTGGGTCATCCTCTCGAATAGGACCCGAGAGGTCCGAAGCCCGATGGCTGTCATCGTGAGACTCCGGGCGACCTGCGGATGGACGGTCAGTGATGATCTGAAGCAAGTTTTGCTGGAGAATTGTCTGAGACAATCTGCCACGAGAGGAAATCCTGCTCGTGATGCGAGAACCAGGCAAGGGCAATGGCCTACTAACCTGAAGCACGACCATCAGCACATAAAACAGCACGCTCATGCCGATCCAGAACCAGACGGAGTGGCCCTCCATGGACGCTGCGTGTATACTATGCGGCACCACCTCGGAATACAGCATGCCCTTCTGGGGGTCCTGCAGGAAGATGCGCGAGCTGTCGTAACGGTTGAGAGTAGCCGAGAAGTTGGTCGTCTCCTCGGTGGACGATCCATCAGTGAGCTTCTTGAAACTCCAGACACGAGCGATACTCGCCAGACCGCCGGACACGATGAAGAAGACGACCAGGAGCCAGAGTATTGGGGCCCTGCTGGCGCGGAGGTAAGTCGCGTACACCTTCCATTTGACACGCCCCGTCTCACGCTTTTCCTCATCTTCTTTGCTCGGTTTCTTCTTGTTGCCACTGGGCTGTTCTGACCCCGCAATGGTTGTTTCCTCGGAGGAGATCTGGCTCTCCTGAGCGTCGGTCATGGTCTGGGTCTCGCTTACGTCGTGGATCGAAGAGCGCTTAGAACCACTCGAGGAAGCAACAGTGGTGTTGGTGGGGGTGATGGGCTCGGCGCTCTCAACTCGGCCCTCGTGGAGCCGGACGAGATAACTGGCCTTCGGCATGCACAGCTCAGCGTGGTGAGTCGCGAGTATCCTGGTCCTCCCTTGTGCAAGCTCCCCCGTCAGCGCGAGATCTACTATGCACCGTCCGACGTGAGCATCCACTGCAGAGAGCACATCGTCCAGGATCATGATGCCCGCGCGAGAATACAAGGCCCTAGCGAGCGCGACACGCCATCTCTGACCACCGCTGAGCGTCACGCCCTTTGGACCGACCTCTGTCTCATCCCCATCGACGAGGAGCTCGACGTCCTTCTCCAGAGAGCAGGCGCGCAGGACATCCTGATAGCGCGGCTCGACGAAGGGAAGGCCGAAAATGATGTTCTCTCGGACAGTCCCGGTCTCTATCCAGGGGGTCTGCGAGACAAAGGCAGTCAGAGATGGTATCAGCCATTCCTCCTGCGGTATCGGCTTTGCCTCGTCCAGCTCTTCCTCAGCAGGTGGCGCCGGGGTCTTGACAGTCCCGGAGATAAGTTTGACCTCACCGAGTATGGCTGCCAAGAGGAGGGACTTGCCAGATCCGGTCTTTCCAGCTATGATGCTGAACTTGCCTTCTGGGAAGCTGAGGGACACGTCCCGAAGCGTAGAGCGTTCCTCTATCTGCTCATGTGCCCCATCAGCGCCCTCCTTCTTCGGCCACGCGACAGTTGCATTGTCAAAGACGATGGCCTCCCCTGGGACAGCAACAGGAGCCTTGTCCGGCTGTGAGAAGTACTTCTCAAGCCTGACACACGAGGTCCAAGCCTCCATCATGTACACTTGAAGGATGGGCAGTAGTGCCGTCGCTTCGTCAAGCTGGTCGAACAGGCCGAGCGAGGCGAAGATAACTGAGGCTTTGATATGACCGCCTTGTTCCCAGGCATACACACTCTGTGACACGCACGCAAGGAGGAGCGGGCCGAGGTTCATGATGAGCATGACACCACTCATGAACAGCGAGGCTTTCCAGTACTGTGCCAGCTCCTCGTTTCTGGACTTGATGATCTTGTTTTCCCAGTGCTGCTCGAGTGCCGAGTACTTGATCTGCCGCATCCCCTGGAGAGCCTCGGTGAGGAGATGGGCCTTGCCGTCACGATATCTCATGAGGCCAAACTGGATCTTGGCGTATTTCTTGGACATCCACGTGTTCAGCGGGATGATCATTGCAGCGGATCCAAGCCCGGCAGCGACCGCCTTCCAGCCGAGAATGGTGACCAGGAAGCCACCAGCCAGGATGAGCTTGACTACAGCCAGGGGCAGATAGAAGTTGAAGCTGCAGAACATGGTGACACGGCCCGAGTCGAGTTTCATGTGGTTGATCACAGACTGGCGGACCTCGTCCTTCTTCTCCTTTCCCTGCCCTTTTGGTCCTGCATCTCCCTTGTCACTCTTGCCTTTTGAATCAGCCTTCTGTCCGTCCTGGTCCTGGGCTCGAGGAGGCGGCATGGCCGTCTCGTGTTCCTTCATTGCCTTATCAAACACCAAAGTCTGCAGCACAGCCCCCAGGGGAATGACCAGCCGACTGTTTGTCCACCAGCTCAAGAGGCCACCGACAATGTTGTCGAGTGAAAGACTGAGGCACAGAGCGAGCGCCCACGCCAGCGTCTCCACAATGCTTGAATCAGGCGTGCTGGGCTGTTCCAGTCGGCCTAGGAGGCTGTACATCATGTAGTTGGGGATCAGCGAAAGAACGGCAGAGATGAAGACCAAGCACCACTGCTGAGCGAGCTCAACCCAGTGGAACTTGAGCAGTCTCCACCAGAGCCTCCCACTGCCGTCATGACCGATAAACATCTCGTGTAGATTGCGCGCGCGTGTGAGGTAGTCAAGCTTTGGGAGATCCTCCATATCCAGCTGGCGCTCCTTGGAGATGTCGAACACGAAGCTGTTCCACGAGAACGAGATCTTGGATAGGAGCGAGACGGTGTGTTGCTGGTCAACCAAGGTTCCTTTGAAATAAACGTCCGGCCGGCGAGGGAAGAACCCAAAGGCGAAAAATGCAGCAACAGCGGAAATTGCCTGTAGGAGCCAGCAGAGGCCCTGAGCGAGCCGCGTGGAGTCATGAGACGCCCTGAGCACGTCCCCAAACTTGCTTCGATAGGTCAGAGAAGCCAGGATCACCACCGAGCAGACGAGGGCAAAGTTTGCCAAGCGATATTTAGCCTTGTAATCGCCTCTGTGCGGGAGAAGGCTGGATTGGAAGAACATGAGGCCCTGGGTTGCATCAGCAGGCGTGCAAAAGAAGTATCAGAGTCAGGGCTGGGTGGTACTCACCCAGGCAACTACATCCGACCAAGTGCTCAAGAATCCTGCCGACACATTTGACGAGCCCGTACGATGGTTCAAGACGCTTGCCACGATCGAGGCTACCAACCCAAGAGCCGAGCTCAGCCAGGCACCCACGCGAGGCAGCAGGTCTGAGTAGTCGTGTGTGGACTTCTCGGTAGCCTCTCCATCGTGATCCTCGTAGAAGCCGGAAATGCTCGCATAGCCCTTTGCTCTCAAGAAGCTTGACTTTGCGAAGAGATGAACAACGGCCGGGGCGGACAGAAGCGCAACCAGCAGGGCTTCACCACCGGCTGCCGCAGCTCTCAGCTCGTCATGATGCGTCATCTGGAAACGAGAGCCCCCGGTCGGCCCGGTCGTGCTCTAAGCAGCTGTGGTCTAACAATGCAGTGGGTTGTATGGACGTCTCAATGCAGGGACCTGATGAAGTAGGGATAGTCTTTGATGGAGCAAGTCGACGGAAGGGGACGGTTGCAGCAGGGAGAGGACGGACAATAACGAGATGTGATGGTGCGCCCGAGGAACTACAACAACGACAACAAAAACAGATCAAGAACAACAGCACAGCCAGTGGATAGAGTCCGCCCCATGTGTGGTGGAAGGCGAGGCAAGGCTTGGGGCTGGATGTGCAGGAAAGAAAAAGATGGAAAGCCTTGGGGGGGGGGAGGAATGTGTCCGGATTGTGATCCAAAAACGGTGCTTGGTAAGACGTTGCGGCGTCAAGACAGCCACACGGCACCGGCGCCGAGTCGGCAACGCCCCACCTGGCTGCCCTGTGGGCCCCTGCCAAGCCGACGTGGTGTAACTACTTATTATTAGGCGGCACTACTCCGTAGCCTTGATTCTCCCCGTCCAACCCAAGCACGCCGAGTTCAAATGCTCTGTTGTGCCCATTCCAGGGGACGGTGAGCTCCAGCCTCTACCCCGGGCAGCCCCACCTGCTTTGGTTATTGGTGAGGTCTGCCAGTCTCTCAACAAACCAACCGAGTACGAGGAGGAAACTCTTGCAGGTCAACGAGGTTGCTGGCAGATGTTTTGGATTCATCTAGCTCATATCTACACTTCACCGCGTCTCATTTTCCACGCGGCACGGCCGAGACAGCGCATCGTGAAACTTGATGCATTTTCCAGCCGGCAACAACCTCTCTGGCTGGCCATCAAGGTCCTCAAGCCCCACAAACCCAAAAGGCCCGTGAAATTCCCCTAACCATTGACAACCACGCCTCCGTTGCAGTGGATTGTCTGTCCTGCGATGCACGACGAATCCGCACTCGCCAGGAACACAACACACGTCGCAATTTCACTCGGCTGCCCGGGACGGCCTATTGGGGCGGTGAACTGCTTCTGCGCCTCGTCGTTCATCGTCGCCGGGATCAGCGGTGTCCACACCGGGCCCGGCGCGACCGCATTGACGCGGATGCCCTTGCTGACGTATTGGTTGCTCAGGCCACGGGTGAAGGAGACGATTGCGCCCTTGGTCGATGTGTAGTCCAGCAGGTCCGGCCGCCCGATGTAGGCGTTGATGGAGGCGTTGTTGATGATGGTGCTGCCGTACTTCATGTGTGGCAGCAGGTATTTGGAGAGGTAGAAGAAGGGGTGGATGTTGGTGTTGAACGTGTGTACCCACTGCTCCCTGGTAGGTTCAAGAGACGTCAGTTGTCTGAGGCACTCCTGTCACCGCCACCGAGGCCTGGCTGGGCAACTCACTCCGGCAGGTCCTTGATGTCTTCAACCATCATCTGATAGGCAGCATTGTTGAACAGGATGTCAATCCTGCCGTCAAAGGTCTTGACCGCATGGTCGGCCAGCTTCTTGCAGTTCTCCTGCTTCGAGAGGTCTGTCGAGAACAGGTGACACTTGCGACCATGCGCCTCGACTGCCTTCTTGGTATCCTGTGCATCCTTCTCCTCGTCAGGCAGGTAGGCGATCAGAGAGTCGGCCCCCTCCTCGGCGAACAGAATAGCCGTCGCCCGTCCGATGCCCGAGTCCCCCCCCGTGATCACGGCGTTCTTCGCCTTGAGCTTCCCAGCTGCAAGGTAGGGGATCTTCTGTCCATTCTCTCCGGGAAGGTAGGTTCTCTGGGGCTCTAACTCGTGGGGCACTTCAGACTCCTTGCCGGGGAAGCTCTGCTTGGTCACAGGGATGGTGTGGCCTGTAGGAACTGGTCAGTATGCCTTCCAGCTAGGTCTAGGGTCCCTGATTTCGGATGCATGGACCGACCCTGCTTGAACTGGTCTGCCTGTTCCGCCATGATTGGTCCGCGTCTCGGGTGTCTGGTTGTATGCTTTGTTTCTCAAGGTGTAAGCTGCAGCTGTGGTGTGCGATGGTTTTTCGAATTGATATGGAATGCGGACGAACCTGAACTGTCCTGCGCCTCTTGGTTCTGATTTATGTACTGGATCACAAACAGACGGAGGGAAAGCTCCCACCCAGAGTGACTAGCAATGACGACATGGGCGGCTGAGAGGTCTCGACGTCATTCTTCGATATCTACCGTACCAGGGGCCCATCTTTCTCTTTGCACACAGTGACGATCCCATTTCAAAGGCAGGCAAGACGGTCGAGAGGAGTTACTGCGATGCCATTGCCCTGGCTCAAAGAGTTCTTCTGCAATTCCAGTCTGGTGTTTTCTTGTCTTGCTCTTGCACACCCCGGAAGCGAGATCACGGGAGGACCGCCGGGCCCGCACCAATGCCCGAGCTTGTCCTTGCCTGCTCCCGGACCGCCAGGCAGGGTCATCGCTCCCTTGATGATTTCTCCACACCGCTGCGGCCCGCGTTACTTCGGGAACTAAAACCCCGCCTCAACCCACACAAGCTCGGGCAACACTCATAAGCCTTGATGGCTTCTCTTGCGGCCACTATCGTTCAGCTCGACCGAGCTACTCCAAGGACCTATATGTCGTTGGTAGGTCGCACGAAGCAATTGCTCTTGTTCCTCGTCATTATCCGGAAGGCTTTTCAGAAACATCACGTCACGACAAGAACAGGCTGCAGATGAGAGTCGACAAGATGTCTACATGCCCCCCTCTCCATCACCGTCGAACAAGTGACCCACCCCCTCTGTAACGCGTGTCCCCCACCCAGATCGACAACGTGGGCCCCTTCGCGTCTTCGGGTCAGAACCAATCACTAGCATGGAGGAACAAACCCAACCAGTCTCAGAAATCACAATATTGCGCGGAGAACGGAGAGATAAATCATATTTTCCCAGACCACGGCTCCCAAGTGCGGCCACCAGACCCGCCGCTCCACCAACATTTCGGGTCCACCACTTTATTTTGACAACCAACCAGTTGACCTTCCTCGACCTCGGCAGCGCTTTATTCTTCCAGCAGGCGTGGGTTTCAGATCACACCATCTAGAGCTTTCTGGAATTTGCGACTGAAGAGACCAGGCCTCCTCCACCTCCGGTTTGGACTGCTCTTCAAAATTTCTCGCGTGATGACACTGGAATCATGGCCCCGAGCCCAAGGACGGTCTATGCTCCTGAAATTGGTGGCAGGGGCAACTGTCTGCATGCATATGGCCGACCCGGCAACACTGAATGTCAGACTTTAGCTTTCCCTCTAGACAAGCAGCTCTAGCCGAGTTGGCACGCAAATTTGCGGGGCTTATTGCAGACCAGGACGCCCTGCGTGGACACTCGCTTGAGCGATCGCTTCACAGCTAGGCTCTTACACCCACCTGAAACCTTCAGAAGCGCCTGTGGATTGATTGCACCCTCCAAGCGGATAGCATCAGAGACAATTCAACCCAGGATGTGTGCTCGGCTAATACCACTTGCACAAAACCCCTCTGCCCGTTGGTACACTTCTGCGAGTGCTGCGCCGGTTTCTCTTCTTTGGCACCAAGATAACGTTCCCTTAGGTGGCTTCAGCGAAGCTCTCGAGGCTGCCACACCAGCGTCAAGTCTTCGGACGAGCTCGCGTGCCTGCGTCCCGCACCATGTCGTGGGCCACTCGGACGAATTCTCTGGCGAACCTGCCATCTGGAGTACAATGAGCTGGCTCGGCGCAAGCATTGTTTTGGACAATCTGTTGACTCTGGACCAAAGATGGGAAGACACAAGGCCGGCGAGTCCTTTTCACATCTCATGTGATGATGTTGAGGTCTTGGGTCTAGTTCCGAATTATGATGGTCTTTGGTCGTCCATCTCGGTTATGCCGGTGCCAAGACCTGCCCCAGTTACTGGTTCACCGGTCTCCTGCCCAGCTGCCGAGGTCCACGAATGCACGAGCTGCTCCAGGATTTATGGCTTAGGATCCCAGACACGTGCAGGTACATTGCCGCACTCTGGGCCTCGTTTAGCCCAAGTGGCGGTCCCGTTGGTCAAACTGACACGGGATCTCGTCGGGGATAAAGCGGAAACATTTCTTTCTAGCGCTCCATCGACCCTTGCCGCAGCGCATGGTCATTTCTGATTGATGACAGACAGGGCACTCCAGCAGCGGCAGAACCAAAGTGTGGACGCAAGTCGCCGCAAGTATCGCCCCAACGGGATTGCTGAGCCGTGTCAAGTCGCCGACCTCCACGGTCGACGGGTGTGCTCCAGGTTCATCCCGTCCGGTTCTGCCCAGGTGCCATCCTGGTGCAGCACCCACGAGGTGTACATAACGTTGCGCAGACGCCACAGTGGATCGCACCGTTAGTCGCGACGGTCATGATTATTTCCTATGGTGGCTCTTATATCACTCTAGCCGCCCTCCAGTCATTCTCTTCAGGACGAGCCTCCTCTGGCTCTTTGCCTACGATGTTAGACGTCCTCGCGGCGGGACCACCTACCATGACCACGGCTTGTCCAAGGCGAGGCACATAGACAAAACCAACATGATGAAACTACCGGAACACTATCTTACCAAGATGGCTATCTCCAGCAACCCCGGTGACCGTCGTACTGAACTGTTTATCGTTATGATGGTTGTGTTTGGCCTCGCATGGATTCTGGTACGATTTTTGGCGTGCGTACCATTGATATGGCACTGACAAAAGACTAAGGTGTTGCTTCGAGCGTATGTCAGAGTCATCATGATCAAGAATGTTGCGGCAGATGACTGGTGGATGCTTGCTGGTATTGTCCGTCTTCACACTCCCCTCTCTGGACCAAACATGACTAACCAGGCCACAGCTCGCGTACACAGCTTACTCGATCGTGGCAATATGGGGAATCCTCGATGGAGGAACTGGCAAGCACATCACCGATCTTACCGTGGAAGAGACATTAGTCGGGCTCAAGGCGTGGTACATCTGCGAAACCATGTACGCGCCCGTCTCGGCCATGGTCAGGACCTCGGTCGCGCTGTTCCTTCACCGGGTCGCAACCGAGTCCATCCACAAGTGGATAATATGGATCAACCTCGGAGCCATCTATATCATAACCCTTGTGTTCACATTCATCGCCATCTTCCAGTGCAACCCGCCCTCCTACTTCTACGAGCAGGCGCTTGGGAAGCCGGGTGACTGCATGCACATCGACGTCCTGCCGGACACGGTTATCGCTCATAGCGTCATTGGCGCTGCGACTGATTTGGTTTTTGCTGCACTTCCAGTGGCAATGCTATGGAACGTTGAGCTCAACAAGAGGACAAAGGTGGTGGTGGCCTTGCTGCTCAGCATGGGGACCGTGTAAGACACCTTGGCCCGATCGTCTCGGGGACAAAATCGCTGATACTCGCGATTCACAGCGCCGGAATTGCTCTTCTCGTGAGAATACCCTTCGTCAAGAGTTTGGCAATTACACCGGATTTCTTGTACGAAACGGTGGACGTTGCAATCTGGTCTGTCATGGAACCATCGCTTGGAATCATCGCCGGCTGCCTAGCCACTTTACGGCCACTCTTTAAGAGTCTGGGCTTCGAGAAGCGTCAAACACAGAGATACGGCTGTGGCCCTCCTCGTAACGGGTGCCCGGCGGCCTCCGACAGGCGCACCTGCGGCTTTGTTCGAACCATGATGCAGAGATTCTGCAATAGGCCATCCTCTCCCAAGACTATGGACTCGTCATGCCTCGAAGCTGGGCAAGACTCCCAGCCAGCGTCAAACAACGACAAGGCCGACCTCGATTTTGAGCTGCAGCCACAGGGATTTGCGCCGGTACCAACGCAGCATCACGAGAAGGGCGTAGTATCTATGAGGATTGCCAGCAACCCGTGCGAGGACTTTGCTGGGCAGGTGCGCGGCATCAATGTGCACACGTCTGTCGATATCTCGTCACAGCCAAAAACACGCAATTCACTCCCACGCCAGCAGGGCTCGACGTCGTCTTCGGCAACAACGCTACCCATACAGGGTACGGGAGAGTCTGGATCGGTATAACCAAAGATATAGAGGATATGACGCTATTGGCAGTTTTGAAGATTTTTTCTTTTCTACGTACAACCTAAAGAGTAGAACGGCCGGTCGAAGAAAACATCCGAGACAGTACATGTGCCTATAGCGCATGCCCTCATGGTATCGCCGAGTATCTCTAATCCACGTACACTTATTCCAGTCTTCCTTGGACCAGTGTGCCTGGCCCCGCAAGAGCTTCACCAGTGACCTGCCCCCGCCACGCAGGGTCACAGCAGACGTAAAACGACAGCTCGTGTGGGTAGTGGTGCCGATCTACACGGTGTTGCATGCCTAGAGGTCCACGCAGCTTCCGTGCGCGACATTAACACGTCGGGATTTGAGCCAGCAGCCGCCGTTTGCGCCATTTATACGGGCTCGCTGCATGGCTCGGCGCCCTTTCTTTCTCTCCCAGTGAGCCGGCACCACACTTGTGGCGTAGGCTGGTCAAACATGCATACGTGTGCATGCTTCCCGGCTGGCATGCGCGTCGCACAGCCGCCTAGGGGCGGCTCTAAGCTGGCGCATTCCGTGAGAACAAGGCAGGTGAGAGCGAGTCTGATTTTCCTGCCGAAAGTGGACCGTCGTGGTGAACCAGGTTGGATATGGTGAAGTGAGGACTGGTTGAAGTGTCGACCGGTGCACGGCGTGACTCTCGTGTTGAACTACTGGCTGTCCCTGGCGGACTCCAGCCAACCCCTGATCCTAGTCTGAGTGGAGCTGCCAATCTGGCTTGCTGAGACAAGGTTGGCCTTGCTCGAGAGGCCGCTGCTCCAGGAATTCGGCCCCAATCGAGTTCGAGGGACTGGGGTGGGCAGCCGAGCGGAATAATTAGCAGATCTTAGGGCGCATCTTTACTAATAACAAGGACGCAATCGGCGTTAAGCCAGACTCCTATCTAAATGCCCAAGTACTTCAGTGGGAATTCTTCTAGAAAACATCCATGAAAGCGGCGCCACGGAATGGACACCCTGAAGTGAGCACCGGTCATCCATCATTGGACCGGTGATCACAATCCTAGATCTTGATGAGACCTCGCCCCGAACTGTTCCCTGCTCCTCGTCCTCAGGTGGTGCTCGGAGGAAAGGGGCGCACACACCCCCACATGGAGTTCCGGCGGCTTAAGCACGTGGTTCTCTTTCGTGGAAAGCCTTTGTGTTCCTTCAAGGGCATATCATTTTGTCAACTAAAGCTCAGCCATCTGACACCTGAGGTGAGGCTGCCCAACTAGGGGTGCTCAACAGTGAGGGTTATTGCTTAACTCGTAAAGACTGTCAAGGGCAGAGCGCCATGGCTTGAACCGGCAGGTCTCCGGCTCAGAGAAGCAAAGCTCAAGCTCTGTGGCAAAGCTTATCCCCCGTCTATCAATAACTGCGCAGCCTCGCCCCTGCGCATCGAAGCCTACCATCACCAGGCCGTGGCTGCCGCACGCTGTCCCCCAAAAGTCTGCGTTGGCGTTGTAAATACAGTCCGAGGCACAACAGCACGCCCAGCTGTGGGCTCTGCCAGCTGGGTCGAGCCATTCACGTTGAAGCATCCGACGGTGCCATTATTATTGACAAGAACCTGGTCTGGTTTCTCCCAGTTAGAAAACAAAGGACTCGCAGCCCCATCATGGCAGGAGGGCCGAATAGACTTACTCAGGGCAAGCTGGCCCGGCACGACAGTGATGCCGAGCCCGGCGTTGCAGCCCGAGCAGGCCAAGTACAGGTCGTCCCAGCGAGGGGTGAAGAATGCCATGACGCTGCTGACATGGGTTGAGTGGTAGCCAGTGACGTAGGCGGTACTGTACGGCGGCTCCTCGACGTGGCTCCAGGTGATGTTGCAGTTGCTGCAGCTGTTGGAAAAGTTTCCGCTGTGTCGCGTCGTCAGTCATGTCGTGCGGTCCAGTACCAGGAAGAACATCTTTGCAGGTGCGGACCGTCGACTCACAAAAGGTACGGAACCAGTGATCCAGCGCTGTTCCCGACGCAGACGTCCAGGTCGATCCTGGTCAAGCCTGTCAGCAAATTACTTGTGATCGGAGCGCTTCTATGATGCGTACGAGGTCCAGTCGTAGTACCAGTTGGAGTAGTCGTCGGTGTTGCAGTAGACACCGAGGCTGCTGCCGTTCAGGGCGTAGGTGCCTACCGCGCAGGACTCGTTGTAGGGGACAGGGCTTGCAGTAGGGATGGTGATGGTCGATCCTGCAATGTTCCCGCCGATTCCAGTGGCATTTCTCGCGGCGGGTGGAGGCATGGCAGCAGCCAAAGTGGCGAGAATGAGGAAGACGAGCATCTCCATCATGGTGAGGCCGAGGCGGTGGCTAACTGAGCTTCACAAGGTCTGCAAAGGCTCTTGGGGAGAAGCAACGGGAATCGATCATGCAGCTGCGGTGCTCACGTTGGCCTGCGAATCGCAATGTGTTGAGAAATGCGAGGGGTGTCTCGTGATGGAGGAGGTCGACCTGGTAGGTCACGCTTGACTTCAGGAGACCACGCAAGATTGCCAGTGAGGAGAGAGGATCTGAATTTCCGTGGAAGTGCCGAGCGCTCCTTCTCAGCTGCCCTACCTTGCTCAAGTCGCACCACTTGCAAAGAAACCACAGATTCGCACTCACAGAAACTGAGGGTACACTTGTACATCACCCAACGCTCACGCCACCGACAACCTTGGAACAACAATACCATTGCACTGGGGAACTGAAAGGCACAAAAAGGAAGCTTTTAGCACCCAAAGCCTATCAACATCCACTCCTATATCAGCTATATCCTATACATACTTGTAATGAGTTGGTCTTGGCTGTATGGGCAACATATAAATCTGTGTAGGTGACACTCTCTATGTTCGCTCTGGTACTTGAGTTTGAAGGGTGTACCGGTGCCTTTGCTGTTTCCCAGGGTGAACCCCTGCATTCTCTGGGAATGTCTTCAGTCAACAGGTGCACTTTTTCGCAGTCAGTGCCCCATCTGAAGCAGGTATTCACTAGGCCAGCTGTACAGTAACCTCAGATCTGACAAAATGATCTTGTTCTCACTATTCTCACTATGACTGTCCGAGCACCTGTCCCAGACCTGGTAGAGCCCGCTTCAGTCCATCAGCTCAAAATCGGGGCAGATCATCCTCCACCACGTAGGCGGTGACTCATGTTGCCCCCCGAAAATAAGACGTATTCAGAAGTCAGGCGCACAGTACAGGCTTCCGTTGTTGTTGCCGATGTACTCCTCTGTCCGAGCCTGTGCTAGTGACCTGAAGGCTTGCCTGGAAGGCCGGTTCGTGCACTTACAAAAGTTGATCACTGAAAAGTTCTTCTGCTTTCCGTTCTCGCCCTTCTTCTCACAGTAGCCCTCGCAGCCTGTGGGGGGAGGGGGTGGTCATTAGCCTTGCCAACCATGGGTGACACCTCGCGGGGCTCACCGAAATTCCGGCCGAACTGTTCCTCGCCATTCCAAGGATTCTCGCAATAGGTGCAGGTTTGGGAGAAGTCACTGCAGGACGCGTGTTGAGGTCCTTGGCAGGTTTCGCCTAGGAGGGAAGTGGGCGGTCCGTCATACTTGTCACAGGGAACCAACTCCCAGGCGCTCCACGCAAGACATGTGTCCAGGTCCAGGTCGGTTTGCACGTATTTTCCGGCAAAGTTCTTGGACAAGGCGTAGAGCCGGACAGGGCGACCCGACTCATCATCGAGATCGTGGATGTAGAAGCCGTGGCAGGTGTTGTTGAAGGGCACAAGGGTATGCCAGAGAAGCCGACAGTGGCGAGTGCAGCGATGCTGTAAATCCTCGTGTTGATCGGGTGTCGGTGAGAGGCGGTTCAGTCCTCGTCGAAGGTTGTCCTGATCGATCAAGTGGTGCAGTTGGAGGAGATTGTTGCAACAGACGGTTCTCCCAAATGACCTGGCCTGAGTGTGGCTTGTTCAGTGACTCAGTATAAGATCACAAGAAAGAGAGCCAGCTAGGAAGAGCAGTGCTCGTCTGTACGCTTCCGGGTAAACCAGTCACTTCGGAGAAGCAATTTCGGTTGCCTCTCTAGCAAACAGCCAACAGACCGTACAAGCAGATGAGCCCAGGCGTGGGTTTTGTTCCACAATCCACGCGGCATGTGTTCGCGGCAAGTTGGGGCAGTTACAATGTCATTCGTTTGTTTCCCCACAGAAATACAAGCAGGCAGTAAAGACCATGCCCAAGCTTCACCGACATGACAGCATCAAAAGCCAAAGACCAGCGCCTTTTTTTTTGTCCCCCCTCCCCCGGGGGGCCTCAAGACCCTCCGTTACAACCCGCCTGACCATCCGCCTTCTCCAGAATCTGCAGCTGTCCCTGATTGTCATAAGCGACCCGGCCCTCACCGACGGCCTGGCGTATCTCGTCCCGCAGCGGCGTCTTCTCGCCCGTCTTCGGGTCCCACTCCCAGCCCTCCCTCATCCACATCCACCGCAGGCATGCCCGCAGCTCCTTGTCCTCGGGCAGGACGCGCATCCACTCTGGCTGGAAGGCGCCGTCACGGCCCGTGCCCTTCCAGTCCTGCGCGCGCCCGAGGAGGATGTCCCGGCAGAAGATTCGCCACGAGTCGAGCGCGTAGCGGCCCGTAGTCAGGTGGCCGATCTCCCAGGCCGTACCGTGGCCCCTAGCCGTGGTTCTAGCCTGCAGGTCGTTCTCCTTGGACGAGTCGGGGCTTCCGACGACGCCGTCGGCCTTGCCAGCGCCCAGGTTCTGGTCCTCGGGCCCAAAGGCCTCACCCGCCCGGACGTCCTTGCCGTCGCCCTTGTGCGGGTAGTCCTTGACCCCGTAGCGTACGTCTTTGGAGGGTGGCCGCTCGAGCCATGTGCGCGCGTACTTCTGGATCGTCTTGGTCCGTTGGTTAGACAGGCCGAGATGATGCGTCATTGCCTCGATGTCGGCTGGGTCCGCCTCGGCCAGGGCCTGCGGCGTCGGGTAGCGCTCCATCAGCTGGCGGAACACGGGAATTGCGACCCGCCCGGGAGTTCTGATCAGGAAGGTGACGGCAACCAAGAGGCGGAAGGGGTCGCCCGCCAGCTCCTCCTGCACGAGGCCGAATCTGTCTCCGGACAGAGGTGGGATTGGAAGTGCCGACACGGTGCCCCGGGCTGGTCGGCTTGTCTTCTTAGCAGTCGGGCTTGGTGTCACGGCGGCGGTTCGTGCCTCGTCGATCTTCTTGCTGGGAGAAACGAAGAAGGGGGATGCAGCCTGCTTCTGGGCAGGCTTCGCCTTCGCGGGTGGTGTCGGCGCAGTAAAGGGGTTGCGCTTGGCCGACAGGCCTTGTGCTGCGAACTCAGCCGGTGGGTTGTAGTGCCCAGCTGTCGAGCCGCTCATGTCCCTTGCCGCTTGGTTCTCTCGGGAAGCCTCCTGGAGCTGACCGAGAATATCGATCATCTCATCAAAGACATCGGGAGCGACGAGTGGCGCAGATTGCGGTGCTAAGGTCTGGAAGAAGAGGCTTGAGTCTACAGGTGAGTTGTAGAGCTCGGCAGATAAGCCATTAAGCCCACCCTGCAGGTCCTGGGTCGAGGACTGATCCTGTGCGTCGAGGTCTGTGCCATCGCGCTTCCTCTTCCGATCTGGTGACACTGAGCTCTGAGCTACGCCATCAACATGCTGTGGGAATAGGCTCTGGGATATGGTGGCATCTAGTCCGAGTGACATTGCTCCGAATCCATCCTGGCCCCTATCAAACAGTGACAGAAACTGTCTCCCACCAAAAGAGCTGCCAAGAGCAGACCGTGACGGCATCATGCCAGGAAATGACCCCGAAATATTGACACCCATCAAGTTTTGCCCCTGGTCGACAAAGAAAGGTGATTTCGCGGGGATCCTCTCATGCGACTGTTTCGCCTTCTTGGCAACTCGCTGCTGCTGCTGCTGCTTGCCCGCTTCCACCACCGCGCCGTTGGCCAGGGGCAAAGACAAGTCTGCTGGCCTCACCAACTGAGAACTGAGGTCTCCCGCCTGCTCATTTGGGCCCTTGGCCCCGTTTGTGGCCTGCTGGAGGTTGGATCCCGCTCCGGGTGTGTTGTTGACCATGCGACGGAAGCTTTCCTCGTTAGCGTTGAGGCCTGGTATGTAATGATCCTTGTGGACCTTGCGGATGTGTTCCTGCATGGAGCGGTAGGCTTTTCCGTCATAACAGCGCTTATTACAGATGGATCCATCCTGTCGCCGTATGGGACAGACGACCTCAAATCTGGCGTCGTTGGCGGATGACGGCGTCTGCTCAATGGTTTGCGCCTTGGTCTTGGTCTTCTTTGCGGTCTCGCTTGCCGTCTTGGTGGGCTGAGGATTGCTTGCAACCCAGTCCGGCGGGGGTTTATCCATGTGCACAATGCTGTTGTTGACTTGGCTGTCGTCATCATGGACCAGCTGAATGCTCTGCAAGCTCGTCGTGTTCCCGTCCGCCAGGCCACCCCAGAGATGCTTGCCCGCGACGAGCTTATCACTGGCGTTGAGAGCAGGTGCCCCAAGAGGCCGGTACCTCTCCCTGAAGTCTGTGGCGTGATCATACTCCCTCAACATGCCCAGATACACCGTAAGGTCGTCACCATAGTGCCTTGCCAGGACCTCGTCCCTCAACGACTTTGCACACTGCACCTGCGCCTGAAAGGCCTCCCAGCCGGCCGAGAGGCCGATCTTGTACAGTTGCCTGAGATCATCCTCGAAAACCTTGCCCGACATGATGATGGCCATCAGAAATTCCCTCAGGTCGTCGTCAATGTTGAAACCACAGAGAAGGCTGCGGGCCGTGTTTTCGTCCATTGGTGGGGCCTCTGGGTTCTCTGGCGTCCTCCATGGTATTGAGTGCCGGCCTGTTGGTGCGTTGTCATTTTGGTTGTCGTCATCCTCCGACGTGTCATTCTCTGACGTGGGTGAAGAGAATGCGCGGTCGTGAAGGAGGGCCTTGACCTCACCCTCATGGGCCTTGCTGGAGGTGATGGCCGAGATGAGGAACTCCTTCTCGTTCTCGTCAATCTCAAAATAGTTGAGCAGGTCTCTGGCTGCATCCGTGTCGAGCGTTGTTGACCGCGCGCTCGGGCGTTTGGCCGCGACTGACCCGTTGACAACTGCCTCCATCTCGAGTGACGTGTAGGCTCAAAACAGTCTCACATAGTGAGGCTGTGATGAATCCTGCAGTGCAAATTTCTTGATGACGCATAGAGAGCGTCACGTCTGATCAAAGCCTGGAATGAAAAGTTGAGTTCTGGAATTGAAGACGAGGTGGCCGTTGAGGCGTGAGCACGGACCAGAAAACACAGACATACATCCCTCAAAACATACCCGGGCACGCTTGGGTCCTGAAGTCTCAGGCAGCACCAACAGATTCCTGGCGCTTCTAATCGGTTCGCCCTGCCTGGAGGATTTTGGTCGATGCCAAGTCGGACCCTTATTGATGAGCACTTTCATAAATAAAAGGCAATGTAAGCTTTGGATTGAGATCAAATGTTTGCCGCTCATTCGGGATTTCAAGCCGGGGGTCAGGCGTGCATGTACACAGACAGTCCCACCCACGTCACAAGGCTAAGCGACTCCCTCACCACAACAATGTGTTGAGCAGTGTTGAGGACGCAAGAAAATGGTAAAATTGAGACCTGAAAGCTTTGATATACACTCTACCGACCCCGAAAATTACTCCTGTTCCCGTCACCGCGTCCCCTCTTTCTCTTCCTTCTTTTTTTTCTACTTCGTCAATGCGAGTGAGATAGGAGAAACCTGGGAGGGAGGAGTCTAAGTTTTGATAACATTATACACATACAGCAGCCACCTGTGGTGAAGAGACCACCGGCCAGGGCCTTGACAGGCCCGTCGTGTCACTGCCCTATCCGCATTGCTGTCTTTGTGTTTAGTGGCGCACCTTGGACTCTGCTGGTGGGGCGTAGGCGACCTTGCGGGACTTGAGGTTGGCCCACTTGTACTTCTTGACCCACACGCTGAGGGCAAACAGAACCGACGACACAATCAGCACCTGCATGCCCATCTTCTTGCGCTCGTCCATCTCGGGCTCGGCAGCCCAGTTCAGGAACTCAACAACGTCCTTGGCCATCTGTGACGTCGTCGCAGGCGTCTCATCCTCGTAGTCCACCAGTCCGTCGAACAGGACACGGGCCATGGCGATACCGGTTCCAGGGAAGTAGGGGTTGAAGTTGAGGCCATCAGGGACCTTGGCGCCCGCTGGGGGCTCTTCGGGGTAGCCGGTCAGCAGGGAGAAGACGTAGTTGCAGCCGCCGTGTCGGGCCTTGATGATAAGGGACAGATCTGGGGGCAGGGCGCCGTTGTTTGCAGCCCGGGCAGCCTCATCGTTCTTGTATGGTGCAGGGAGGTAGTCCGAGAGCTTGCCGGGCCGCTTCTCGATCTCGCCCTCATCGTTGGGCTCGCTGTCGTACTCGTTCTGCTCGGCCAACTCCTTGGCCTCGTCGACGGTGAGGACGCTGCCAACTAGAGATCGGTAGGGGATTCTGCTCAGGGAGTGGCAAGATGCGCAGACCTCTTGGTAGACCTGGAAGCCTCTTCGGAGCCTGTTTGGGTGTGTGAGTTCACATTCGGGGTGTGGGGGATTCGCGTTTGCACGTACGCCTGGTGGTCGAAGGTCTTGAACCACTGTTGGTGCACCCAGGGGTATGCGGTTGGGTGGAGACTATTTATATGTTGTCAGCTACGAGTCTCGCCTTTTGAAACGCCACCTTGGGGCTGGGCGGTTTGTATATGCCTCAAAACAGCATAGGCACCCCCCCCCCCAAAGACGCATTTGTTGTCCCCAAGCATGAGCAATAGGCAATTGATCCACTCACCCCTCTTCTGCCTCTGTTGCGGCGAAGGCATCGGAGCCGTAGAGATGGTAGTACCAAGCGACGGAGCCGATGGCGGCAGCAGTCGACGCTGCGGCGGCGATGTTGAGTCGTCTTCCCTCGGCGGCATTTGCGTTGCTGGTTGTGGATGCGGAGCGCTATCAGATAGCCCGTTAGCCCCAATTCACAAGCGATGATTCCGGTCTCAAATATATCGTGAGATGGCCGTGGTCCGCTGGTGCTGCCATCTCGCCCTACTGCCTCCCTCCTTTGTTGGCGGACAGATCGGTTCGTACCTTCGCAAAGTTCATGGCGCCATTTCGTGCCGCGGAGAAGGCGCGCGTCGAGCGCAAGCAAGACCGGGCAAACATCTTGGGCAAGGAGCTGCTGCTGCTCGGCTTTCAGAGGATGTTGCGAGGAGATGAGTGGGTGAGTGGGGTTTGGAATCGAGTCCCAATGCCTGGAGATTTGAGGTTTAGCGGTCGGTAGCCGTTGGATTGAGGTCGAGAGCTAGAGCAAAACCTGGTGCCAGCCGTAACATCCCGAGGAATTTGCCAATGAAAGCTGCTCGATTACACCCCCCCCCCCAAAACCGTGCACGGGCCAACACAGCAGAAACGACTGCTGTAAGGGCTGGGCGACACACCCACCACCCAAACGCTGAAGGCACCGCACCAACCACCATCATCGCCGTCTCTATGACGGTCACATTCACGAAACGCATAAATGCACACAGGCGCCACCTCCATCCACATCATGGCCACCTGCAGCGCATCGGACAAGGTGGTGTACGACTAGGATATGGCATGCCTGTCAATGCAATTGGGATGGGTCAAATTTGCCCGTCCTTTCTGTGATTATCTGTATGTCCGTCTACCCCAACTGGACCTGACCCAGTCGATACTTTTTTCATGGTAAAACAAACGCCTTGGGAGCCAACACTTTTACTTTTCTCAGTCCCGTGTCACAAGCCTACTTGGTCTCTGAGGCTGCCTAATCGACGTCTCAGTTTGGCCGCGGTCGAAGAGGAAGATGTACACACCCTATACACCGTTCTCCTTCGCCTTGGCCTTTTCCAGAACAGCCCGCCTCTTCTTGACGCCGTCAGCCAGCAGTGCAAGCACAGATTCGGTGTCCTGCCAGCCGATGCATGCGTCGGTGATGCTGACTCCGTACTGAAGGCCCGACTTGCCCTCCTTGGGCACCTTTTGGGATCCTGCACACCCGGTCAGCTCTGGGGGTCCCTGCCTCTCATCCGCAGGTAAACCGCGACTTACCCTCGTTGATGTTGCTCTCGATCATCACGCCCATGATGCCAGTCTCGCCCTTTGCGAGCTGCTCGGCCAGGACGGCAGCGACCTTGGGCTGGTTCTTGTGGTTCTTCTGCGAGTTGCCGTGGCTGCAGTCCACCATCATCCGCTCGCGTACACCAGCCTTCTGCAGGGCTGCCTTGGCCTCCTTGATGCTCCTCTCGTCGTAATTCGTGCCCTTTGTGCCTCCTCTCAGGATGACGAAGCAGTCGTCATTGCCGACGGTGCCCACGATGGCAACAACGCCGGGCTTGGTGACTGACAGGAACTGATGGGGGTGCCTGACAGCACCGATCGCGTCGATGGCAACGCCCAGGGACCCATCGGTGCCGTTCTTGAAGCCTACGGGGAAACTAAGACCACTTGCCAGCTCACGGTGCAGCTGAGACTCGGTTGTCCTGGCGCCCACGGCACCGAGGGACAGCACGTCAGCCACAAACTGGGGGGAGATGGTATCCAACATCTCGCTCGCGAGGGGCATGCCCCTCGAGGTAAGGTCCACGAAGAGCTGCCTCGACAGGCGCAGGCCTTTGTTGATGTTGAAGCTGTTGTCGATGTCCGGGTCGTTGATGAGACCTTTCCAGCCGACAGTCGTCCGGGGCTTCTCCAGGTATGAGCGCATCACGATCAGCAGTTCATCCTTGTGCTTCTCCTTCTCTTTCAGCAGCAAGTCACAGTAGTCCAGGGCCGCCTGAGGGTCGTGTATGGAGCAAGGGCCGACAACCACAAGCAGTCTCTGCTTCTCGTCCGTGCCGTTGACCACTGCGGCAATCTCCTCACGGCCTTCGAGCACGGTGCGCTTCGATGTCTCGGTCTGTTTGATTTCATGTTGGAGTAGGTCGGGAGGTGTGAGAGGGTTGTAGCCGCGGACTTAACAACGTGAGATGCAGTCAGCTATTGATTCTCTGCGGTAGGTTCAGGAGCTCGGGGCTCGCAGCCCTACTCACTTCTCCAGTCCTCGCTCTCGGCCTTGTTGCCGACGTTCTTGTTTTCTATGTAGAAGGACTGCAATTCGCAGGTGAGTCAGCGTGACCCGAGTGAGAGTGGCGTCAGTGGGCCACAGCTCGGCGTCTGGCGCGGCGGGGCTGTTGATCCACTTACAGCCATGGTGATGGGCTGTCGCACGCAAGCAAGCTTCAATGCACGCTCTTGGGGGATTGGGTATATTGGTCAAGGAAAGGGAGAAAACTAAAGTGGATGCTGGGACGTGTCCCGAAAAAAAAATCAGAGAAAACTGGCGCGGTGCAGAACTTTGTAGTGTGTGTGTGTGAATGAGATGGATAAAGTTTCGGCCCTTGGAGATAGCCATTGACGTATGCTGATTTTAAACCAGAGCACGTTGGTCCAAAATTGAGAATTGAGTCACTCTGAGGGGGGGGGGCAGCGGCGGCAGGCACAGTTGGGGCAGGCGGGAGGACCACTCACTTAGCTGCCCGGCTGCCGAGCCGTAAGCCGTAAGCCGTAAGCTGCCCTGTGTAGCTAGTAGTGGTCCCTTTGACATTGACTCTATTATTCAGACACGGATTCGAAATAGTCTATTAGAATCGAGGTGCGCGGCACATGGATAATTTTTTTGTTTCTTTTCGATACCTTTGGTACCTGTAGCTGGTTTACACTCTGACATTGGATGCTGCAGTGCTCCCGTGTTCGGTGCTCCCGTGTTCAGGCGTCAGAGCATACAGAAGCAAGCCATCGGTCGGCCCAAGGTCGCACAAAAGTCCGGACTTTTCTTGAATCTGCACGCGAGATCGTCTTGGGGCGACTATTCGGCAGCCAATTGTCAGTTCCTTGACACGCGGCGTCTAACAGCGGGAGCGGTAAAACCAGAAATTCCACGTCTGTCAGTCCAGCTTGACCGGGTTTGTAGCTTCTCTCCTGAAGTCCTCAACTACTAAATATTAGCCATTGGCCCTTCTTTCATGTCCTGACCGATTGGCGGCCTGAATGCGATTCGAGCGGCGCCAAGACGAGCTCCAGGTCAAGTGTAGAGACGTCAGTCGGTCCTTGCCTGTGCCGTCCGGGACCGAAACCTCAACACCACTCAGGAAGCGCAGCCAGCTCGCCGAGGAAGCCAACTTACTGCCGTTAATCTTTCCATATAGCCATTTCAGTCCCATAGTACTGACAGCACATGTGAGCCCAGAGAATGTGAATAGCCCAATTCTCTGATGCGTGCTGAGAATACTGAAGATGGGGTATGGATAACTGATGAACGTGTCAGCTTGTTGTCTGTTTTCCTGTTGAGCAGTGAAACTTGCGTCTGATTGTGCGAGAAGGTGTACTCAATCCATGCCCCTGGTGTGTCGTCAGTGATTTGCTTTCATTTCTCCTACAATCGGATAAGGTGGATGCAGAGGGATGTCCATGGCTCCGTGATTGTCCCGCGGTTGATCCTGAGGCTTCCAGAGACCACGTGCTTGTACAAAAAGAACTTACAATAAGCAAAGGCCAAGAAGGTGCTCAGAGTCAACGCCCCCTGGAATTTGATGGTCCATGGCGGGCTGAGAAGCAGGAGATCCAACGTCAACATTATCGCCGGCACTACATTATCCGGCGTCAGCTATCAAAACACCATGGTGAGTTCCGGGGATCTTCAAAGGGCCCAACAGATACGTCGTGGTCATATGATATTTCGCACCCGTCTCCCCGTGGCACGACCGGGATGACCAAGGAGACAGCCCAAAAGGACCGGACAAGGCCATGAGTGCCTTGAGGAGCGGCTTACTCGCATGGAAGCCAAAATCTGGCCAGAATGGAAGCTGGTACTCGTCGGGGACCAGCAGACGCTTGTCTATGGCAGAAATACCCCAGTAGAGTATGCTAACGAGAGCCTCCAGAGGTGTCGAGCACACTGAAATTACGTTCTTGGCATTGAAGAGCGTTGGGCTCAAGGTTATGTCGGCGAGCAGTCCCAGGACCATACTCGTTAACGAGAGTGCCAACCCGATGATGGTCAAAAATTGGAACATGCCTCCGAACTTTTCGTTTTCAGGGTTGGGATTGACAAAGAGCCATCTGAAAGACGCTGAGAATGACGCTATGCCGGCCAGATGGATGATGGCAGAGATGGACCTAGACGGCGAGGCCAGTCTTTGCAATGGGTGAGGCGTGCGTGCCATGGTCGGTGAGCGGTGCTGTTGCCCGAGGAAGTCTATCGAAGGGGAAGACGTCTTCTGGAATTTGCTGCAGCTGGAAAACAGATTGCAAAACGTGTAACGCCTCGCGTTGGCTATATGCGTTGATGCAAGGAAATCTATGTCAAAAAAGGCAGGCTAAAAGAAGAAAGTCTACAAAAGGACCAATCAAGGTGATATGTCTAGGCAAAAATATCGAAGGCCAGTCAGTATACTCCGCTGTCCGAATCAACCCCGGCAGCCCGGTTGCCTCGGCTCAGAAATTACATAAGCGTGACGTCTCGTGGGTGAGCGGACGAGACCTCCGGCACCGTCGGCAGCTCACGGTGCTCCCTCACACCTCATTAAACCGGGAGGCTCCCGTTTACGCTCTGGCTCCGCTAATGCCGGTCTTATTCCTTCCAAAGCCTTAGAATTTCACTAGGCATTACTGTTGGGCATAATGACTAGGTTAGTTACAGCCCTATCGATAGTACCCCCCCCTCCGGGTATTTGATTGAGGGTTGCAGATCAGCAGTTTTCCCTCTCTCTATCCCCTAGCCTGGCGGCAATGCTTCTCATTGCGCTGCTCCCTACAATTACGCTTCTTTAATCTTATACCTATATTCTCCTGCTTGTAAAACTCTGATTCCGTGTCTTTCGTACGGTGTTCTTGTTCGCCGACTCCAACTTGAAGCTTCTCAACACCTCGGGTGTCAACTTGTGCGGCTCAGGCCAGATGCTTTCTTACCTACGCATGTCCCGGAAGCCATATCAAGTGACAGCATACGGAAGTTCATCGTCTCAGCGTCAGGACCAAGCCACCTCTCTGGCCGGAACTCATCTTCATTCTGCCTAAATACTGACTTGTCAGAGTGGGCGACAGCAGGATTTATCCCTTCCCAGTAACCTGCCAGTGATGGTATGAATATTCCAGAGAGCTCCAATCCCTCTGCGTGGACGACACGGCCCTTATCAACTGCACTACTGGATGGACCTGCAAGGCCTCTTTGACGCAGGCGCCTAGGGAATCAAGCTTCGATGGCGTCTCCCGGGAACTTTGCGTGAGACGCGGGCTGGCTAGATCTGAAACTAAGATCAATTTCGCCCTGGAGGTCCTCGTAGAGATTGGGATTCTTGATCAGGTGAAAGAACAATGAGCGGAACGCGATGGGTGTTGTGTCCGATCCTGCAAATAATGCTGCGTCCTTTTTGCCAGCGTTCCTGAGACATGACATTGTGTCAGGACACGCAACGGCAGGAGGAAGGGCGAAAAACCAACATATGCTCCTTTCTTGCTTATGTCGCCCAGGGGAGAAGTCCACCTCATCTCACCTTCTCCAGCTGGACGCCATGCAGTTGCTGCAGCATGTCCGTCCGTCTGCGAGACTCAGGCTGAGCCGCCTCATCGATGCGCCTCGCCACATGGCTTCTCGGCGGACATGCTAATGTTGTCGACTGGTTTCAGCGCCCTGAATGACCCGGGCACGAAAAGCGACAAGGCGAGGGCCGGGAGCCGGGCCGAAGCAGACGCCACGGCGCGCAAACACAGAAACGGCATCAGCAAGCCCAATGAGTGGACCCACGCCGATGACTCGAATGCCTACCTGGAGATGAGGGGGTCGGCCTGCAAGCACGGATACATGGCTTCAGACTGGGTATGTAGCTCACGTTTGGAGGTAGTGCTCCAGGTCAATCACTGGCTGACCTGCCTGGGGGCGTTCTTTCAGCCGGGTCATCATCAACTCTGTGCAGTGATCAAAGTGCTCCTCGGATTTCAAGATGCTGGCTAGAGAGTGTACACACGGCTGATTGTCAGTTTCCTAGGTATGTTCCAAGTCGCTCACCGCTGAGTCCGTTCCATGTCACCCCGTAAATTGTGTATCATTGCACCTGCGACCACTGCTATTTTACATCTCAATAACCTATTTACATGAGGAGTGGCGCTCCTGGGCTCAAAGCCCTATAGCCCAAGCTACAATAGGGGCAGTTCAGACAATGCTTACGGCTCGCGTGGCTGAGGCTAGCCACGGCCCAGAGACTTTCGATGGTGAATGGAAATATCTCGTGTAGACGATGCATCAGGCTCCATACGTAATGGAATACAGAGACACAAGGCTATTCCCCTGCAGTCACTGCAGGAAAAGGTGGGGAAGGGGGGGAAAGACTATTTGAATAACTTGGGTCCCCCTCGAACCCCCCTTTCCGCTACGCTCAACTTATAAAATAGACCGTGGGCCGCTAGTTTAATTGCCAGCCCTAGACTAATCGTCAATCTCTAGCGGCCAAGAGATCAGCGGAGTGGGACATAGATAGAAGCTTACGTACCTTAGGCGAAGGGGCCACAGCAAAGGGGCCCCGGCAAAGACGGCAGCAAACTTTGGGACGGCAAAGGGGGCCCGAAAAAGAGGGCCTAACGAAGAGGGCCCCGATGAAGAAGACCTGGACGAAGAGGGTTTAGACGAAGAGGGCGTGGACAAAGATATTTTAAATAAACAGGGCCTGGATAAAGAAGGCTAGATGAAGAGAGCCTAGACAAATAAAGAGGGCCTAAATAAAGACGGCGGCAAAGGGTAGCAATAAAGGGCAGCAATAAAGAGCTTAAAGAATCCTTAATTGATTAATTCAAGTTAAGATAACCTTCGCGTAATTAGCTAGGTAAGCTGGTTAAGAATGCTATGCAGGCCGCATACCTCGCAAGCTTGATCCACATCCCGCTCCGCTGTATAAAGCTGGCCTCTCGTTCAATAATAATATAGGTGTCTACCGAATCAAAAGTTTCTCCACATGCCCTATTCCGAAATCGAGTGACGGGTGTGTGTTTGAATGTTGGAAACCTAGTTAATTGTAGACGCAATGTTGCAAAATGGGACGAACTGGGCACGGCGTCCGCTCACTATATGACGCGTTTGCATGAGTGCTGCTGTAAGCCTAGTAAGTAAAACAGGAGGATCTGTTCATATTTGAGATACGAGGTTCAGAATTCAGATAATAATCGACAAGATCGTACCTCTGAGAAGCCGGCCCTGAGAGGCAAAGCGTTTTCACGTCTAGCTGTACTAGGTGATGGCATGACGCTGGCATGTTGTTGCTGGCGGCCTTGGCCACGAGGACTGAGGATACTGAGCAAACTCACACAAGTTTCATTCCCCTACAACCTAAGATTTCTAAGCCCAGAGAACTACGACTTTGTGACTAGATCTACTCTTCCACTGCACCCCGGCGCGGGCAGCAAACTGTGCGTCCTGTAGTAGCAGTACCGGGCGGGTGCTTAGCTACACTAGGTCCCAGCAACAGCATGCTACAGATTTCCAAAAGGGGGATCATCGTCCCGCAAGAGTTCATCCAAAAAGGGGACGGCCCACATAACCTGATTGCATGTGATAAACCTGTTTCATTGTTCCTTCTTGGTGTAGGGCTGAAGTATTATGGGCCCGCTAGGGTCATCTCCGAGAACACAAACCGCGAGACACCACCAGCACAGTGACGCAACGCAGATTCACATGTCTCCGGTTGTGTTGTTTGCCACGGGGATGGGTTGCAGAGTAACAGAGTATGCAGTGTAACTTTACCCAGACCATGCTAAGAAGACGAGGACGGTTGGGCACGTCAGAGTGAACACCTGGCCAGCAGCAACTCGTGGAAGCTCCTAGAGCATTTTAATCACCATGACAATCTCGGCATGAGCGACGGGGTTTGCTGGCCGAAGCACGCGATAAAGGAGACGAAAAGAAGGATCAACATGGAAGATAGGAATAGCGAGAAGTTTCATCTCCTTCAGCAGATCCTAACCAAAAGCTAGATATGATTTTCAAAAGGGGTATCTGATTTGCCTAAATAGAAGGCATTGTGGTGGTGGTACAGGACCATTACAAAACACAGTAGTAGCGACTCCAAAAAATTTTGACATATATACAAGTCCCCTTTCTGGACCTTCTCTCATTGTTTGCCTCTGGATGTTTACCCTTTCGACTCATTGATTCATGATGTAATCCTCGGACTACTCCAGAGGCCATTTTTGTGGTCGCATCGTTCATTAGTCCACACATACATTCTTGCTCTCAAGTACTGTCGCTTAGACGGCATTGCTTGGCCCAGCGGGCTCGCCGTCGTGGTGGCCAGCGGCGGGTACCTCGGCCTTGGCGAAGTCGCGGGCGCCAGGCTTGAAGTGCATCTTGTCGGTGGTGACGGGCTCGTCGAGGGGCTGCCACGACTTGGACTTCCAGGGGATGACGCCCAGGACGTACATGGAGTCGACCTCTTCGAGGGAACGGCCCTGGGACTCGTTGACGAAGAAGAAGGTGATGAGGACACCGAGGAAGCAGCAGCCGGCGAAGACATAGCCGTAGCGGTAGCCAATGGCGGCGGTGATCCAGGGGGTAAAGAAGGAGATGAGGAAGTTCCACAGCCAGTTGGCGGCAGTGCAGAGCCCCATGGCGACGGCACGGTAGCGGGACGGGAACATTTCACCGACGATGGCCCAGACAAGAGGTCCCCACTGTTTGAGTGCGGGTTAGCGCAGTCGATCTCGGCAGAGATGCATTGTGCGATGTTCGAACGGAGCAGGTAGTAACTTACGGTAACAGCGAAGCCGACGATGAAGAAGCAAGCGGAGGCAATCATAGCAGAACCAACGGAGGAGATGGTGCGGGCGTTGGGGTCGTTGGGGTTGCCATCAGGGTAAAGAGCGAACGAGCCCAGGGAGGCGAAGACGATGAGCCACAGGAACATCCAGATACCGCCGATGATCATGGAGATACGGCGGCCGAACTTCTGGCCGACGTAGAGACCGCCGAAGGTGGAGAAGACGTTGACGGCCCCGAGGATCATGGAGATGATGTATGGGTTGGAGATACCGACGGACGAGAAGATCTGGGTTCCGTAGTAAAAGAAGAAGTTGGCACCGGTAAGCTGCTGAAGGGCCTGCAGGGCCATGCCGACGAGCACACGACGGAGCATAGCCGGGGCAGTGAAGATCTCGAACCACTTGGGCTCGCCGCCAGCAACCTCGGCCTCGAACTTCTCGCGGATCTCAGACAGCTCGTGCTGGACCTCCGGGTGGTCCTCCGAGACGGACGAGATGAGAGCCAGGGTCTTGGCTGCCTCGGCCTCTCCACCACGGCGGTACTGCCAGCGAGGGGACTCGCGCATGATCAGCATACCGGCGCCCATGATAGCCGGGGCGATGAAACCGATGCCCATGGTGATGCGCCACGACTTGTCAGACGGGATTGCCTCGGTGCCGTAGTTGACACAGTACGAGACAAAGATACCGAGGGTGATGAACAGCTGGTAGGCGGAGACGAGAGCACCACGGGCTTGGCGGGGCGCGGTCTCGGACTGGTACATTGGCGTCAGGACGGAGAGCGCACCGATGCCGAAACCGTCAATAAGACGGCCGATAACGATCTGGTACCACTTGTCCGTAGTAGTAATGCAGACGACGTTGCCGACGATGTACACTATGCACCAGAAGGTGATGGAGTACTTGCGGCCAAACCTGTCGGCGACGGGGGCGGAGACCAGAGCGCCGACCAGGCAACCAGCGCAGAGCATGGCGACCATCAGACCTTGCCGAACATTGCCGAGAGACAGGGCGCCGTTCTTCCGGGTATCGCCAAAGTGTTCTCTGAAGTTTGCCATTTGTGTGTAACCAGAGATGGCACCACCTTCCCATCCGAAGATGAAACCACCGAGAGACACGAGGAGGCCCATGATAATGACCCGGAAATTGAGGACCTTGACGGGAGGGTAGTTGCCGGCGGAAGCCTCCTTCTCGTGGCCATGAGGTGGTGTCGAGGCACCACTGGCCGGTGTTTCTGCCATAGACATGGTTGGTGATGCTGTGATACTGGCCGTGCGATACACGCTTAGTGGGTGTTGGGGGTCTCGCAAAGCAGGAGGATGACGAGCGAGACTCGAGGGTAAAGAAGTAGATTCAGATCTGGGGGGGGGGGGTGCTTAGATATGAAAGGTATGAAGCGTGATGTAATGATGTCCAAGCACAAGAACCATTGCGGGATCAAAGAGCTTTTATGGGCTAAGGGAGAACTCCATGGTGCCTTCTGTGGGCATGCCACGAGGGTGACTCCAGACCTCCGTCTTCTTCTCCATGGGTTAGTGGCATGGAGACACTGGAGAACAAACGCCGGGGTGTCTAGCTTGGGGAGCGTGACCGACCAGATTCTTGGTGCCGTGGGGTGACAAAAACATTGCATTGTCACCACAGGTATATCGGGTGGATCCATCGGAACCCGCCTGGTCGCCATGGTGGTTTGGCGTGCGATCCGGGGGCAATCGGGGGTGCCATGGTCGAGAGCCAGAGGCCTGGGATGATCGTCACGGTCTGGGCGATGAACCTTGTGGAGATGCACAAAACTTTTTGCGGAGCTGCACCTGGAGATCTCTCATCATCCGCAGAATGTCCGCGCCGAGAAAACGCCCGAAAGGGAGAACATGAACCGCAACGTCTGGCCATGGGCGGCCGGCGACGGTCGCATGATTGCTTGCCAGCCTCCCTGAGAAGAGGATGCCGTCCTGCCTGGGAAACGCAACACGACGTGCTGCCACGGGAATAGGAGACCGCTGCTGAGGCCGGGCCGACGCGACCGTGGCTGGTGGTGCGTCTAGTCGCAGTAGCTGCGGAGACTTAGCCGAGCGGCCATCGTGCAGCAGAGGTGAGGTTCTCCAGGCGGTGGCTTGCCTAGATCAGCCTCATCTCGACGACACCCCACGGTTCCATCACCAGGGCCCGAGGTGCGACGCTACGAGGAACGGCCGAAAAATCACCAGCCCGAGCACGAGCCGCCTGTTGCGGGACGGCACCGTGAGGACGATGCTGTGACGTAACCAGGTGAGTGTGTAGCTCTGTCTGGAGACATGACGGGGATTGTGAGGGCCTGAGGGCTGACCAACTTTGCGCGCGCCACTGACTGACTCGGGGAAGTCCAAAGACCTTGCTAAGGTTCATCGCGACGGCAGGTGTGGCTCCTGCGAGGCGACTGCGAGGCGACTGCGAGTCGCCTGCGAGTCGTCTGATCCGGACTCGGACGATCGCCGTACTGGGGAGAGTCAACAACACCGGGTGATCAAATGGGGGCGCAGGGCTATGGCGCTGCGTGGGGCCAAGCCACCAAGTCACGAATACCGAGGCGGCTCCCGCCAGCCAGCGGCCTGAATATTACATCAGAGGCCAAATGCCGTGTCTACGTACCCGCTTTTAGGACCCGTCAAACGGCCCGTTTGCGGGAAGGTCGGATCTCGCCAGGGACGCATGAGGGTCAAATTTTGAGCCGCAAAGCCTCCGAGATGGTACGTCCTTCGCCTGAGACTCGGAAGAGCGAGGTCGACGGCAGCGCCATGCCAACAGGCACCTCCCTGTTTTCGGCTGTCAATACAACGGTGGTTCAGGTCGAACGAAGCCGGGAGAACATGGTCGGCCCCATGAATACTGTATCGTCATGCAGATGAAAATGCCGCCTCTGCCCAGGAAACAACGAAACCTGGCTGACGTAGGAGATTGATATTCCTTGGCCACAATTGTCTTCAAACAATGGCACCCTAGCATTGGAGATAAGCATTGTGACTGAAATCCCGCATGGATTCTGCGGGATTGACTGCGCGAAATAGACAGGGTGAGCTGTTGGGAGACTCTGCGAATTCCGCCAACGTTGCATCCCGCCGAATGTCGCTGCGAAAGATTCGCCGATCCCTGGCCCCTTTTCCGCGGTGGGCTGGCTGACTGCCTGGCAGCCTGGCTGACCCTCCAGCGGCAATCCCATGCTCGGTTGCACTTGCAGAGCATTCCATCCCATTCAGAATAGATGCATTATCGTTCGTGATCTTGAGGGTCGGCCAAGCAATGCTGTCTTGGCTTGTGTCTCTCTGGTCTTCCTGTTCGCAGAATTGAGCAGCGAAAGCCAACAAGTGGCGACTGGCCCGAGGTTAATCCTGCGCTTGTTGGACGCCTTGGCGGAGATTGCCCGACATCGCCTGTGCAAGTAAGTACCTGTACTTGCGGGGTTCGATAGGTCTCCGCGTGGTCGGACTGGAGCCGGAAGAGGTCGCCCGGGAGAGGATCGGAGAGGCCGCGAGATGGAACGAGAGCAGAATCGGCCAGCCGGCCAGCATCCATTTCCAGCAGCCAGTGGTCGCAATTCCAGGCCCGAGGTCGAGTGGTGGCCGCTTGCTCGATTCCTCCACGCATCGCTAGTCGAATGCCCCGGGCGTCAAGACTTGCTATGACACATGCTACCTCAACGGTCGTAGTTGAGTAAGAGTGCACAGAACGTTATTTCGTTATGGGGCCTGCATGGTTAGGCCCGGACTTTGCTCAAATAATGGCTGACCAGGTGGGGGCTGTATCGTGGTCGACACTTCAGCATTGCCTCCCCAAGTTGTTGGTGTCGGCAGAGCATGCGTGCGATCACCGTTGACCTTCGAGAGATGCGAAGGCTCCCGCCCTCTTTATAGGTGCACCGAATGAGTCAAGACTCTTTGTGGTCTGCGGCATTCGAACAGACGTGGAGACCTCATGCAGCGTGGTGCTGGAAAAGTCTGCACACCAGTCATTGTGGAACGCTGTCTAACGCGATAGTTGGGCGCTCAAGCTTATCTCTGAGTTTTCTCTGCCCTCCACGAGGGTTCTCGTTGCAATGCTTGGTTGGTGCGGGTCTTCGTGTGATACCCTGCCGCCGCTGATGGCCAGGTTCGAACATCTCAGCCCCAACGCGGTGAAGACAACGGCCATCCTGCAGGCAACGTCAGCTGAGTCCCCTTCGCTCAGGTCAAGATTGCTCGACTGCTGGAGCCAAAGCATAATTCCATGGATCTGCAAAGCACCCGACGACAGCAGGGTATTTACTGAATGTCCAGCGTGGGTGCGAGGATGATACTGTTGTTTGTCCTGAGGTCTCCGTCCGTCATTGCGATTCACGTTGTGAGTGCCCACGGAACATGGCCGCGATGGAAAGGGATCTCCACCGATATCTTGGACCCAATTTTCACGAGACCAGATGCAGCCTTGACAGGAGTCTCACAGCGGCAAGGTGGGCTCCCCGCAGAGTGACCAAGCTTGTGGGAAAGATATGGTCGCCCGTGCAGCTGTGCTGTTCTTGTCCACCACCGGGGCACTACAGCCAAGGTACAAGTAGGTGCTTTCGTAGTTGACTCCTACATATTCCCGGACCCGCCGGCCTCTGGTATCGGTGTTGCCGTGCATTGCTCTCCATACGTAGTCGAGGGATACCGAAGCCTGAATAGCAAGGAGCTCCACTGCTCAGCATGCCTACACGTGTTTGCCGTCTCCGGACCGGATGTGAAAGCGTCTGGTAATCAAGACCCGTTGGTGATGATTGCGATTTCAAAGGCTCGATGATTCGCATCCTGCCGCAGTGAGCGATCGACTTCATCGTTCCATCTTGACGACTGAGTCCGTGGGAGTGGAGCAGCCCACTGATTGGGTTCGCTGGGATCTGGTCTAGTGCATCGTTGGATATGCAATAAGCGCATGAAATGTTTCAGTGGCAGCCTTGCAGTAAATCTGGGCAATTCGTCCTCGGTGAGCCAGTATTCCTCGGATCAATTCTGTCCATGGTCAGATTGATATTCTCTCACGACAAGGGAACGCGGGTAACATACCTGCACCCAACCCCAAGCGGTTCGATCCCAGAAGGTCTGAGTGCCGAAGCAAATGTCTAATTCTCCATGTGAGCCTGCAGGTCGGAGTTCTCGGAATTACCAGGCTGCCCATGTGCGCTGGTCCAGCGCAATGCTGTGTGATATGCTGCAGAGTTGGACTGCAACACTCCCTTATTGTACCAATAAATGTTCATGCTGATGCTTGATGGATCCCCCCCCTTCGTTGACATGTCGACAGAAGCGAGCACACCGCGGTGCTAATGCCAGCCATCACCCTGTGAAGATTGGCACGGCCGCAACGCCTTTCGGGTCAGAGGCAGTTGCTGGGGAACGAGTACCCAGGGCACATGTGAACGCATCCTTGGGTCGAGACTGCTAGTGCATTGTGTCACCTTGGGCGAGGTCGACGAGGGCAATGTTTCGCTGCCGGCTGCCGGTGTCGCACCACGGGTACCACTGAGGCGAGGGGCTGATCCGGCGCAGAGAGGTATCATCATGGTGCAAGGCACCATTGTATATCAGCACATGATGCATGTATGGTTGTGTCCCTCCAGACGCAGGTGTTCAGTATATGTGTGTGTGTGTGTGTGTGTGTGGAAAGGACCAGGCTTGGCTCGGCCGCCCGCGGATGCACTGAAATGTGCTCTGGGAAAGGGGATGAGGGTGGTGTCTTCTCATTGTCGCCCTTGAGATGATGGCGATGGGGGAGAAGACAGCATGGCGTGACAACCACAACGGAAATTGGAGGCCACAGACGTCGGATGAGAGCGAGAGGTCAGGAAAGAAAAGAAAAGAGAAGAGCAGAGCACGAGACAGCCGGGGCCGAGAAGAAGAACAGTGCAGGACGGGTATGCATACTACGAGCTAGAATGTCCGGGGCACAAAAGTCGGGAACCAGTCGTCGTGCTTGAAATTCTGGGGAAGTAGGCAGAGCCCCAGGTTGAGAGTTAGCCGGGGAGACCCCGGCCGGGGCGTTGGGCTTCTGGAACGTGGGGGCCTTTCTCCATGTCACGCGAGGAAAAGGACGTCTCCTAGCAGGTTGTCACGGGTCTATGGTGAGGAAGGACATGGGCAGAGACGGCCAGGCTGGGACAGGCCCTGTTGCTACCTAGGTATTGTGAGGATGGCCAGCCAATGAAGGCCGTCCAGCTTGGGCAGCGCTGGAGAATCGAGATATCGAGTTCGACCTTGGGCCGGACGCGTAGTAGAAGGGCGAGCAGTGGCTTATTCTCCTGGACGTTCTCGTGTTTGTGGATGATCAGCAGAGAAGCATACAGAAATGAGGTTGTTCAGACGCGGAAAGTCCATTTAATATGGAAGCATGTACAGCATGCTGCCACAATGTCTGCTGGCGCTGTTGAGGTCGCAAACTTAGTGATGGGCTAATGCGTCGAGCAGCTGAGGCCAGCTTGAGGCTGACTGATGATGGTCGAACAGTTCGGCACTGGTGGGCAAAAGCATTGAACCCCAGGGGGGTCCCCACACTCTACCAGGTCCAGAGGGGTGTCGCCCAATGCACATCCCCACACTAGAGAAGGCAGCGTAGCAGACAGGGCACCAGACAGGGCATCCGGGGGGGGGGCTGCAGATTTTACACTACAGGACCACCGCACCACCCGACTACGCCCGGAGCAGGCCATCCGTGCAACTCGTCCGTCACCACCACGTCAACACCATCGCCAGCATCACCACTTGTATCGTCACCACTCCCTGGCTCACATCCATCTGCGGCTCCTTACACCCCTGCAATCCCACCCATCTTCAGCTCCATCTCAGAGCCCCAGCATTGCTGGACCCCATTCAGGCCAATTGACTCCCTCCTCGTCACAGCCGCCAGCATGGTCACCACCCGCGCCTCAGCCGCGCGCTCGCGCTCAGGCACACCAGCCACCCAGCCAGCGCCCGCCCCCGACCCCGCCGCCGCCGCTGGCACAGCAACCCCGGGCATCGACCCGGCCACGAAAAAGCGGACCATAAACCACATGAACAAGGACCACGCCGACGACATGTCCGCCATCCTGCAGCACTACTCCGGCCTCTCCGCCCCCGAGGCGCAGGGCGCCGAGATGCTGGACCTCGGCCTCGCGGCAATGACCATCCGCTCCGCCTCGGGCGTGCACACCGTCCCCGTCACCCCGCCCATGGACACCTGGGACGACCGCCGCGCGAGGCTGGTCGCCATGACGGCCGACGCGCGCAAGGCGCTGGGCCTCGACGACGGCGACGACGACGACGACGACGACGGTGCTCACCACGCACCCGCGGCTTCCGAGGAGACCCCGGCACCACCCAGGACTCAGCCCGCCGCCCCGCGCTACGTCCCACCACAGGGGACAGACTTCATCAGCCTCGCCGGCGTCTCCTTCTATTTCCTCTGCGCCGGGCTCGTCTACGGCGGCCTCGTCACCCCGGGCTCGCCCGCCTGGCGCGCCGTCGAGGCCGTCCGCTTCCCCCAGGGCCCCGTGGCCTTTGCATGGCTTGTCGAGGTGCTCTTCCTGCCCGTGCTGGCCATCCACGTCGCCGAGGCCTGGTGGATGGACCGCTCGCGCCTGCGCCCGGCGGGCGTGGCCCGCGGGTCCGCCGTGTGGCTGCTGTGGGTGGCGAATACGTTCCTCGAGGGCGTGCCGGCGTATCGGCGGTGGGACCGGGTCAAGGCCAAGGCCGAGTAGGTCGGACTGTCGCCGTGGTTGTTCGGCGTGTGCGGTGGGCTTGCGGGCTTGGCCGTGTTGAAAATTGTATTTTTCTCGGTGTTGTTGCTGCTAGTTTCTCTGCTCCCCTGTGACACGTGCATGCCTGATTTCTCCCCCTCTACCCGCCGCGGGTGGCCGTTGCGCCCGGGCTCCCCGTTCAGCAGCCCAGTGCTGTATTCTGGAGCAACTATCCTCACGTGTAGCTCTAAAATAGATCGCCCGCAACGCCTGACCACGTAGAGACTGCTGGGGCCCTCGAAGCATAAGCCGTTGATAGGCTGCATCAAGCCTCAGGTATCTGCGTCACATGAATACGCACTCGCGCTAATTAAAGAAGCCAAGGCAGCCCAGATCACGAAGGATGGTATGGACCAGAGATCAAAGAAAAGGCACGGTGGGGGAGCACCCCATGTCTTCGCCACTAAACACCCCGGGGTCCACGGTCCACGGTCCACAAGTTCGATGGAATGACAATCTTCGATGCTGGGTTGGGCGTAGAAGCTCGGAGGGTCATGATTCTCACTGTCCGCCGGTGCAAGGATATTGCGCGCAATGGAGCACGAAGGCGGATAACAGTGTCGGAAAAAAGTAATATAGTAAACGCCCTGGAATGCACCGAGCGACGGGCCATATTCGGGGCCGACACCCGACGGCGAAAGAATTGGTATAGACAAGCGTCTCTTCATGCATCGGATTAATGATTACTGTTCCTGAGAGTGCTTTATAGCCTCATGTGGTGGTTTCCTGGGTTCAACAATTACACATCACACTGACCGGCCGGACATCAAGTGCCCGGATCACAACTGGCCCAGCACCGTATCCCCAGCGCCTACGCGTGGGGAATTTCCCTGGCTGGCAAAAACCAGACGTCTATTTCACCTGCAAGTGCCTGATCCCAATCCCCAAGAGCTCGTGCAAGGAGGGTATACCTTCTACTGCAAGCCAAGCAATGCCTGCGGAATATGACATGTCAGCCTTGATGCTCGACAGCGAGGAAAAGTGAACGAGCCGAAACTCACCTGTGTATACCACTAGCTTGGTAACGACTTCCACGTCGTACTTTACTCTCGGCTTCACAAGCCGCGAGAACATTTCCTTTTCGCCCAGTTCATCCTCCTGGTCCTGCTGCACAAAGATCATATCGCCCTGCTCCTCCTCGGGCTCCTCCCTCACCATGGGCGTGCTCGGGCTGGGCGACCTCCCCAGGTCCGGGCTCGCACGGGTGATCATGATCCGCGCCGCTGTCTGGCCCATCTGATGCTCATAGTCGGCCAAGGCAGTCGACCTTCCCGCGGCCTGGTGGTCCTTATCCTCGCTTGTTGTGAGGGAGAGCGCCGCCCCGTCCGCCTGGAACCTCTCGCGCAGGTCACCGTGGCTCTTCATGCTCCCGGTGGACCCGATGCTCTCGCGCCGCCGGCGCTCCCTGTACGCTAGCGCCTCGTACGCGTCCGCCGCGCTCTGCGGTCCGATGGACACGCTTCGACCCCTCGTAGGCGCCCTCAGCGTCTTGACGAACCCCGGGATGTCTCTCATCGTAGGCAGCACGTTGTCGGTGCGCAGTCTCAGGAGGTTGGGGATATTTTTATACTCGGAGGCCGGTACAAAGAAGCGTCTGGGGAGCGACACTCCCAGCCGCTCGACGACGCGGAAGACGTACGGCAGGGACTTGAGAAGGAAAGGCTTCATAGTCTCGCGCCATACTATAATCGTCAGCACGCCAAACACGATGCGGCCGATGGTCACGGGCCAGGTGAGGCCAGGGAAGGGCCCGTTCAGGTTCGCAGCGCCCAGGTGCCACAAGCCGGCCTCCAGTCCTATCATGACACCGGCAAAGGCAACTGAGTCGTCGAAACAAGGGCAGTCATCTGCAGGCTCGGGGTGAACCCGCACCAGGACAATGATGACCAGGGCGACAAGCAACGGCGCAGTCCAGCCGCTGGATTGGAGGTACGCATCGAAGGGCGGGCCATAATAGAACTCGATCAGCGAAATGGCAGCCCCCATAGCGGAGCCAATGATGACGTCGAGAAACCCGTGCATGCCGCAATACAGGCGACCAATGATGATGGATGCGGCGTAGAAGTACCCCAGCAGCTCGAGCATCAGCGCCGTCGTCGGGGAGAGAGTACTCTCTCCGGACCGCAGGCACAGTACAGCATACACGGCAACAGAAACGGCGTTCGCAGAATGCGTGGAGGGGAAGCCATACTCGAGGGCGGCGGAGCCGGACATGGTGATGCGGTTCAGCGGAGGCGATAGGGGCCGTGGCAGCGAGAACATGTCCTTGATAAAGCCAGTGAAAAAGACCCCCTCGGCCAGGATGTGTACCAGCCCCTTGCCGAACGCTGGGAACCCACACCAGAACAGAATGGGCAGACCGATCATGAAGAAGGTATGGGTGCCGAGGTTGGCAGTGATGGCAAAGTAGCTATCGAGGGCGGGCGTGCGCACGGCGTTCTGGAAATACGCGAGGTACGGCGTCTCCCACCGAATAAGAGGGAGCAAGGCCTGCCGAAGGTCGTAACGCCATGTTGGAAGCGTGTGTCTGTCTTTGTGGCACGAGAGTTAGCCAGGCGAACTGCCGGAAGTTGCTGCGTCTCTGATGGCGTCGTGCTGGGCCGGGGCCGGGGTAGGCGGGCCGCCGATGCGACAGCTGGGAGTGCGGTGCAGGAAGATGCGCCGACGCTGCGGGGAGCACGCCAGCACGCGCACGACGGCAGACAGAAGCAGGGCGCACTCGGGCGGGGCAGATGGAGAGCAACAACATACAGTGGTCCAGGCTCCTCAAGCCGGCGTCGATGACCTCGCCCTTGGGCTCATGGCCGTTGGGCAGGCCCGAGTCCGCGCCGCGCGGCTTGTTAGAGTTGGGCAGGGCATCGTGGAGCTCTGAGCCTGAGCCGGAGCCATGATGTGTTCGATTCATGGACCACGGATGGGTTCCCTCCTCCTCATGCGTCCAGCCTGCCTCGGTTTGTGATGCTGCGCTTCAGAGGCACGGGTCGCAGAGGCATTGACCGGGCCGAAAGGAGCAGCGCGAAGAGAGGAGGGCAGCGATTGATAGACAAGATAAACCCAGGGGGAGGATTATGTGGTATCGATACGAGGGCCGGGTCGAGTCGAGTCGTGCCGAGTCGGCGGGATGCGGATCCCCCTCCGGACTTGGAAAACGAGCAATGGGGTAGGTGGTCAAGAGAGGAGGGCAATAAACAGTTGTTGATGTCCAGGTCCGCAACCCCAGCCCATAGTCTGTGTGCCCAAGTACGTACGCACGCTACACTACTCGTGACGGGTGAGAAAAAGCGTGGTGGGCAACAAGGATGTTGGATAGCCGCAGCAGCAGCCTTTCAAGGTTCGTTGATTGATGCCTGTCACGTCAGTGGGGCCCGTCGGTGCTTTTTTCTGGGCGGTAGGACCCCTGAAAAATACACCAACAGACTAATAAGCACTTGTTCCTGAAGAGCGAGGACCGGCGCTCGCTCGTCCTTTCCTCGGGGCCGAGGCAGAAAGCCACCGAGTGTACTGAGTGTGTACCTACACTGAGTGTACCTACACTGAGTGTGTGCCTACACACGGGACCTCGACTACACCACATGCAATGATGATATCCCACGCCACGATACCCTCCCAAGTCTCAACGTCACCCCGGCCATGATCTCCCTCGCAGGCAAATCCGCCCTCGTCACCGGCGGGAGCCGAGGCATCGGCCTGGCAATAGCCACCCGCCTCGCCAGTGAGGGCGCCTCATGCCTCCTGGTCGCCCGCAGCGCAGACACCCTCGAGACAGCATGCTCCCAGCTGCCTCCCCATCCTCTCCCGGCCCGGAACCACTCCTTCTTCGCAGGCGAGGCCGGCGACCCGGCGACCTGGGACGCCCTCATGCGCCAGCTCGCCGCCGACGGCAACGAGGTCGACGTCCTCGTCAACGCCGCCGGCGTCTCGCAGAACTCGCTGCTCGCCCGCACCGACCCTGCCGCCATATCCGCCATCCTCGACACCAACCTGCGCGCCGCCGTGCTGGCGTCCAGGCTCGTCGGCAAGCAGATGATGCGCAGGGCCGCAGCCGCCCGCCGCGGCTGCAGCATCATCAACGTCTCAAGCGTCATGGCCTTCAGGGGCGGCACCGGCGCGTCCGTCTACGCGGCGAGCAAGGCCGGTCTACTTGGTGAGATGCCTTCTTTATTTTTATTTTTTATTTTTTTTCATATCGACCGTTCGTTTTGTAATATGCATTGTTTCCCTCGAGACTCAATGGCCGCGAGTGCGCCTTAATCTGCCTGCCCGTGATGTATTGCTGAGCAGAAAACAACCGCCTACCAGGCCTCACGTCCGCCCTCTCCCAAGAGCTGGGTCAGTTCCAGATCCGAGTCAATGCCCTAGTCCCTGGCTATATCCAGACCCAAATGATCGAGAGTAAGTCAACGGCCTCGAAGCCCCGAGAGATGCCTTTCATGTGTCTCTTTTTGTTTCCAATGCTCTGCGCATGACCATCCTTGGCCACCAGCTAGGGCTCTACCTCATGCAGCATTGAACCGCCTTGTCTGGGACATCCCCAAGTGTCCCATAGTCCCCACCCCCCATGCTACAGACTCCGCGGCCTCCTCATCATATCATTACAGTATTCGGGTGCTAATGTACATGGTCTATCAGACCTCAATGAAGGCAAGCTAAGCAGCCACATTCCACTCGGAAGAGTAGGCAGTGCCGAAGAGGTCGCTGATGCCGCCTTTTTCTTGGCCACAAACTCGTATGCCAACAACTGCGTCCTCAACATTGACGGTGGGTTGAGCGCAGCCAATCAGGGTTTCGTAAGTCGGGGCAGTTCGTGAGCCCATATCATTCGTCAGCATCAAGCCAAATGCCCAGCGCAGTGTCAAGGGGCACGTATTTTTAAAGAGGTAGTGCTCAGTCGTCATCGATCATGATGGCACCGCCACCGCTGCCGTCGTCGACGACAACCGCTTCCGCGAACTTTGCGCTCGAGTCGCCAGTCTTTCTGGCCTTCTTGGGACCCGGCTCCTCCAGCTCGTCCTCGTGCTCCCTCTTGTTCTTCCGACTGTTTTCGTCGGGCCCATGCTTCCCATTCGAGTGTATAGCTGCCGAAGCTTCTGCCGGCTGCTTCTTTGCCTTTTTTGGTATCTCAGGTTTGTCTTCTGAGAGAGCCTTGACCGGCTTGTCAGGCTGCTCTCCCTTGCTGTCGAGTTATCAGTAAGCTGTACACGACGGTATAAAACGTGGCACCTACGCTTCCTGAATGTTGAGGACTAGGTTGACGAATGGCTCGGCGTCGTCCTCGTCGGTGACGGTCAAGAACGTGTCCGATTTGATTCCTAAGACGAGTGAGTCAGAGAGGATCCGAGGACACAGACTGAGCAAGAGCTCGTACCCAAGTCGGTCAACTTCTTCGAAAGGTGTTCGGTCTCATCCGGGTCATACAAGATGCCCGCGTCGGTAGACACGGCTATCTCCTTCTCGCCATAGCCCAGCTGCAGCCTCAGGAAGTCCTCAACTAGATCCTTCAGAGTCGCCCGGGAAAGGTCGACGTATGCGCTGGTCTGGAAGACGCTGCACACAGGGCAATCTGGGTTTGGTGGTTGCGGTCTGTCGGCCGAGACGAGACGGGCTGGCAGGCCGGAAGAGAATGGGGACAAGAAGGCCTGGGCATGGTTAGCAACTGGTGGAATCACAGAGACGAGGGAGCGGTGGTTGCGCCTGCTTACCTCCTTGGCCTTGTTGTACTCGCCCTTGAGCACCTTGTAAGACTGTAGCACACAGAGTCCGGCGACGATAGCGTTGGTGGTCGCAATGGCCGGGATGATATTTCCAGCCATCTGCTTGATATCAAACCGAGATTTCCGGTCAATGTCAAAAATGGTCGATCGGATGTTCGCGCTGGCCGCAACGAAGTCGAGTGTGTCTTCGTCATCCTTGTCGAACTCGATCATTGGCGCAGGTCCTGAGCCATTGTGCGACTTCCTCAACTCCGCCATGCGCTTGCTGAGCCGGTCCAAGCTGTCATTGAAGACGATCAGGCTCTCCTGAAGGCTCCAAACCTTCTGGCCATCCTGAAGGATCGTGTCCTTCGCTGCGATGGCCTCACCTGCCTGGTCCAGCAATGTTTGGTAGTCCAATGGCTCGGGGGCTTTTCTCGACTTCCACATGTCTTCCATTGAGCGTAAGCGCTCGATGTCTGTCTTGAACACCTTGTCGAAGAGCATTTGGGGGAACTTCTCCGAGCCGACAGACTCGCGAATTGCCTTGAGCGCCTCGGATTCCTTCTTCAGCTCTTCGATCTCTTTCGCGTTGTCTTGGTCAGCTGAATGATCAAATGCAGATTCGTCCTCGCTGGCCCCAAACATTTCGTTGAGCAAGTAGCTCTTCGCCCAGACTATGCAATGAATCGGCTGGCTAGGAGTACTTCGGATTGTGCACACGGGGAACGACTTCGGCGCATCTTTTGGAGTGCAGTCGTAACAGGCGGTGACGCCCTTCTTGATGACCTGGACCTGGCCATTGAATCCCGTGGTCCCACTCTCAATCAGAGGCACGTCGGCCGCCAAGCACATCTTGTTCACGTGCCGTCTCGCTTCCATGTTGTCAAGCGCGTTGAAGACAATATTGAACCCTCGGAACCACTCGACATTGAACTGCGACTCCTTGATGTTTGTGTGGTGGGCCTCGATCTTGACCTGGGGGTTGAAGGCCTGGGCAACATCTTTTGCGACCAAGGCCTTTGGTTTCCCAATGTGTTCGGTGCGGAAGAGGAACTGCCGGTTGAGATTACTCAGGTCGATCGTGTCGAGGTCAACAACGTGTATTTCGCCAAAGCCTTGGAGGACTAGGTTCTTGAGAAGTTCGCAGCCGATTCCACCAGCGCCGACCAGAAGGACCCGAGACTGCAAGCATATCAGTTTGATGGAATCCGCAAAGTGTGCGTCAGCTGCTGCTTGAGCCATTGTGATAGCGGGCGCGTGTAGAGTCGGGGCGAGGGCCGAGGGTGAGCAGACGACCGTCCCGCAACCACGGCGAGTCGGTCGAGGTAGCGCTCAATGTGCGGGAGGAAGGGGTAGGCGGGGTGGAGCGTGAGAAGGGAGCAACGCTGGAGGGGATTACGCACGCCTTTGACCTGGGAGTTCAGCGCTTTACCGAGTGATCGTTGGTTGAATATGTCACGGGTGACTGCTGCAGGTTGCCGCGCCACGCCGGCTGGAGGTGGTTGGCCTTGGGCAATCGGAACAAGGTGAGTCGTGGCAGGGTGAGGCACGTTCGAGGAGGCGCCCGCGCCCGCGCCCGCGCCCGCACCTGCACCTGCTTCCGGCCCCGGTCCTGCGGCAGCAGCTGGAGGCTGGGCGGGAGCGGGTTGTTGGGCAGCTGCAGGAGGTGCTGGCTGTTCTGCAGTGGCAGCAGGGGCTGGAGGAGCTTCACCCGTGGGAGCGCTCATTGTATCGCGATCAGGCGCATCAAACGCGCGCTCGGTTGATGGTGGTACGGTTCAGGCTGAGTAGGAGGGTGTGGAAGGGAAGACGGGCGGGAAGATGTGTGTGTATGTGTAGGTCTTGTTTCTCGCAATGCGCTGGATCGAAACGATGTCGTGTGCCAGAGTGACAAGACAAGCAAGGGTCGAGCCGACTGGTCGCAAGTCCGGGGGTCTCAGATAAAAAGTCAATCAGAAGAGGAGCTGTCAGCAGAAGAGCAGAGGTCTGTTCCCGCTTTGTATCGATGATCCCGCACTGCGCCAACCTCGAAAGGCCAAAGTCCGACCCGAACGTCTGCAGGTTCCAAGGCTGCTGCTCTGGAGCTCTCAGCCCGAAGCTAGCTGGGCCTGCAGAGCCCTGACGTATCCCCCTGCGCGGCACCCCAAGTACGGTGCAGCAGGTACGTACACCCAACCAAACAAAAACAGGTGGGCCTGAAACTGCCAGTTCCTCTCTGTGGTGGCTATGACAATAATAAATGGCAGTCGAATGACCACTTGCTTGACTGGGAGTGTTTCTTGGCTCTGACAATCGAGAGGTGAATCCCCTTGGTACTAAGCACATAGGCAGTTTACTGTAATAAGTCGGTTTGACTTCTGTCTTGTAGCAGGGCCAGAGCAGGAGCGACAACAATAAAAGTAGAGGCCAGTCAGTCCTCTCAGATGGCCAATGCTACCAAAGGGCTCATTATCACCACTCGCGGTTTCTCCTGAACAAGAAATCCCAAGTGGGCAAACATCTTTTTATCCGAGGCCTTTAACCATTTCAATCAACTACCGACCTTCCTTTCACTCACCACATCCCAAAACACCATCGCGTTCAAAGCCACCGCTCAGCTCGACTCAGTCAAGCCTCAGCCTGCAGACCGCAGACCGCAGAAACCAGCAGGGCCCACCATGTCTGACGACGAAGCCGACCCCGAGCTCCTGGCGCTCCTCCGCGCACATGTCCTGGGCCAGCCCAGCACGGCCGCCGACCCCGAGACAGGTGTTCTCGAAGGCGCTGAGTATGTCTACGACAACTCCATCGACGTCGCGCTGGACATGTGGTCGTGCAAGACGGCCGCCAACGCCATCTACAAGCAGATGCAGGAGAAGAGCTACTCCACGGCCACATGGTCCGAGCATGAGCTTCATCCCAAGGCCAAGGATGACGCCACCGTCGACTTCATCTTCACCATGGACCTTCTCAACTTCTCCTTCTGGTCGGAACTACCCGACGGCGAGCGCTTCGCCGTCTCGTACAAGGACAGGACCTGGACCGGGTACTGGAGCCTGGTGGCCGCCTTGCAGCGGGCCCTCGACGAAGGTTTGTTCCCGCGGCGCCCTTGTGACCGCTCTCTATCTGGCCCCGGCGGTTGACAGTGTGCTTCTCACCTGCCAGACATCCCCATAACCAGTTCCGACTTTTGGCAGAGCGAGGACGAATGCACGCTGGAGCTCCTGAGACATGTCTTTCGTTCCACCACAGACGAGGAGATACCCCTGCTTGAAGAGCGCCTCGCCTGTCTACGTGAGGCTGGGCGCGTGCTGTACGAGGTAATGCTGCTTCGCTTCCTGTGTGTGTAGTCTAGAGGAATCCTGGCATGCGCTGGTATGCGTGTCTTGGTTCACTTTCTCGAAGCTTGCATGCGAAGACCACCAGTGTGGTAAAAAGCCATCTGCCAGGCGGGTCACAGTGATGGGCTAGGTTGATTTTGACGCGCATGAGAGCCATGCGAGAGCTGTTTCGAAAACTGCGGGCCCAACGCAATGCTGACGGCGGCCGACAGAAATATTCGTGCAGCTTCACCAACTGCATCAAGGCCGCCAATGGCTCGGCAGCTGGCCTCGTGAACCTGCTGGCCGACGACTTCGCCTGCTTCCGAGACGAGACCAAGTTTGAGGGGCGGCGGAAGCCCGTCCGCTTCCTGAAGCGACCACAGATACTCGTAGCTGATATCTGGGCATGCTTCCAAGGAGAGGGATACGGCGCCTTCAGGGATATTGACAAGATTACCATGTTTGCGGACTATCGTGTGCCACAGATCTTGAACACTATGGGGTGTATATTCTATAGCCCTACCCTGAACGAGGTTATCAAGGAGAAGAAGGCCATCGAGAGCGGGAGCAGCTGGGAGGTCCAGCTGAGAGGTAAGATGACGTCCCTCGTCTTGGTTGCAGGCGTATCAGCTGACAGCCTGTGAAGCTTGCAGCATCTGGTGCGTTGAGCTCATTCGGAGAGACATCAAACGGGCTCATCCAGACGTCGAGATCAACGCCATCTTGATAGATTTCTTCTTGTACGATCTCATGAAGGACCTGGAGTCCAGGGGTCAGGAATCCATCCCGCACCACCGGACAAGGAGCATCTGGTATTAGGCGGGGATGGAATGCCTTCGATTAAGCAGCTCATGTACTATGGTTGCTCACGCTGTGCATATGTGACTCTGAAGCTGCTGCCGAATTTCGAAAGAATTGGGATACCCGGCCAAATTGGCTCTCGTCGTGTTTTTTTCTTTCTTCTTCTTTCTTCAAAATCCATGCCACAGCCAGATTCGTATCCTAGCAGCAAACGCCTTTTGCTCCAACCCTGTTGACATGTCTGTCTGCGATGCCTCGGTTGAGTCCAGGCAGCCTCAGGTCCATATCCCCTCGATCCGCAACTCCGAAAAAAAATATCAAGTCATAACTACCAATCTCCTGGGGCCGGTCAGCCGCTCCCAATAGCCGTTGACTCCATGAGCCGCTCCATAGCCGGCCTCTCAATTTCCTCGTTGCCCCGCCCCTGCTCCTTCAGCAGCACCGCGAGCACCTCGATGGGAGGGTTGAGGCCCAGCCTCTCGGCGCGGTGCCACCGCCTTGCGCGCGGGATGCCGATGCACGGCCCGTACTGCGAGCTGACATCAAAGTACCGCAGCACCTTCTCGGCCTGGCTCACGTCCTCCTGGTGCACCCGCCTCGAGATGCGCGCAGCCTCGACGCCCTTCCAGTAGCGCTTGATCTGCGCGTCCGTGACCTTCTCCGCCCTCAGCTCCGCGTCGCTCTTCTCAGGCTCTGGCTGTGCTGTGTCGGCCTCCTCTGGCTGCTGAGTCTCGACCTGTACCTCTCCTGCGTCCTCGCTGAGTGGGGTCTGGGGTTCGGGTTCCTTCTTGGCCTTCTTGGTGGTGGTGGATGTTGAGAGCTTATCTTTGCTTGACTTGGCGGCGCCGGTCTTGGTAACCTTGTGGTTGAAGCTGAGGGTTGACTGCCCCTTGCTTGCCGCAGCTCTGGCGGCGGCGCCGCGAGTGGATTTGCGGGTTGCTGGCATCGTGAGTCGAGCTGCGATGACGTCGACGTGAGATGTGAGGTCAGACGAAATGAGGGTGTGTGGAAAGGTGCAAAGCAGAAGTCTGAGGACTTCTCGCAAGAGACTGAGAAAGAAGTTCACAAGTACGATCTCTGGTCTTGTGTGTTTGGTTATGTGCCTGGAAATTAGGTTGGCTCTGCACTGTTACTTGATGTTGGAGTACCTGGGGTAGATGAATGATGCAGCCACTTTAAGCCTGAACGCCTAGTGCTGGCACGGCAACTCGAAAATGTCACGAAAGCATCTGACCTAGAGACCCACCCCTGGCCAATCAACGGGAGGCCTTCCCCAGGGAACTTAAGCTGGAGTTGCGCTCTAACAGCATCCATCCGCATCCATGGCTGCATGTAATCATTGTCTTCACCATAAGTATATGAGGAAAACTTGAGATAGTTTCACAGACTATGCGGACAGATGACCAGGACGAAAAGCAACGATCTGTTGTGAACCATCCGTAGACTTTCTATCATTGATCTACGGCTGAGCAATATAGGCCAGGCTACCTCCAAGCCCTTCCAGATGTTGAGATCTGCATCTATGGCTGAACACACTTGCTGCGCGTCGGCATTCCCTTTACTTCCACAGTACAAATTCTTCATGGCAATGCTTCCCGCCAGATCACTGCCCAAGGACAGCTCCAGAACACTCATTGACACACTCAGACCTTTCCACCCTCTCGGTAGAAAGTCAGGCTCCGGTTGGCACCCGCTGTGCAGAACATCTCCCCGCGATGCGCTGCCACCCTGGGCAACCACCGCACGCTCCAAAGGATCTTGTCCGTCTCGCTGTGCGTCGCCGCACACGCACCGCGGTCTATCGACCACACCTTGACCTTGCCGTCCGTAGATCCGGAGAGCAGAAACTCGCCCGTGTCCGACCAATCCAGGGAGGTGATCCACGCCGATGAGGAGCCGCCGCTGTTCAGAATTCCCACGTGCTCTCCGGTAGTGACATCGTAGATTGCGATGAGGCCTGCATCCCCCGCCGCCGCGAGACGGGTGTTTCCTGGAGAGAATGCGACTGCTCTCACGGGTTTTGCAAGACCTGTTTCGGAACTCAGCCCGGAATTCATGTCATCATACATACGGGCAACTTACCAGACAGCGAGTACTTCAAATGCCCCGCGTCGTTGTTGAATACGTAGACCGACCCGTTCTGGTGTCCACTCGCCGTCAAACGCCCGTCAGCGCTCAAATCCACGGACAGGCCGAAGCTGCCGTTCCCGCCGGCCCCCGTCTCGTAGGTCTGCACGACGCTCTTGGACCGCAGGTCCCACACGTGTATCTTTCCGTCGTGGGTGGTGCACGCCAGGTAGTTCTCGTCGGCGCTGAGCGCCACCGCCCAGGTATCGCTGACACCTTTCGTCTTGGCCTCGGCGGGCGTGATCTCGTAGTCGAGCGAGAAGTCGCCACTGTCCGGGTTCGACCGCCATACTTTGATGTCGCCGGCGAAGCCGACGGATGCGGCTACGGTTCCATTTGAGCCGCGGGGGGCTGTTGCGACATGGTGGCAGCCGAGCTTGTGCGCCGAGAGAGACTGGGAGATGGGAAATGTTCCTGAGGTGTCATTGATTCGGTGGAGATTGATCGTAGAGGAGCCGCTGGCAGAGAAGAGGACATTGGGCGTTGCCGCTAGGGAGAAGATGTCGGTGGTGTGAGCTGCCAGGGTAATGTTAGCATCGGAGGATGGTGCAGCTCAAGGGGGCAGGCAGTTGGTGGGTTGTGGGATCCTGGGACGAACCATTGTCCACCGTATGGGTGGTGAGGTACTGCTTGGACTGAGAATATTGTCAGCTTGGCCGTCCCATGAGCTCAATCGGTGAAGACTGAGGTCCTCACCATCGCTAGTCGTTGTTGAGAGAGGTGGATGAAGTTTGGAGAGCTGGGAAGTTTTGGTAGGGTGCGGGTGATGTCACCAGGCAAGCTCACAAGCGAGTCCACAACAACTGGGGGCGTTTGATACATACGACCATAGTAAACACACTCGCCGCTAGAAACTAGATGCAGCTTTGACATTTCTGGTAAATATGGCCTTTTTTGAAGGAAAAAAATATCGATTTTACATTTTACACTTTGACTGTAGGGTTTTGAACATCTGCCATGGACAATGCCTTGGTAGGAAACAGTCGTCTACCGCATTCCCAACCTAGAATAACGGGCAAGCGAGCTATGCTTGCTCACCTGCCGGCCACAGTAGTATTCCGTCGTCCTCCAGCTCATGTTCGACATCGCACGTGTACACGCACATGTACAGAGAGCGCTGCCCATATCAAGGCGCCCTCACCTCCTCACGGCCATCCCAATCTAGGTCAAAGCTGGCTCAGGTCCCGCGACAGCCCATATGGGCCCTCCAATTTCTGGAGAGGGGGCGTCCAGTGGTCCGCGTGGGCTGGTTGAAATGCCCGTTGACTGTTTACGCTGTTGGCTGAGCTGCGACTCATTCCACGTCGATCGTCTTCTCGATCGCCTTTTCTGTCTGTTTGTCCTGGCCTTTCTTATCCATCATGTTCCTCATCTCTGCATATGCGCGTCAGTGGTGACCCCAAGGCATGAAACGCAGAGTGGGATAACCTTACTGTTCATACATGACGAGCACAGGTGATGCATCCTCTTGGTTCCTCCACAGACGGGGCATTTGCAAAGGTTGGTGACATCCTTGAGTGCTTTTCCTGCCATCTGCCTATGTCTCTTTTTGGCATGTGAGGTCTTCTTCTTCGGTACAGCCTTCAAGATGCCCTCCCAAATTCCTTCCAATACGTCGGGGATAGAGGGAAGATTCAGAGAGACGGCAGGTATGGCGAGCGAGTATCTCGGCAGGAATGGTAGCGATATTTGCCGCATGTAGAAGGATGTGAACCTGTGCGGCGAGAAGAGGGTCGGCGAGGATAGTCGAGGGAGGAACGAGGAAGCCGCCCGCGTGGGCAACATTGCGACAGCCATGCTGCCGGTATTCGATCGAATCGCTCGGCGTCTGTGGGGAGTCGGGTGACACTATCAGGAGGGGCACGTACTCCAGGAAGCTCGAGGCAGATCAGAGACGTGCGACCGGCGCAAGGCTTTCCAACGTTGTCACCGGGGGTTGCGCGGGTGGCGACCGAAATGTGATGCTGTCGCAATGTCTGTTGAGGCCGTCGGCCAGGAAAATTACTAGCGCGACTCTCGGTTCGTAGATTGAGCAGCTGTGTGCTTCCCCAGCCGAAAAACCTCCCGGGGGGGGGTGCCAGTGAAGCTCAGGCCCCCCGTCAACCTTGAGAGGCTCCATTTTGAGGCGCTTGGACGTGCCTGGGCCAATTGGAGGCAGGATCGGTTCTTAGCCCCTTTCCCGTGAGATGCGACCCCTTTCTGGCTCGACTGGGGAGGCGGAAATTATCGTTTGGGAGCAATTCCTCCCAACCAGACCTGACTGGCTGGCTCTCATCCCCAGGGATTGCACACAGCTGGAGATCAATCAACCGTTTGACCTTCGACCTTTCAACCTTCAACCGTCTACCAATCCACCCGCACTCGTTCCTTAACTTTTTTTTCTTCCCTTCCTCTTGTGGCTTGATAAACCATCCCAAGATACCCTCTGCATTTGGTCACACGCCCTCGATTCTCCTTCTCCCTCGACTTGGCAACATCGACCAATTCACGCGACCCCTTCTCGCCTAATTTAAACCAAGCCCTCCTGCGAAAATGGCGGCTATGCCTGCGGCGTCCATCTACCCCCAGAGCCATGTTGGTTTCGACAGCATCACCAGCCAGATCGAGCGCAAGCTCCTGAAGCGTGGTTTCCAGTTCAACATCATCTGCGTCGGTAAGTTGGACCCCCTTATCAATCGCGGGCATTGGTGTAGGTAGGTAGCAAGCGGCTGTGCTAACGTGTCTCGTGTTCCCTTCTTCACAGGCCAGACTGGACTCGGAAAGTCCACCCTCATCAACACCATCTTCGCTTCCCACCTCATCGAGTCCAAGGGTCGTCTGCTGCCCGACGAGGTCATTCGTTCCACCACCGAGATCCACCCCGTGTCGCACATCATTGAGGAGAATGGCGTTCGCCTCAGGCTCAACATTGTCGATACCCCTGGCTACGGTGACCTGATCAACAACGACCGCTGCTGGGACCCCATCGTCAAGTACATCAAGGACCAGCACTCTGCCTACCTCCGAAAGGAACTCACTGCCCAGCGTGAGCGCTACATCCAGGATACCCGTATCCACTGCTGCCTGTTTTTCATCCAGCCCACCGGCCACTCCCTGAAGCCCATCGATATTGTCGTGCTGAAGAAGCTGTCCGATGTTGTCAATGTCGTTCCCGTCATTGCCAAGGCTGACACAATGACCTTGGAGGAGCGCCAGGCGTTCAAGGAGCGCATCAAGGAGGAATTCGCCTTCCACAACCTGAAGATGTATCCCTACGACAACGATGAGTTCGACGATGAGGAGCGGGCCGTCAACACCCAGATCAAGGTACGAAGCTGGCGTCCCTAACTTGTAATCGTTCCTCCCGCACATGCTGACCTGCATTCGCAGAACCTGATCCCCTTCGCGGTCGTGGGATCTGAGAAGTCCATCATCGTCAATGGTAACCAGGTCCGAGGTCGCCAGAACCGATGGGGTGTCATTAACGTCGAGGACGAGAATCACTGCGAATTTATCTACCTGCGAAACTTCCTCCTGCGAACACATCTTCAGGACCTCATCGAGACGACATCCCAGATCCACTACGAGACCTTCCGTGCTAAGCAGCTGCTGGCACTGAAGGAGGGAAGCGCACAAGGCCACAGCAGCAGCAGGCCAATCAGCCCGGCCGCAGACCGAGAGCTGAGCCGCAGCTCTCAGCGCATGACCATGAACGGCTACTAGGAGGAGCCGCTCCGGAAGCGAACGATCGACGAGAGTGTCAAATCCAGCTATGTCGGGGTATGAAGGAGCAAACGGCGCGATTGGCTGATAGATCTCGGCTACAGGCGTATCCGCAAATTGCCAGTCACCTGCCCCTCAACCCGGTGCTTTTTTCTGTTTGCTGCGCACGGTTGTTGGGCGCATGAGGGACGAACATAATTCCCACCGGACTGGACTATTACGCCTTATTTCCTTTTTAGTACTCCAGAACTTCCATCCAGACTTCTTTTTCCTCTATTTCTCTATTCATAATCCAGCCCCCACTTTCGTGCTCTAATTAGAGTCTAGTCTTGATACCTGATGGAAATACATATTGAGATGTTGAACAGAAGCATGTGCTCTTTCAAATAGTGACTGTCCCTCGCATGAGGTTATGGATGAGATGCTTCTTTGTGGTTGACGCTCTATGAGGCACTGCGTGTGGTAGACGGTAGATTTATAGGAGGCCCAAACTATGAGTCCAGAGTCTTGTAGACAAAATCCTCCAGCTCTTTATAGGCTTTTCCGAGGTCATCGTTGAGGATCTATCGTGCACAGAGATAAGTGTCCAGACAACAAATAAGTATGCGGACAATATACAAGGAGTAGATGGGTCATCAAGTTCAGACAACGCAAATCTACCCATCTCCTCAGAGCTTTTCGACACAGTATCATGGAATACGGAACGCGGTAGGCTTACAATGATATCGTGGACTCCGGGCGTCTTAGAGTACTCGAGCTCCTCCCTGCGTTCCAATGTTAGTACAGGTAACCCATGGTACAAAAGAACAAGCGGCAGCGCCCCAGGCCTGCTCCCCCCATGTGAATGACATACTTTGCCTTCGCAAGCCTCTTCTGGATGCTTTCCTCCGTCTCGGTGCCGCGGCCCCTGAGCCTCTTCTCGAGCTCCTCCACGTCGGGCGGGGCGATGAAGACGAAGCGCGCGGGGATCTTGCTCGCCTTGATCTGCTTGACGCCCTCCATCTCAATGTCCAGCACGACGACCTTGCCCTTCTCTCCCTGCTCGCGGATCGTCGACTTGGACGTCCCGTAGCGGTTGCCGCTAAACTTGGCGTGCTCTACGAAGCCGTCCGCGGCGATCAGCGACTCGAAGTCCTCGTGGCTCACGAAGTGGTAGTCGACGCCGTGCTGCTCGCCCGCGCGGGGGGACCGCGTCGTGTGGCTGACCGAGAGGGTGAAGGTATCCGGGTGCCGCGCGAAGAGCATCTTGAACAGCGTGCCCTTGCCGACGCCCGAGGGGCCGGAGATGACGATCGGGCGGCGGTCGGGGGGCAGGTCGGGGGCCATGGTGCGGGCTTTGGTGTGGGCGCGGCTGGTGGGGGAGAAGGTTTTGGTTGCTCGTGCGGTCAGACAGGTTTTGGCAAATAGGGATGGTCGTGTCGAGTTGACGATTGTACGAGCGACGCGGGGCAACATGCGAAAAACGGTGGAGTCGGGCTGACTTGGTCCAGACAAAGTCGTCGCCGATTAATAGAATGCATGGTGCCCAGCATCTGTGACAGTTTCGAAGGACCCTGACGGACTGGGCGGCAGTATCATCCTAGCTTCTAAACTTGGTAAGCGGTCAGGCTTAAAGCCACAGGTACGGTCAGAAGTACATAGGTACCTAGGTAGGTATCTACCATGTAAGCACGACGCGTCTCCCGCCACGCAGGTTCAAGAGAGACGCGTTCAGCTCCAATTCACTCCAAAGATTGCTCTCTGAACCCTTTTCATCAGGCTTCACTGAACGGTCGAGCTCCTCCATTTGCCGCCAAGCCTCGCGTGCATCGGATTTCCTGGGTCTGCAATCATGTCCTCCCCATTCATGGGCCGTCTTAGCGATGTCCACCAACGTTGCGACTCCCGAGACCGCGGTGGTGCCGGCCGATCCTACCGAGCCGTTCGAGCCTCGTCCTCTGATAGCTGAGGTCCTACGTACTCGCCACTGCATTCCGGGCTCAATAGTCCTCGTGGAAGGAATCGAGGCGCACATTCCTGTCTCGAGACGCTACCGCACCGTCCGCCTACTCCTGGGCGATGGCGAGCTATGCGTCCAGGCGCTGCTCCGGTCGGAGATGCACCGGTTTGTAGATGCTGGTCGTATATTTGTGGGATGCTACGTACGACTGAGTCGCTTCGACGTGCAGTCCGTCCGGTTCAAACCAGATGGCGATGATGACTCGAGCGATGCGGTGGAAATGGTATATCTAGTAGTGAGGAACATGGCTACTGTCGGATGGAACACTGCATATATGCAGATGGCTGGCACAGTAGTACACGAACAGTCACATACCGCCCTTAGACCGGAAGCCAGGCCGATCGCAAGGCCAGAAGCCAACACTAGATCTAGCCTACAGAGTCGCGTTGTCAATACCACTGGTCCACAGCAGGAGGCAGCGCACCTATCGACCGAAAAGCTCGCCGAGGAACCCAATCCCGACGAGGAGGACGTATTTGAGAGCCTCCGGGTGCCCGAGCAGACCATCAATGAGCGCCGCCAACAAGCAGAGCACCTCCAGGAGCAACCCAGCAACGCGGGCCCCTGGGCGCCCAGCACCCTCAGCAAACCCCTCAAGATGACGGCGCTGAAGTCCATCCCCCACCTGCCTTACAAACAAAACTGGGCCGTCAACATCCTCGCGGTGGTCGTGTGGCTCTCAGAGGTGGAGCCGGCGCTCCTTCCCGGCTACGTGGGGAAGCAGCGCACGGCGAGGCTGGCCGACCCGTCGACCGACAAGCAGGTCCTGCTGACTGTGTTCCTGGACCCGGAAAAGTTCGCGCCGGGGCTTGGGAGCGTGGTGCTGCTGCTTGGGGTCAAGAACCATAGGTTTGACGGCGGCAGTCTGAAGAAGTACGGGAACGAGAAGCCGAAGCCCGGGACAAATTGGTGGTTTGAAAACCCGACGGGCGTCAAGTGGTGCGACGTGGAGGGTTTGAAGAAGTGGTGGAGTAGGAGACATGCTGATGCCTCCTGATATCAAGCTTTTGTACTCGGACATGCAGATACTGCTGCTGTGTCCTCGTGGCAACTCGTTGCTGGTCGCCATTCCCGATAGCCACGAATGGTTTTGTGGATTCAGTATGTTCAAGGTAATGATCCAACAAAGCTAGGGTGATGGTTATTTTACACTCAAACAAGTTTCTATCCATGCCTGGCCCTTCCATATTGGAGAACGCCTCCTGTTGCTCCTCCAAAGCCTGGAATGTGACCCGATCGCTTACCTGGTTAAGGAGCTCCGAAGGTCAGCCACATTCATCAGTATGCGTGCCTTGGCCGGCAACGCCCCCAAATAGTTCACCCGCTGTCCTCGACAGAAATTATGTGCACCACTGAGTCGACATAGAGTCGATTCTGCGCCCACGCCTTCACGCCAGGCTTGATCTTGAACACTCCATGAGGTCCAATGACAAAGTCCGGCTGGCCAGTGATTGAGACACGTAGCTTTCCGCTGGCGATAGAGCAATAGCGGGCCTTGGAATTGTCGGCCTCGAACTCGAACCTGTGGCCGGACTTGATCGTGTGGACGCGGAACGAGACGTCGGCAGCTACTGGGATGCCCTGGTTGTTCTCCAGGTACGCCTTGGAGAAGGCGATGTCTAGAGTTAGATGTTAGCAGCCTATAAGGGCTGGGAAGGTGGGGAAGGTTGAGATTCTTGTGCATGTAGTTCCCTCAACTTACTGTGGAAGCGATCGACACTCTCCTCCTGAATGCGGCCAGGTGCAATCTCCCAATCCTCCATCTCGAGGTCGTCTGAGGTTTGCCGCCCTGGCATGATCAATACAGGCGAGGACCTCGCCGAAAGCGAGTTGCTGTGTGGAGCTTGTGGTTGAGGCGATTTATTTCTCTTCGACGGGGAGCCAGATAAACGAGTCGCTCTTTTGGATGTATGCAGAGGCAATGTGAGGGGTTCCTTCCCAACTGCTGCTTGTTCGGTTTCGGCGTCTTGATTTCGCTCGTACCGTCGACGTTGCGGGGGAGGTTCTTCGTTGAGCCCAGGTGGAGGAATTTCGCGTTTCTTGCTTTGGGCGACGCCGCTGCTTGCAATGGCAGCAGATGCAGCCCATTCACTAACAGGCGGAGGGGCGCCGAGGAATGTCCTTTCACCCGGCTTCGTGTCACACCTCCGCTCCCAGCTATACTTGACACTGCATTCGCTTTTCTTGTGGATGAAAAGACAGTTGGCACAACATGATGCATACTTGTGGGATTCCCAAGCAGCGGCTCTCGGAAGTGTCCAGCACCCTTCAAACGGACCCTCGCCCCGAGTGCAAAGGGAGCACGGCCTCTCGCCTGCAGCCTGTCTGTCAACACCAAGCATGTGCACTAGGATTGCAAAGATCTGGGGTCGATCATTGTCCAGCCTGCGTTTCCTCCACCCCTTTCTCCACTGAACACTCTGTGGAGAGGGCAGGGCAAACAGTCTTACAACCTCGGAATTGAAGATCTTGGGCTCCAAAGACTGAGGGAGGAAGGGTAGAATGTAGTTCCAAATCCGTTTCGCGCCATCGTGGATGCTGGAATTTGTGCGTTCGCCTCCGTTCATCTGTGTAGCCCGCGTTGATCTTACAAAACCCAAAGCTGTGTTCTCGGTCAAGTGGGGTGAGGTTTTCGCATTGGCGTTGCCCACTCGTGTATACCCGGGTGTCTTCGGTGCCACCATCGGGGGTTCGTTCTTGTCCAGAGGATTCTGAGAGATAATCAGAGGGGCACAGTAGTTAAAACCTGGCAGTGGCCGGTTGTAAACCCCTACGATCGACAGTGTACCATCAGACTGATTGTCGTTCAACAGGCAGCCGCGGTGTTTAATCTGCCAGATGAGTTGTGAGCAGAGCCCGAAGCAGATGGTTGACTGGACAGGACTTACACTGAAGTGAGAACCCAAGCCGACAATATTCTTGAATACAGCTCGGCAAGAGCGAACAGGACACACCCAAGGACGCCCAGGAATCGCCCGATCCTGGTCATAGCCTTCGGGAATTAATGCCCCGCACATTGGTACTGCCTCTCCGTTCTTGTCATGGATCACCTTGTATGCGCGTGTCTCGCTTGCCATCTCAAGACTACGGATCTCAGATGGCTGGTAGACCCTCATATTGCCTTGGGAGGCGTCTTCCAATGAATGGTCCACCTTCGACTGCCGCCGCTGCTGAACTATCTTGGGAGCTTTGACGGCTCCGCGTGCCTTGTCTGACAGAACTTTCAGGTTGTAAATCTTTTTCTTCTGTGTCAGCCGCTCGTGCCTCTCTCCGCGGCGTGGTACCGCACTACTGCAATGGCTACACATGGATTGCCCGCAGTGGTATAAGCAATTCGCGCAAGCCAAGACGTGGCTACGTGATTCTTGGCTGGCCTGCGGTGATATCATAATGCAGCCGTCGAAAGGCCCCTTGCCTTGGGCGCAATTGGTGCACGGCGTAGGCGCTTCTACGCCGGTGATCTGAACGATGAGTGCCGTGACATCACGGGGGTGAGAGTCACGATATGGTACGTCCTTGATCCTAGGTTCATTCCATTTGAGGTCACGAACGCGTGGAAGGTGTATGACGTGGCGCACCCAATTCAAGGTCGGAATTGAGCTCTGGTGCTTGATCAAAAAGGGCCGGATGTATTCCCACATCTCGTCAGCATTCCCGGGGTGAATAACTGTTGGGGGCACCGCTGGCCGGCCAGGCGCGTCAGTATCCTCAGTCGCAAGGTCGCCACCACCCGGGTCCTCGCTCTCAATTTTCGCCCCTGTCTGGACTGTGGTGGAAGTGAGTCTCCCCTTCAGCGTCGGCTCCACGGGTGACGACGAGGAGGAAGAGCCCATGCCGTTGTCATCGTCAGTCTCGTCTCCGTAGTCAGACTCCTCCGGTGGGTGGAACAGCTGTCCAGATGATGCATCGCCCCCGGGCGACGAAAGCGAGCCCGGTGCTTCTTCATCGTCAACGTCGCCGCCGGACTCCGTATCATCATCCGAGGTGTCCTCTTCCATGCTGGCCTCGAGAGCATCGTCAAAAAACACCGTCTTGGGAGCGGTCTCGTACTTGATCTCGTCATCTTCATCTTCATCACTACTATCATCATCATCATCATCATCATCATCACCATCATCTGATGGCCCGTCCAGAGCCTTGCCAGAATGAGGTGCAGACTCAGTGTGATGTGTGATGGAAACATTTTCCATGGGGGTGAACCCTGTTTTGCTAGGAGCTGGGGACGGTTTTGAAAGTCCATCCAGGTGGGACCCAGGGTTCAATGCCGATTCCCTGAAGAATAGTCCATAAGTCAAGTCTTTGCGTGCTATGTCGCATGTGAGCGCTTTGGTACCAGCGAGAAGAGGCGTGTATCTTACAATTGGCGGACGGTTGGCCAGATGGGGCCGACCCGATCTTCTCTGCTAGCTCTGGGCCATTTACTGCTGTCGGCAACTTGGGACCATGGCTCTGGGGGGTGGAGGGTGTCTTTGACAGGCTGCTGCCGCTGCCATGGGGCACCGAAGCCATGTTCTTGTTTGGCGAAGGGGCCCTCCTCTGATTCCATGATGCAGATGTCCGCAGAGGTGAATAGCGTGACCTAGGGGACGAGATCGGAAAGTTCTGGCCGGTCCTCTTCATCTTCAGGACAGGCTTACTGACGGGAGGATTAACCGCGGAACGCTGCCCGACGGGTGAGTCGGTGGCTGTTGGTCCATGTGCAACACCTGTAGGGCCGTGCTGGCGGCTGGAATCGTTGCCACTTTTGCCATTGACAGCTGGCGCAGATGTTATCAGGCTGGACTTTAAGGCATCTGTAGATGAAGGAGTCCTGATCGTGTTTTTGGTGGCAGGATGCACTGTCTGCAGCGTAAGGGTGCTGCTAGGCGCGTCTGCGGTGGGATGTGAAGGGCGAGTATTCGTCGTATGTGGTACGACCGACGTTGGCTGGGCGGTGCGAGCAGCAGTGGGATTCTGCGCTGGTGAGACAGCTTGAGACTTCTGCTGCCCATGATTGGAGCTGAGCATACCGCCATTGGGTGGCTGGCGGTCTGCTACCGGCGGCAGGGCGAATGAGGCTGGGCGCTGTTGTGCGCCATCGCTGCTGAGGAACGCGGGCGACGCGTGCGACGACGCGGCCGAATTGGGCATCGCGCCCCCGGCCCAAGGAGGCGAACCCGAGCTTGTAGCGCTCTCACACGTCGTCTGCCCTCCGCCAGAAGCAGATGTAGGTTGCCTATGATCGTCCCAACTCTAGTTTGGCGCTGTTGGCGTTCGAAATAAACGCCCTTTGCGTTAGCTCTTGGGTTCGAGAATGGTTTCGAGACCTCTTTTCGAGCCACTTGATGGGGTTTCGAGGCCCTCGGTGTTCGAGGCTCGATTTGCTCGCTTTCTCTTCCAAGCTCTCAGCTGTTGACAGGTCACTGATTAAGCCGGAAAGGAGGTTCACATACTTCTCACCTTAGCGTCCTGCTTCTAGTCTTTATCGAGTTCTTCAACAGGGGTTGATACGAGGGAAGTTGTTCGTCGTGGCCGATGAAAGATAAACAAGGTGGTGGTGCGGAAGCAAGGGCCATTCTGGGTTTCGGAGAAACAGCTACCAACTCGCACTTGGCCGATAACTACTCGCATAAAGTTCTGTCAGCAGACTAACAAGCCGTTATCAAAATGCTATTAGATACCAATAAGTGTTATTAACTATATTAGTTATAAGTACAGGTTGGATATAGTTTTTTTATTAGATATTCTATAAGTAAATATTTATAATATTATATAAGATTTATAATATTTATAAGTGTATATATTATATAAGATTTATAATATTATTATAAAGATTTATATTTATATAAGATTTATATATTATAAAGAAAATTATTAAATTTATTATAAGATTTATAAATTTTTATTTTATATATTTATAGATTTATATATTATATAAGATTATACATATTTTTATTAAGGGATTATAATTCTTTATATTTATAATATTATATAAGATTTATAATATTATATAAGATTTATATATTTAATTAGATTTATGATTTAAGTACTTAAAGACTTATTATTAAATTATATTTTTAAGAAGAATTATTTTAAAAAGAAAAAAGCTAAAGAAGTATTTTTGTTAAACGGAAACAGTTGAATTCGACCAACTACGCCCAGTTCGTGCGTGACGGGAGATGACTTGTATAGCCGTGAGTTGATTTTTTAGGGTATACAACTACCCCGACTTGACCCTTGCATTAGATTATTCTGCCAAACATTCTTTGTTAATTAAACCAATCAGATAAGCTAGGGCTTTCTGGATATATATCTTGTATGTATTTTTATGGGTATGGTTAGGGTTGTTGGTTATCGGGTTAAGTAGTAGGTTGGGTTCTGCTTGTTCTCGTCATTTGCAATACTTGCACCAGAGCCACCGCAGCTGTGCTGCGGGTGAGGACGTGTCGGAGGGTATATGATGGAGGGCTTACGGAAGGCCTTACTCAAATCAGTACCAAGATAGGGCAACAATCATCACAAAGTTTCCACCAGTACTCTGCAGCCCTGTATCCCAGGATTCGTACCTACAGATTAAGTATAGTTAGTATTAATGAGTATTAACTTTTATTAATTATACCTTTAATAGGTTTAAGTATAAAAAAAGTTAATAATCTTATAAAAATTATTACTTGACTGAATAGTACTTTATTATTGAGTCAAAGGCCGGTATATTATGTTGTGGATTTCAAGTATTCGGATATAGAAACGGATTATTATTAGGAAGTTGATTATTATTAAATGTGCCATCTGTTATAAAGTAAAACTCAATATATGGTACTAGAAAGTAGCTTGGATGAGGATGTAGCTACCCTAATTTTTATATAAAAACACTTTGTATTCCAAACCAGATGTTGCATAATATTATTATGGTGGGGATATAAGTAGCAACAAGCTAGCAGTGGCACAACAGTTACTCGAGCTATAGGTGAATACAGCTGGTTCCCAACAGTAGTTACCATGGTAGGTGAATGGCCAGTAGTGACAGCAGTGAGGGGCTGACTAAGCCCCCAGCTTCTACCTATTTAAGCCCACAGCTAACAACACCTACATACCTACCAACTCTTAGCAACCATCGAATATCAACCATCAACAAACACTCGTATTGCAATAGGTGACCCAGCCAACAAATAGGTACTTATATATTTATTAGTATTTATAAGCGAGAGCGTGTATAGTTTTAGTGATATGTAGTATACCATACTAGCCCTTAGAATTATGTTTATATAGTAAAAATGTGTAGTATATATATATATTGGTATATTAGTATATTATATATATTATAGTTCTAATTAATATGATTATTAAACAGTTAAGTTTATGTAATAATAAATATAAAAAGAATAAGTCGATTATTAGAGCAGAAAGTTTTCTGATTAATAATAATATTTTTATTAATTATATTAACTCTTTAAATAGTATTAGGTTTAATATATTAGATTTAAAAAATAAGCTAAAAAGCTTAAATTTTAAGTTTCTGTTATTAATTGTCATATTGAATTTGCCTGATAATGATTTAGAAAATATAAACGAATATAGTATTTTTTAATTACTAAATTCTATTCTATAGATAATATTTATTTAAAAAGTAATTTTTTTATATTGACTTACTTCCTTTCTTATATACTGAATATAAAAATCTTAGTATATATGAGTATAAGTAAAGTATAGTATGGTATATGGCTGATTTGGAGTATGTGATCGAGGTCGAATGTGATAGGAATAGAACTAGGGACTGACTATTGGTCCTCTGGAGGACGCAGATAAAATCCGTACGGGGTATAGTTAAATTAAGGCTAGTAGGAAGTAGCATAACCTAGTAAGGTTACATAATGGATTGAAAGGATAATTAAGATAGTTAGAGCAATACTATCGCTCCAAATGATTCAAACGCTCCGTTACTCCTATTGCTTCTAGTGAGCGACGCTCTAAATAAGCCCTAAGGAGTAATACTCCCATTGCTTTAAGCTAAAGAGATAGATTATATAAATTTATAATTATTACTACTAGGTAGTATAGCTTAAGATAGCTCTTTAGTAGTTAATCTAAGTATTGTTAGCCTAGATAGCTGTTAATGCTATTTGAATTATTATTTTATATTTAGCTCTAGAGTGATTCTACTTTTTAAATGCCGCTCTTATATTAAAACCTTGCTTGTAGGTTTTAGCTAAAGCAGCTGTGATCATTATATGGTACTAGGTACTATGTATACAATGGAAAATCTGTGTCGATATGTATATTATATGGTATTGTAGTAGTTATACTGTAAGTTTTATAGACTCTAGTGCAGAAGCCTGTTATGAGCCAACCCACGATGGCACCTAGGACGCGTTTTGAGGAAAACTAGGATCAGCAAATGCCACGACACAATCCCGCAGAACCTTAACTGCAAGGTCAGTACGGAGTACTACACACCAAGGCTAGGGTTAGGGCTGCCAGACACAGCTCAGCATGTCAGCTAAGCGCGATGAGCAAACCATTGAGCTTGGCCTGTGTCAAGTCGAAGATTCAGAGCAACAATAAGCCACTAAAGATGATGAAGGGATCTAGAGGATATGGAATTCGAGACAGATATTAGATAGCTTTTATAGAACAAACTCTTCAGTCATCAATCTAAATATTCAATCCCAACATTAAATAGCCTCACAGCTAGTAATCATTATCAGTTAATAATATTGCTTAATAAACTGCCTAATAACCATATTCCAGTAAGTAATAGATAAACCGCCTTACTCGTTACTATGGTGGTTAAGAGGATTTAGAAGAACGGCCTCTGATATTATTTATGAGTGGTAAGCTAATCTTTAGTTTGTATGATGGTTGACGATCTCTAGCATATGATTATGGAAACTTTGCAATTATATCTGAACTCTGAATTCTACTCCCACTACAATCTCTGTATCAGCTTAATAACTTAGCTAACTAACTGGTAGGTTAACTTATATGCAAGAATTAGTAATGAAGTAGCCTGGACTCTGTATGGCCTGATGGGCGCCTGGACGCGCGCGGCGGCGGCCCCCCCGGGCGTGCAGCGTGCCCGGTGGATGGTAGCGCTTTACTGAAAGTAGGAAGTTGGAAACAAAGACTCGGAGGAAAGTTACTACCTTTGCGTAGCGCCAGAGCCAACGATTTGAATACTTATATCCAGAGCTAAAGAATACATTTAGAAACTTAGATACTCCGCGCGATCAGATGATAATAAGATTGATTAGGGTTAACTTAGCGGGATACCTGAGATGGCAGGTATGAGCGACTATAGGCGCTTCCATATCGTTAGATTTGTATAGGAGACAGGGGTTATATATATATTCTCTTTCCTCAAAGAATGAGCCTTAGCTTAGTTTAAACCCTAACTTATAGACAAGCTTTATTTAATGTGATGTATTTAAAAGCTTATAAACTTGAAATACAGTAGATCTTTAGCAACTATAAAGGCTATAAAGCCGCCCTTAGGTCCCTATTCTAAGACCTAAATAAGGAATAATAGGCAGAAAGAGACCTAGTAAATTGCAAATAGTATAGTTTAGTAGTTAATTATATTATAGAATATAGAGATATACTAAAATTAAACTTACTAATAAGATAAACAGAAATCTTATTTCTACATATGAAAAGCAGAAGGAGGCGCGAGGAGGACAAAAGCTCGCACATCACACATATAAAAAGGCATACGTTCTGCTAGAGCCCTGATCAAGCAACCACCCCAAGAGGAGCGTGGAAGATAAGAAGAGGAGCCCCTAACGCAATAGGAGAGTTATAAGGGGAATAAAGGGTATCAAAAAGGAGAGGCAAAAAAAGAGGGTATAAGAAATAGTTTTACAATATATACATATATATCTAACAGATATAAATTTATAAGGTATAAAAAGATTAATTCTCTAGGACTAGAAATTTCCTAAAAGTAATATAAAAAGGCCCCTTCTTATAGTCTTAAAGGGGGGGGGGATATTAAGGCTGGTTTTCCTCTAAATTCTGAAATATACTAGTTCCCCTAGACCCTGGAATACACCCCTCTCCAAACTATTATAAAGAATAAGTAATAGTCCGCCCAAAACAACTAAAATCACTTTCCTCCTCTAATCAGATAAGCTACCTAAATTTAGCTTTATTAGACCCTTTATAGCTCCTAATTCCTAGCCTGCTTATCCCTACTCTTATTCTGCTGCAATACACTCGGTCTGCAATCTTTCTCCTCTCGCTTAGCTGCCTTTTTATAAGCCCAGGATTAATAGCTATTATTAATTGCTAGTATGGGAACCCAGTAATTTGCTTCCTCAGTCCCTACCTACTTGCTTGCATTCCAGTTATACTTCTAAATTAATATAATTCTTATTATTATAGGTAATAGGCAATATAGTGGCGGTATAGCCGGAATAGAGGACAGAGATAATAATAAAGACCTTAAGATACCCAATCGCTTAAGGGTTATCCCACCTATATTTATATTTCCTCTTAAAGATATATTTTTAATGCTTACCTCTAATATCTACTACAAGAGAAGTTTAATAGGGTCACCCTATAGCATTCCGGCCCTACTCTAATTAGGCATCTATAGAATAGTTCTTACTTTATTTAATATTCTAAGATCATCTTCTTTATATATCTATGCCCTATCTGCCTAAGGCAGAGGCTTAGGTATCTTGGATGGGTCCTTATAAAGTTTAAGCCTAGATATTATGATTAGATCCTTTATAGCTGCACTAGATATCTTAGATATTAGGATAGGTAGCTAATTCTTTAAGCTATTAGGAGCAATAAGAGTTTTGCTCAACCTAAAAGTTTGGATATTAATAGGCCTTAAAAGATCAGCCTTATTAAATCTTACTATAAGGAAGCCCAATAGATTTTATTCTAGCTCTAATCTTACACTAGGTATAGTATAATACTTAATCTCTTCCTTATTTATCCCTAAGATATTAGCTTAAGAATATATAATATTCTTTCCTATTATAAGCTTCTTATACTTATTATAGCTAATAACTAAAATATTCTAAATACCCCTAATTAGATGCCTAGATCTATTAATTTC
>NQMI01000137.1:0-2500 GCA_002270565.1 Stenocarpella maydis
GACCCCCCCGCAGCGTGCTGTGGGGTGATACGAGGTCGGAGGGTATATGAGGAGGGAGAAAAAAAACCGACGGGACTGCTGAGGCTTGCCTCTCTGTCCCGCCTGGCGGGCCTGCTGGCGACGCTTAGGGGAGGCTGTTCGGCTTGCCGGGCACCTGCTCCTAGGTGTAATCCGATCCTGTGAGACTGGACCGTTTCCATGACCTGCTCACGGCCTCCGGGCCTGATCTCTCATGGTACAGCGGGGCCTAAGGCTTAACGGCCTGGTGTCGACCCGAGTGTCGCTCCCTGAGAGCTTGTACATTTCTGGGCGGTTCCGGTGGGACAGGACGGAGGGGGCCTGGGGGCGGGGCTAGCTCTTAGCTGCCGAACTACCAAACCAAACTGCCTGATGTCCGGGGCCTTCGGGTCGTGGGTGCTGACGGCTTGTCCCATAACATGTGCGGTCTCAGTTGCGTGGTCCTCTAAACAGCCTAGCAGGCCTAGTAGCCTCGGTCACGGGGGATTCATAGCTGGACCAGACACCGCCGCCGGCGGGGCCGCTCTGCGAGCCCCTGCTGTGTGGTATGCCCGACGGCGTCGGCGGCTCCTGCTGCTGCTCGGCGCCTGAGGATGGGCTCTGTGGATGACTGGCCGCTGGCCAAGCCTGAAACCGAGCAACAGGAGACACCGCCCGGCTGATGAACGCTGAATAGCTGCAGTCCTCCGGGTCGGCCTCCTACTGGGGCGCCTAGGCGGCACTCCCACACGCCCTGCGTGCTGGCTGTGCCTGTCGAAAGCGCCCTGGGGAACCTGGAAGGGGATAGCGGAAGCCAGATGTGGCTCCTGCGGCCACGCCGCGGGGGCTGCTCCTGGCGGCGCCGAACCGGCTGGCCCCTCGGGGCCTCCCGGGGACAGCGCCATCACGAAGGTGACAAAAATCTCTACCGCTGGGCAACCAGCGGCAGGCGCCATAAGGGCCCCTTACTGGCGTTCACGATAGTTACCTGGTTGATTCTGCCAGTAGTCATATGCTTGTCTCAAAGATTAAGCCATGCAAGTCTAAGTTTAAGCACCTAAACGGCGAAACTGCGAATGGCTCATTAAATCAGTTATCGTATATTTGATAGTACCTACTACATGGATAACCGTGGTAATTCTAGAGCTAATACATGCTTAAAATCCCGACTTCGGAAGGGATGTATTTATTAGATTAAAAACCAATGCCCTTCGGGGCTCACTGGTGATTCATAATAACTTCTCGAATCGCATGGCCTTGCGCCGGCGATGGTTCATTCAAATTTCTGCCCTATCAACTTTCGACGGCTGGGTCTTGGCCAGCCGTGGTTACAACGGGTAACGGAGGGTTAGGGCTTGACCCCGGAGAAGGAGCCTGAGAAACGGCTACTACATCCAAGGAAGGCAGCAGGCGCGCAAATTACCCAATCCCGACTCGGGGAGGTAGTGACAATAAATACTGATACAGGGCTCTTTTGGGTCTTGTAATTGGAATGAGTACAATTTAAATCCCTTAACGAGGAACAATTGGAGGGCAAGTCTGGTGCCAGCAGCCGCGGTAATTCCAGCTCCAATAGCGTATATTAAAGTTGTTGCAGTTAAAAAGCTCGTAGTTGAACCTTGGGCCTGGCTGGCCGGTCTGCCTCACCGCATGCACTGGTCCGGCCGGGCCTTTCCCTCTGGGGAACCGCATGCCCTTCACTGGGTGTGCCGGGGAACCAGGACTTTTACTGTGAAAAAATTAGAGTGTTCAAAGCAGGCATATGCTCGAATACATTAGCATGGAATAATAGAATAGGACGTTGCGGTTCTATTTTGTTGGTTTCTAGGACCGCCGTAATGATTAATAGGGACAGTCGGGGGCATCAGTATTCAATCGTCAGAGGTGAAATTCTTGGATCGATTGAAGACTAACTACTGCGAAAGCATTTGCCAAGGATGTTTTCATTAATCAGGAACGAAAGTTAGGGGATCGAAAACGATCAGATACCGTTGTAGTCTTAACCATAAACTATGCCGACTAGGGATCGGGCGGTGTTATTTCTTGACCCGCTCGGCACCTTACACGAAAGTAAAGTTTTTGGGTTCTGGGGGGAGTATGGTCGCAAGGCTGAAACTTAAAGAAATTGACGGAAGGGCACCACAAGGGGTGGAGCCTGCGGCTTAATTTGACTCAACACGGGGAAACTCACCAGGTCCAGACACAACTAGGATTGACAGATTGAGAGCTCTTTCTTGATTTTGTGGGTGGTGGTGCATGGCCGTTCTTAGTTGGTGGAGTGATTTGTCTGCTTAATTGCGATAACGAACGAGACCTTAACCTGCTAAATAGCCCGTGCCGCCTAGGCGGCACGCCGGCTTCTTAGAGGGACTATCGGCTCAAGCCGATGGAAGTTTGAGGCAATAACAGGTCTGTGATGCCCTTAGATGTTCTGGGCCGCACGCGCGCTACACTGACAGAGCCAGCGAGTTCCTCCTTGGCCGGAAGGCCCGGGTAATCTTGT
>NQMI01000137.1:7500-18745 GCA_002270565.1 Stenocarpella maydis
CACTGTGGTCATAGGCGCTTCCGAGATGTTGGCCCTCGGCAACAAAAACTGTGTCCATGCTCACATTGTTAACGAGGGTAGGTGCGCATAAATTCCTTGGTAGGGGCGAGCTCCGATAGAATCAAGAATCATGGGGAGGCTCTCCTGCTGCGCTCACAGGCCTCCGTCCACGATCCGGTATTGCGAGACCCAAGGGGGACCACCCGGAAGCTGACGGGGACCGATATGGCAGGGCGTCGGACCAATACTAGGACTCTGGGCATTTTATCGCGTGAACCAGCCGCCGCATGCGCACCGTTTCAGTCGCGAGTAGCAACCGGGACTGGACGTGGAGTGGGCTGGGTATGCTGGAGATGACGGAAATTGACCACTGGCGGCGGAAGCCCGTGTCAATCACTCAGAGGCCACCCTGTGATGCCTGGTCAGCTGCATGGTGCACGCCGCCTTTGTCTCTGCATGCCGTGGACGATGGGCCAGAATTTGGTGGCGTCAAGTACTCGATGAGTGCAGAAGCCGATCCCTCATGACGCCGACAACAATAATGCACCCGTGTCGCTGTGCTCCTGGACGGTGGTGAGGGAGGCCTGCGTCGGCCCTGCGACCGGACCTGCGGTGGTGGCGGTGGTGAGCCGGTTGCCGAGGTCATGACACGCACAAAGTTTCGTTGCTGCTCAGGCGCAGCAGGGCGGTCTCGTACCGGTCCGAAGTCCTCCGCGGCCGCCAGGCAGGGGATCGAGCAAGCGAGATTATCATTGAGAGGGAGCTGAGCCGCCGCCGTGCTGTTGTTGGGGGGAAATGGCGCGCCGGCGCTCCCCTCAGCCACGTTGTTGTCAGACGCCCGCTGCGCATGTCGTGTCACACTTCCAGCCACGTCCGCAGGCAGTGATCCGGCGAACGCAGGCGACTGGCCCGTTGAGAGTGGCACTTGAGGTTTCCAATGATGTGTCTGGGCGTGGAGGCGACATGCGCAGGACTGACTGACTGACTGACTGACTGACTGCCTTTGGGGGTGTCGCAGTGAGTGACCTGGAGCTGGCGCTGTGCCGCGGGAGGGAGCAGTGGTTGGTGCGGAGAACCGACGCTGTGCTTCCCAACAGAGGACTCCAGGTCTTTGTTGGAAACGTGTCCCAAACAATGACCTCAGCTTGGTGTCCATGATTTGTTATGCTCAAGACGAGGCCAGTCAGGAAATATATCGTAGACATATTCCGGTAGACCATGATGTTGTGGAGAGGTGCAGGCCAACTGGGCTCCGCGCGTTGCCCACCACAGGAGATGACGCTGGCACAGTGCAGCCACGGGTAGGAGATGACCTCTTCAAACGCCTCAGAATAACGGCAGAAGCTCACTTGAGCATTGCGAGTCCTTCCAAGCAATCTTGAAAAAGGTGGAGTTGGGGGGCGGCCGTGCTGAGAACAAGACAGCTGCATCGTGCACGCGCGATGGTGAGCGGGAGCGCGACCTGACAGGAAGGCGTGCATTGCGACACGGTGGTGCGAGAATGATGCGAAAAAACCGGCATGGCATCTAAATTGATCCATTGATGAAGCCAGGGCATGAACTGAGTCAAAATCAGAGCTGGGGTGGCCTGGGGCGAGGAAAATGAAAATCGGTCGTGGATCTGCGGATAGCTTCATGATGCAGCTGAGACGCGACCTGGCGACAACACACCCAAAAAGTGACATTGGCCGGACCCGCTGATATTGGGGGTCCGGACTGCGCCGGCGATTTCGAAAACATATGCAATGGAAATGCGATGCTCCATTTCATCAGGCACTTGTATTATATTTCTAGAAGACATGGGTTGCTGGCTCGCCATTGAGAACGCGACCGAGCAAGTCGCAGCCGGGTCAAGCTTGGAAGAGGCGGCACTCGAGGGTGCACACATGTCGAAGCTGGGCCGGGGCGTGTGGCGGCCCCATCAGGACGGCGATGCGTTGGGGGAGCTGCATCGGGCGCCCATGCGGGCCGAATGCCTCTAGAAAAAAGGCCATGCGACAAGAGCCAATGGCGAAAAAGAGGGAGGCAGAGATCAAGAGAAAGGGAAGAAGAGGGAGAAGGGCGGGACGGTCGAGTCGAAGCAGAATCGGGGGGAGCGAGGTGATTGACGTGAGAGCAGCGAGGACGGCATGGCGATGGCGGCGGGCTGATCTGGCAGAGGGAGGGGGTACAACAGGCGAGACGTGAGGTCGAACTGGAGCGCCCAATCGGGCATGGCGCCACCTGGCTCCCGGGCAGGGATCCCATCAAGCGCCCATCTTGTGCCATTTGCGGGCTAAAACGTGCATGCGTGCTGCGGTGCAAGTAACGCATCAGCCCACCACGCCGGGCCTTGTCGCGTGGCACGAGGAGCAGTTTAGCCACGGCCCCCCGTACTTTTTGCCATTTTGTGTGCTTTACCCATGCTGCTTTTCCATCGCACCCCGGCCGCCCCGGCCGCCCCAGGCATGCCTGCATCTCCCGGGCCATATCGAGGACCAAACTCAGGGTCCTCTTTTCCCTCGTCGACTGGTCTTCCCCAGCAGGCTTCGAAATGAGCATTTGAAACCATGACCTACCCGACACGGAAATACCTCCTCCTTACTACAGCGTATGGACATGAATGGCACATGTAGATGCGGGCAAGGGGGATGGAACCAAACCTGCCCTCGCGAAATGGAGGCCGAATACTGGTGGTCTGGCGTATAAATGTATCATGAACCTGGCTGGTTTGGCCGTTGCATCCAGGTCCCAGGTCTAGGCCCTCCCCTCAGGACCTGCAGCTGCACCGCAGTCACCATACATGTGAGGTGCAGCATCAGACAGGGAGTAGAAGCTCTCGATGGTACACGGTGGCAGACAGTAACGGTAAGGATCGAAGAGGGATGCAGAGTAATTGTGATAACGAAGCAGGACAGACAGGAAGACTAGCTCGGCTCCAGGGCAGGTTATAAGGTTTCGCGTGGCACTAGGAGGGGAGAGGCGAGTATGCGTAAAAAATGAAGGAAAAAAAGAGGGAAAGGAAGAAAGAAAGGGAAGATGAAGGGGATACCTAGGTGTGGAATGGGGTGGGTGGGATGGGGCAGACAGGACACATGGTCGGGCGCCAGAGCCTCCAAGCTCCCGAGCTCCCTGGGCTGATTTACACCCTTTTTTTCTTTCCCTTCTTTCTGGGGAGGGGGGCCACTTGGGAGAGGGAAGGGGAAAGTGGGAGTTCAGGGTGGAGGAGGGCCGGGGGCCTGGGCTTGCTTGGGCTTGGTGCTTGGGCTGGTTGGGAGCAGGAGCTGGAGCTGGTGGTGCGTGTGCGGTTTACTGATTGTGCATCCTCGACCGTGGGCCCCGCTCTCATATATAAACACAGGCGCCCACCACGACCGCTCCCTCCTTCCGCCCCGATTCCTCCGATCTCTTCCTCCTCCTCTCTCCCCCCATCCAACCAATTCCACGTCCATCTTCCGTAGACAACATCAATTCGGCCACCGTCCATCCCGTCGCCAATTCTCTCCATCTCGACTCCGGTCATCAACACAGTCAATCCATCCCACCCGTCTTAGACCCCCCCCCCCCCAAATCAACAAAGATGCCTCCTAAGAAGACCGAAGGTGCCACCAAGGCCAAGGCTCCCGCCTCTCACCCTACCTACCAGGTTTGTCGCCTCTGCACCGGCCTGACTTCAAGTGCATCCTCATCTAACAATCATCAGGACATGATCGCTGAGGCCATCACCCAAGTATGACTCCCCATCCCGTCATCTCCGGCGCATCACGCGTTGCATCTGTTGCGTTGGCCGTCACGCGCCTCCGGTCGCAGCCACGACGCACCAGGGCAGCCACCCCGGGCAGCCACCCCAGATTCACCCCTGCCCTGCCGTGACTTGGCCTCCTGATCACTGACGTGTCTTTCTCCCGATTTACAGCTCAAGGACCGCAATGGATCTAGGTGAGCTACCTACCCCAACTCGGCCCTTACTCGGGTGTCATGCCCCGCACTTAGTGCATGAGGCCATCGTGACTCGGCCCTCGATGCGAGACAGGACCATCACTAACGTTTTCCCAACAGCCGACAGAGCCTCAAGAAGTACGTGAAGGCCAACTACAACATCCAGGCCCAGACCGACTCCATGTTCGACTCCCTCTTCAACCGTGCCCTCAAGGCCGGTGTCGACAAGGGTGTCTTCGTCCAGCCCAAGGGTAAGCACACTCACCTGATGCCAAAGCCGCCCCCCCCCCCCCCCAGCGCGCCTCCTCATCCACCGCCGGATTGGTCCATGTCGCCCCCGCACTCCCCTCTAGCTCATGCACACCTTGTTGCTCCCTCATCGCCCACCCTTCTGACATGTACTTGCAGGCGCATCTGGCGGTACCAAGCTGGCCAAGAAGTCCGCTCCCGTCAAGAAGGAGGCTGCTCCTAAGGAGAAGAAGCCTGCTGCTGAGAAGAAGGACACCGTTAAGAAGGCACCGGCCAAGAAGGCAACGGCCAAGAAGGAGGGTGCTGCCGCCCCCAAGAAGGCGGCACCTAAGAAGGCCGCTTCCACCGCTGCCCCCAAGAAGGCTGCCCCCAAGAAGAAGGCTGATGTGAGTAGTTGTTCGCAATCAATTGAGTCCGCCTGTCTGACAGCGAATAATAGGCTGCTGCCCCTGCGGCTGCCGACAAGCCAGCTGCTCTTTCTAAGACCAAGTCTGGCCGTGTCGCGAAGGCTCCCGCCAAGCCTGCGGCCAAAAAGGCTGCCACCGCCAAGAAGGCTGCGGCTCCCAAGAAGGAGAAGACGCCCAAGAAGGCGGCTGCCTCTACCGCTGCCGCCTCGACGGCATAGGCCTGTCTAGGAGGGCGGCTCTCTGCCATTTTCTAGCCAACACTTTTGTGTTTATTGCTGTTCACGCGTGTAGGGCGGTTCCATTGGCGTTTGGGGGGAAACAGGATTGTGGGTTCATCAAAGGGTCTACGTTCAGTGTATCTTGCTTGGGTTGGCGAAGGCATGCGCGTTTTCAAGGCCGCGGGCCACCAACGAGTGTATTTACGAGGGGTGGAAGAGCGCGGGTGTGAAGCCCCCGTGGCCCTGTATCGGCGCGTGGGGCATGCGTTGTTTTCTGCGCCGTGCCACTGCGTCCGGCGCGGCCGAGATGACACGGTCAGGCCCCCAGGAGTGTCTATTTTTCTAGCAAAGCAAACAAACGGTCACGGGAGGAAGGGGCTGATAAAGGGATGGGCCATCTGTAATCATACCACAACGAGTCTTGCTGGTGTCGCAATTGCAGGTTCTTGTAAAGTTCATGACAAATTCTCTGTCCCTTTTGATGTCTTTTTGTGGCTGTGACCAAAGAGAGAGAGAGTGTGTGTGCGTGCGTACGAGTTTGCTGCGAGGATGGGTCTCAGTTACCAGAATGAGAGCGGCGCGACGCGTGGTGTAAGGGTCTGGTTTTGTTTACTTTTGTCAGCCGTCTAGGCCTCACGTGCTAGAGGTTTCCTCTTACTTCGCGCTCGCTTCTGCAAAATATCTGTCACGAGTCCCTAACCTGGATTCTCCGAGGAGCTTGTTCGCGTGGCTTTTTCCGACAAGTGTACATGTGCCGTGTGAGCAGCTGAAGATCCCAGGTCTGGTACCCGATGCACATTGCATCTGGTCTGGCGGCTATCGGCCGGCGGCGTGTTATTGAAACGTTTGCGCACCACCAACCAACCCACCTTGTCCGTCCACCCTCGATGTTCTTATTGATTTTTCGTTTGGATTCGAGACAACAAATATTGAGTTTCGATCGTGTGCATAGTGTACTCGACTCATGAGTTTTTTTCTTGCTATGCCTTGTGAATAATTCAGTTGAATTTAATTAGTGCCAAGTGCTTGCTATTATCTCCCCATCCCAAAACAACGAATGTCATTACGAATGTCACCTTGATGCACGTCATGTTTCAGACGGCTCCCGAGATGCTGCCCCTCATGCGACGGGGATGCTTGGTTGACAATGAAACGGAGTCGGCGCGGCGGCGGCGGTGCGGGAGTGGGCGAGGGCGGGTTGTGCTGGGCTGGCTGGCTAGTTCCCTTCCCATTTCCCTTCCGTCGCTTCCCCGTTGGAGCATGCACGACATTTCGACCCACTTGAGGCTCTCCGACTGACTGACTGACTGACTCTCTCTTTCTCTGTGCGCGTGTCTGTACGTGCTCTCTCATCTGCATGGCTCCTCGAATATTTGTATAGTATTTGTCTATGGTTGACGCGGTAATTGAAAAGGAATGATAAACTCTATCTTCTTGCTGTCATGGCCAGACAAGGTGGAGACGGTGCACCGGACATGTGAAAAGCCAGGGCGGGCAGGCTAGGGAGCAACCAAAAGTCCTTATTACGGTAGGTAGGAATAAAGTGTTACGGTAAGTAGCCGGCTGGCCCACGGTGGCCCGTGCGGCGCCTCGATAAGACGCAGACGATCTTATCTAGCTGACGGGAGGGACGGTTGCCTACCGATGGGGGAGGCGAGGAAGGAACGTTGACCAGCCATGACTGGCGGCTGCATAACTGTACACTGAGAAAAGTGTAACTCAGAGAGACAGACAGACTCAATCAGTCAACCACTCACTCACTCGCTGACTTGTCTGCGCTGCGCAGCACAACCACATCCCGCAACACCTCCACCCCCCATGACACGACATCGCACCACACGGCACTAGTAACCACACAACCTGTATATACCTGCTTCAAGGCAATCAATCAGTCAGTCAATCAAAACAATCAATCAACCCATTCGTCTGTCCAAATCCACCACTGAACCAACAGCTCCAGCCCGAAAGAAAAACAGCCGCGACATCGACCGCGGCTCTCTGTCTCTGCCTCTGCCTCTGCCTCTGTCTCTGCCTCTGTCTGTCTGCCTATGTAACCCCAAATCTCTCTCTCGGTACACCCACCTGCGGCCAAAGCTTGGCAGCCTTGATCCGATCCCGTTCCATCCGCGCGGCCCCCCCCCCAAAAAAAAAGAACCCCCCCTGAGCCTAACCACCACATCTTGCGGTCCTGACGATGCTACAACACCTCCGTGACATGACAAGATTGCCAGCTTGAATATACACCGGCCGCCATGGCTTCTGAGTCGGGCTTCGGCTCCCACAACCCCTTCCGCCGCAAGACCGCCGGGGCTCAAGCTCAACCTGGAGCCGCGCCCGGAGCTGGAGCTGCTGCCCCGCCCTACTCGTCCTCCGTATTACACGCAGACCCTCGAGCTCCCGCTTACGCCGACGACGATCCCCCGAGGCCGCACCAGCCATCACACCGGCCCAGCGGCAACGAATTTGCCAGGTCCCTCGAGTTACTGCCCAAGAGCGATGCACCTCCGCCCACCACCTCCTTCCAGAGGAAAAAGCCCGTCAAGAAAGTCAGGGTCCAGAGCCCTCCGCCCTCGAGTCCCGAGTCCGCCAGCGCAGAGCGTTCCTACCCCAAGTACCCGCTGCCCCCGCGGGAGGAAGGCGACAGCAGCAGTGCCAGCTCCCCGTCCGTCAATGGCGAGACCGAAGACCCTTTCCAGAACGAGGCCCCGCCCCTCCCCGAACATGTCCTCGCGGCGATGCAGAGGGTAGAGGCGCCCCAGCCCCGGCACCATAGCGGCCGCGGACCACCTCCCAACCCTTTCCAGAAGACATTGGAGGACATGGAGCAAGCTGCCCGGGACGGCGGGCTGGCCTCAGCGGAGCAGGCCCCACCGGCAGCGAAAGGCCTGGACGTTGAGGCCTTCAAGAAGCTGCTGCTGACAGGCCAGGGTCCCGCGCCCGGAGCTGCCGGCACCACAGGCTCGGCCACCCCGCACCCCGCAGGCCTGGCTGGTGACGGGGGCAGCATGACTGATGCCTCGTCCGTATCACGGCAGTCCATATTCGAGAACAACCACTCGCAAGAGTCACCACGGACATCGCACGAGATCTCCGAGCCAGAAGCTGACGACGAAAAGCGCGGCCTGATAAGCCCGCCCCAGGCTAAGGGGTCCAACGCGCGCAAGAAGCTGCCGCCTCCACCCCCGGCAACGAGACACGGCAGGTCTATCAAGGCTGGACCTGTCGGCCAGGACCGCCCGCAAGCATTGGAGCGCCGGATCTCCGGAGGATTGGCTGATGACACATCGTCGGGCCGGAGGGCGTCTCTCAGTCCTACGGGCGTCAACAAGCCACTTCCTGCGCCTCCGGCGCGCGCTGAGTATGACCCTAAGGAGAGCATATTCGACAAGGAAGCCGCAGGCAAGATCCCCGAGGTCGACATCGACCCTGAGGCAGACGTGGTGCCGCCGCCTCGACCTCCCACGCCGCCAAACATGTCGCACTCTTCCTCCACCCCCGTCCAGAATCCCACGTCGACGCTAAGGAAGCCCGCCCCGCCTCCGCCCAGAGGGGCGCATGGCAGGAGTGAGAGTAAGACACAGGCTGAGCTACCGGAATCGCCGGCCACGCCCTCTCGGTCGTCGATGGACTCTGTTAGATCACGCTCTTCCAGCATCCGGCTGAGCGCCGCGGCTCCAGTGCCACCACCGCCGAGGAGGCCAGCGGGTCACCGCTCGTCACCCTCTGTTACCAGCCTTGTTTCAACTCCTCAGCCTTCGGCCTCCCCGTTTCCGGCTGGACAGTTGAGTCCTTCCAGCGATGTGGCAGGTTCCACACATGTCCAGCCCAACCTTGGTACAGAAACGAGTAGTGTCACGACAGGTTCATCTACGTCTCTCACGCCTCAACAACATCCAGGCCTGTCTAAGATAACCCCGCCGCCGCCCCCACAACGCAACGCATCCTACCGTAAGAGTACCGCCCTCTTGCCCAGTAGACCAGCCTCATCTAGCTCCGTCGAGCCACCGCCGCGGAAGAGCGGCCTGCCGCCACCTCCGCCCCCGAGGAAGAGGGGCAGCAGCCGCGGCAGCGTGGAAGGCTCGGCGCTGGAACCCAAGAGGACCAGCGTGGAGAGCGTGAGGAAGGTGTCCGGGGATATCACCGCCATGAACGTGCCGCCTGTGGCCGAGGAGCTGGAGGCAGCCGATGCGGCTGCGACGGACGCGACCGCGGCGGACGAATCTGTGCAGGCGATGCTGGCTGACCTCGAGGCTCTGCAGAGGGAGGTGGAGGCCGCGAGGGCGGCTGCTGCGGGGGGCAGTGTGTAGCGAACAAGGGGGTTGGGTATGTGGCTCCCTGACCTTGTGGATTCGCATGGTGTGGGTGAATAAGATTGAAATGGCCAAGGCCAATAGGCGTCTTGTAATGACAGCATTCTTACCTGGTGGACAGATTTAACATCTACAAGGTGACCATTTGTATATAGACGGATGGCTCAGCATGGGAGCACAAATGCGGCATGCTATGCTCTCTTACGAACCTCAGCGGTCCTTTTTTTTCCCTCTCTCTTTTCTGGTTTGATTTTCTGCCTGTCTCCGTGATGACATGAGCCACGGGTGTATATTTATGGCGCGAGGTTGTTACTGCTCTCACTGCTAATAGACTCTTGACGAAGAGACGAATCTGATGTCTCCAGGAAGTGAAGGGACATGTGTGGCTCCTGGGGACGCTGGAGAGAACCACGACACTCGGGCACGAAGCGACCTAGGTCAACCGCATCGCCAGCACAAGAACGCTGTTCACATGTCGGCATTCTTCACCAGCATGCACCCGTCAATCGATACGAGATGCGGAAATGGATGATGGATATGATTTCATGAGATGATGCAGTGCAAGAGCACGTGCTGACGTAAACTTTTTTACTCCAAACACCTGGTATGCAAAGCTGGGCTTCTCTCACTCGCTCACACAAATCACGCTCACTTTGGCAGCCTGAAGGGGTGAGCCTCCGTGTTGAGAACAAAGTCGTCGAGGCTGATGAGGTCCGGCGGCGACAGCGCCAGGTAGAAATACTTGAGCGTCTCGGCCAGCCAGAAGCTCTGCATGACGTGCCAGTTAGCCGGCAGCCCCTGACAGGAAAAAAACACCACGCCAGCGTCGGGGACGGTCTACTCACCTCCATGTAGTCCTCCTTCCTGAGCGGGTACTCTGCGCGGGTGACGTCCAGGACGGCGGCATTGGCATACTCGGTCTCGGTGCCGTTGGCGACGGCCTTGAACATGTCCCAGGCGGCCTCCTGGAACTCGGGGCGGCCCGTGACGCGCCACAGCACGAACAGGCTCTCGATGGCCTCGGGCCGCAGGATGTAGCGCTTGTCGCTCGCCGACACGACGCCGAGGGGCAGGTGGTCCTCGCGGTCGGGGCGGGCGGCGCGCTCCTCGTCCCAGCGGCGCTGCGACCACGGGCAGGGCCCCACGCCGCCGCCCGCGCACGGCACGGCGCGGAAGCGCTCGGGCATCATGCCCGTGGGCATGGCGGCGTAGGCCCNCCCGCCGCGGCTCGGGGCGTTGGCGTTGGCGGCGAGGAGGACGTCCGGGGCGGCGGCGGGGCCGGGGCCGCCCGGCAGCATGGGCCGGAAGAGCATGTGCTCGGCGGCGGCGTCCATCCAGCCGGCGGACATGGCGGCGTACTTTTGGTCGCGGCCGCCCAGCAGGACGTGCATCTTGACCGTGTACTCGAAGAGCGAGTCGGCGCCGCTGCCGAGGGAGAAGAAGGACCCGGACACGACGTCCGGGGTGCTCATGGACACCCACTGCGGCCACAGGCCCGGGATGTTGGTGTGGTTCTGGCCGGCGTGGAACAGGTCGGCGACGGGGGCCACGGCGCCGTAGTACTTTGGGTCGCCGGTGAGCTGGGTCAGGCGCGCGAACTCGAGGAGCAGCGTGCCCGGCGACGCGGCCACGACGCCGCCCTCGACCTGCAGGCCGTCGCCCGACTGGCTCTGCGCCATGTCGAAGAAGTCGACCGGCATGCGCGAGGGCGTGTTGAACCCGGCGAAGAGCATGTCGCCCAGCTCCACCGCCTTGGCGAGCAGCACGCCGCGCCCGCTGAGGTCGTACGCCGCCATCAGCCCGCCCAGGTAGCGGATGTTGGTCTCGAACATGTTGACGCGGGGGTTCGAGGACCGCCCGAAGTCGACTGCCGCCGGTTTCTCGGTTAGCCGTCCAGGAGCCCCGACACCGCCATCAGAGACAGACTGTAAGCTTACTGCGGGCCACGGCGTCCACCGCCTCGTCGAACTCGTCGCGCATCCCCATGATCCACAGCGAGTCCAGGGCGTCGACCAGCGTGGCCGCCCACCCGGAGAACTGGTCGCGGCCGCCCCCCACACGGGCAGCAGCGCGTCCTGGCCCCACGCGAAGCGCCGGTAGCTGCGCCAGCACCGCCGGAACGACCTCGCGCACCTCGCCGCGC
>NQMI01000137.1:18755-88905 GCA_002270565.1 Stenocarpella maydis
TACCTGAACCTGACGGCCGACCAGTCGAAGCTGCTCGCCGAGTCCCAGCGGGCCGGCGCCCCGTCGTTCATGAGCCGCTCCAGGCGGGCCATCTCCGGCTGCTGGCCCCCCCACCACGACGACGACGACGACGTGCACACCAGGTACACCAGCAGCACGCCGAGGAGGGCCAGGGCCGCGTCCCTCCTGCCGAGGCGGGCCCGGCGGCCCCGGCCCAGGAAGCCGAGGCTGGGCAAGGGGGGCCGCCTCGGCACGAGGGACGGCCCGGCGTGTCGCTTGTCCTTCACCTTGTAGGGCGCTGGGGGATACATGATTATCAAGTGAGTGTGTGTGTGTGGTGGGGGGGGGGGCTACTATATGGCTACTTTTCGCCCGTCAAAAGGAACGGACACAGGAGTGGACTGGGAGGAAGGGAGGCTCATGGAGAGGACATCTAGGCCTCATGAGAAGTGTAAAGTGTCCATTCTCACCCCACGTGGACGACCAACCCGCCGAGGCCAATCTTGGAGGCCAATCTTGGAGGCCGGGACTGAGTGGCATTCCCTCTCGGCGTTTCAAGTGCCGCCATCCCGCGCAAGCCCGATACAGCCTGGCCAAAGTGGTAAAGTGGCCCATAAAAAGAGAGTTCAGGCCGCCTCCTGTGTCCTGGCCAAAGCGCGGCAGAGTCGAACCAAGACTGCTTGTTTCAACGGCCTGGCAAGGTGGTGTCGGGGTGCTGCTCCCCTCCCCCCTTCCGGCCTAGCTCTGATGCGGGTCCTCCCAGGTTTTATCCAAACAGGCCATGTCATATTATGGGCCAACTGGGTATTGAAACTAGCGTGGTGCCCCATATAATACCATATATGATTTCAGCCGTTTTTACATAAAGGACACGGTGAGCAGAAAATAACTATATTGGCGCGTGCCAGCAGTCTCGGCGCGGCTGCTGCTTATCAACACGAGTCCTTGCAGAAGTGCCAACTCGAGGTATCTGCACTGACAAACTCAATTCTACTTTTCGCCCCAGAGGAAACTATGTCTGTGATGGCCTGCTGCAGCAACATGCCTCAGGTACCTGCGCACCATTTCTTTTTGTGTCCCGTTCGTCACCTCGGGCGGAAAATAACACATTTTGAAGCGTGGATGTGACCCCGTCCCATTGGCCGCTTTGGAATCATTGAACTGGATGGCTCGAGCTGGTAGGGTTCAGCGCCTCGCCGCGCCACGCCATACAGCACCTGCTCAGCCCAGCACAGGGGCATCAGAAAACCACGGCCCACTCCCATGAGGCTATTCATGGCGCCGAGAATATACGCAAAAATGGGAAGAGTGCCCGCCAGCAAGCAACTTGCTTCTTGCCTATACCACATCCTCAGGGCTGCAATAGTATCGACCCTGACCAACAGGCTCAGCAAATGGGCCATGAGGGCCACAGCCGGGCAGGTCGGGGTGGGAAACGGTCCGCCGCGGTGAGTACCCAGTTGCCCCCATTTCAGAACCAATTGCAGTAATCCCGCAGGGTGACTGGGCTCTACGGATAAGATATCAGGAAAATGACGACTCCAAGCCCTCGCAGAGGTGGGAGAGAGGGTTCGATAAGCCCTTGGCCATTTGGATGTTACGGAAAACAAAGAACCATGCCCTTGTGTTAACATGAGAGGGCCAGTCTTGGTGTTTAAGTCTGCCACGGATTAATAAGACGTGCCTTGGCCCTCGACCCAGGAGATCCATTCTGGTGTCGTATCCGGACCATCGTGTGGTCTACTATGCAGTTAGTCACACGAGACTTGCAAACGCCCAAGGCGCCCGACAAACACTTGCGGCGAACAAGGAATTGTTCATGTATGCACTCCCGAGGCTGGCCGTCCTGTATGACAAGCCCGGCCGGGAACTACTAGATGATCTCGTACAGCTGGATCTGTTAGCTTTAATGGCTCTTGCCTAGAGTGCCCGTCTGATTGTAGGAAGTGGTTATGGCGTTGCTCACACCAGTCACTCCACTCATCCCATAGAACCTCCCATGAAGCAAAACCGAGCCCATCTATTTAGCCTTGCGTCTTGCTGCGAGAGAGGATATCTGGATTGCCTTCCTTTCCCTCACGCAACAGTCTGCTCTTCTCAAAACTTAGGCCCTCCACAGCATGCTGTCCCCAATCGTCCCTGCCGTGGTCGGTGCTGCGGGTCTTCTCACCCAGGCACTGGGCCATGCCCTCCAGAGCACAACCAACACGGGCGACGTCCTGATTCTCGGTCGAACCCCCCCGCGGTACCGCTCCCAGCTGTCCGGAAGTCCCACGCCATCCGCCACGGCCAGCCCGGGAGGGCCAGGCCTGGAGGTCAAGATCACCAACAGCGCACCAGACAAGCTGTACGCCTACATCCTGGGCCAGGGGCGGCGACGGCAGGCCCATCCGCGCGGTGGCGCCGTCCAAGCACGTCAGGGCCGACAACAACAGCAGCAGCAGCACGCCGCTCAGCGCCTTCTACGACGTCAGCGCCCCCGGGACGGGGGAGAACGAGGCCGGGCCGTTCCAGGTCGGGAACCCGAGGTCGGTGGAGATTGAGGTCCGGGGCACTTGATATTAATGCTGCTGGGCTGTGTTGCTGTGGCATGGTGGACATCACGATAGCCGGGGGATCTCGAGGGGCCTTTCCCCCCTTGTGGCCGGGCACAACTATCCTGTTATAGCTGGTAGTCAAAAACCCAACCTGACGCCGCTGGGCCACCACCTGCGCAGACTTGATGAGAGTGTCCCGCCGCCGCCAATGCTGGAGTGGATTTTGAAGACCGTGAAGCCACGCTACCCTCACGCGGACCTACCAGAATACTTAAAACTATGAAAGGAAAGCAATGATCTCACCGGAACGCCTCTTATTCCTGACGCAACCAATGGCTCTCAAGGTATTCTCGCACAAGGATAGGTGCTAATCAGCTTTTGTTCATGCCAGGACAGTCAAAATTCTACTCTCCGCCCCAAACATTTCTGAGCGGTTATAGCGGAGCATCACGACTCGCCAGAGCCCGCCAGACTGCAGTTGGTAGTGACGTCCGTGGCCATGCGGGTGACTAGGCCCGTGTCGAGGTTGGCTCGAAGGCATTAGGAACAGGCTAATATGAGCGCATTGATCCTCGTCAATTCTCAAGAGACAAATTCACTCTGGCGCGACACGGTCACGCATATATCGAAGTAAAAGACGCATCAAATCCTCTACTTATCACTTGGCGTCTGAGGCGCCGAGGCGATGGTGATTTAGCTCAAGGCGCCGCGGCTTTCGAAATGGCTGGCCTCTCTTCTAAGCAAGCCCAACTTGCAGCGATTTCCTAGCTGCAACTAATGAACATAAAATAAGCACATGTGCAGCTGCGGACCCCCAGCTCCTCTTCCAGACTTCACGCTGCCCCAGCTCTGAAGATTCGAGCTATCCGAGGACCAGGGCTTATTTGACGAGAACGCCAACCAAGTAAATACAATATCAAAAGAGCACCAGATTACCTCAAACCTAGCACGTCACCTACCCCCCCCCCCCAAAAAAAAAAACACCAAGCAGCCATGCATTTCTCACCATGTCAAACCCTGCTCGGGCTCCTGGCTACATTAATCCCCTCGGCCCTCGCCGCACCCGCGGTCATGACCAACGATACCCTCAGCATCCACAGTCCTAATAGCACGGCCGACACAGCGGCGGCCCTGGAGGCCAGGGGCTGGATATTCCCCGCGCCGACGAACCTGGCATGCTACAAGAAGAAGGAAGGCTGCAAGTACAAGGACGTGTACATGGAGAAGGCCAAGATGTACGGCGAGGAGCTGTGCAAGGATGCTTCCTCGATATACGCCAGGCCCGGGTGGCCAGGCTACGTGACCTCCCGGGTCAACAAGTTCTGGGTGGCCTACTACGTCAAGGTCGAGTGGAAGGAAGGGTGCGTGGCCGAGGGCGACGGCGCAATGCCGATCGACCACCCCGGCCTGGGGGTCAGCTGTATGGACCTCATCTGGTCCACGTGGGTCAACTGCAACAACGGGGGCCGGGGGGGCAAGATTGACTTTGGGTGCCTGACGTACCACTACAACATCATCAACGGCAACGAGGCCGGGCATCACTACTGTACTAACATTGCGTTTGATAACTCTACGATCGGCGGTGGGTAACAGTCCCGAGGTGGCATTTCCGGGCGGCCAAGGCACACAGGTTTGTCGGCGACGAGACATTTGTCACCAACCATCTTGGTTTCTCTCCATTATCATCCACCGTCCGAGGTTCCCCTCAGTATTAGCGCAGGATAGGGAGTCACCTAACTGTATTATGCCCCTGTGTCCAAAGCAGGCATATGCTCGAATACATTGGCATGGGATAATAAAACAGGATGTTGGGGTTCTATAGAGTTTGTTAGTTTCTAGGATCGCTATAATAATTAAAAGGGATTGTTAGGATCAGGCGGTATTATTTCTTAGGTTCTAGGGGGAGTATGGTCGCAAGGCTGAATCTTACAGAAAATTAACGGAAGGGCACCACAAGGGGTAAACAGTCACGCAGACCCTGCCCCTAAGAGCAGCCTGTGAAAGCAGGGTGTGGTGTCCTTTATATGCTAGTCTGTCCCCTGGACAGGCGATACCTTCAAATTGCTGGGAACGACTTAGAGGCCCTGGTACCAAGCGTCCTCGTGGAAAAGTAGGCGTGGCGCAGCTAACCACTGCGGTACGGTAACAACCCAGGTGCATTGGCCGATCCGCAGGCAGGCCAGGTCCAGACACGACTAGGATTGACAGACTGAGAGCTCTTTCTTGATTTGACACGGTTCACTCTTTTCTCCCGTCCCGCGTTCCTTGGACTGTCCCTACTTGAGCTCTCCTCAAGGGGATGGTGGCACGCATTTACTGGTCACAGCTGCGACGGAGTCCTCCCGCGACATTTGCGAGGTCCCGATCGGGGTATCATGACTAGATGACTATATTACGTGCTTTGATGCATCAAGACGGCATGATTTCCGTCGAGACGCTACATCTACGTCGTCCGCTCGGAGCTGTAGCCAACACGCACCGACCTGCTCATGGTTCCGCGGGCTGAATCGCGCTCCGTCGTCTCAGCTGCTGGATCTGGGTAAACGAATTGAGCAAATGGAGTCTCCCTTAGACTTTTGAGTGAATCTTCTGTCCGTCTCTCAAGAATTAATTTGTCAAATATTGGTAGGGGCCATCTAACTCATGGCCAAGCTTTTTGACAGCGACTACTGCTCCACAAAGCTCCACCCCCGGGGCAACGTGGACCACTGAGGCTCGTCAACGCCGTGCAGGTCGAGCAGGACCACACAAAACTTGTGAGGTCTTTGGGGGGTTTATACCAAGCTAAAGATGCGGACCGGTAGCGAGCCTCATGCTGTCTGCAGGTCTTGCGGCGCGCATGTGATAAAAGGCTCGAGACGTCCTCGGAATGGCGGCTTTCCGGAATCATCAAGGGGTCTCTACAAGTCCACTGACCCGCAAAAACGATCCCAGCATGCCAAGCAGGGCTCCAGGCGGCAGCACCCCTGCCTAGCGCACCGAGGGCCAAGCAGCTTCTTGGAGGGGCTGTAGGGCTCGCGATGCGGCTGAAACCTGGCCCCAGGGATCTGCGGCTCTGTTCGTCTCACCTCCTCTGGCGGGAATCCAAGCGACGTGCGGCGATAAGCCTTGGGGTGGGCACACGTGGTGGTCACATTGGACGAGATTCCTGCCGGTTATCCTATGTGAAGCCCCTTGGCGCACATTCTCATCACACCTCGGCTGCAGCCGCCGTTGACTCGCGCGGGCTTGACCTGAGGACGCATGAGGGACGTCGCTATCACTAACCTAGCTTGGTCGCCCATGACATGTTGCACCATGGGGCAGATCGCATGCCTGACAGACTCCCGGCAGGAGAACCTCCCACCGAGCTGCGCAGGCGACGTCCCAGGAGCCGCCCGCGTTCTCCTGTTCTGAGGCCATCTGCGTAGCCAGGGGGGAAGCATACTCCCTTCTGGGCCCAGAACGCGGAGCTATCACGTCTCATACCGCCAGGGTCGTGATCGACGAGTAGGTGCTGTAGTGGGCTATACTCGGCCAACTATGATCGCTCATGATCTCCCGATGATCGGCTTCGTCCCAACTTGTGGCCCGCCTTGACAGATATAAGCCTGTGCTGATCTCCCTCTTGTTTCTCTCTTCCCTCTTGACAGCCTCAGCCTACCCACCACCACCGTCATCCCATCTGCTTGTTTCCCGGCCCCGCTGCCGTCCAGTCATTCTCTACGAGTTCTGTGAACTCTTTCCATTCTTTACACATCATCTGGTTTAGTTCTATATTCTTGGCATTGACTGCACTCACCCATTTCTATCCCCATATAGATCTTTGACACATATCCGAAAGATGAAGACGTACATCACCGCCCTCTTCGCAGGCTACCTGGCCATCGTGTCGGCTGCCCCTGCTGCCAGCGATGACGGATGCGATGTCGCCCCGCCAGCTCCAACCTCCTCGTGCACGACCAGCACGGTGACGGTCCTGGCAACCAACGCCGCTTCCATCATGTCGACCCTGACGTCGTCCGCCGCCAGCGTGCAGACGGCTGCTGTCTCTGGTAAGCGACCTACCCGTGCCTCCATCACCCCCCGCGCCCGGGCGCAAACACACTGCTCTCGTGCGCACATGTGCTGACCGCCGCGGGACAGGCACCAACGTCCAGGCCTTCACCGGCACGCTCGGCGGCGCGCCCCCGCCCGTGGTCTCGTCGGCAGGCGACCGGCCCTTCTCCGTCAACGGGGACACCTTCGTGGGCTCGGGCGCCGCGCTGGCCCGGTCCTGCGACGTGCAGCACAACGCGTGCGCCAACGCGGCCAACTCGGGCCAGCTCCCCGGCGGCGTGCAGCAGTGCGACCAGCAGGACCAGGAGTGCCGCGCCGCCAACAACCTCAAGAGGAGGAAGCGGCACACGCGCGATGCCCGGCCGGCGGCGCTGCCCAGGCGCGGCGCCGCCCTCGACCTCGGCTCGTGCTCAAACGCAAACATCCTCTTCGAGGCCGGGCTGGACGGCCGCACCACCGACGCCTTCGTCGCCGCCAACCAGGAGGACTTCAACCACGGCTCCGCGCTCAACATCGCCGTCATCGCGGGCTTCATCTGCCAGCGCCTGGGCAGCCCCTGCGACGCGCCCTCGGCCACCCAGGAGGCGTGCGCCCGGGCCAGCTCGGCTGCCGTGGCGGCCACGCAGGATCAGTCCGCCGCTGACGCCTGGAACGCCATCATGGGGGACGGATCCGTCGGTGGCGGCGGTGGTGGTGCTGCTGCCGCTGCCGCTGCCGCTGCTCCTGCGCCGGCGACGGCCACTGAGGCGGGTGGTGACGATGCCGCCTGCGACGCTGAGCCGGAGGCGGCTGCGACACCGGCCCCCGACGTCGTGCTGATGACTGTCGTGAACTGCAGCTGAGAGCTCCGAGGGGGGATCTCGGGACACAACATGTGTGCGCAAGGCGTTCTGGGGGCGGCGGGGGTGGTGGGTGCACTGAAGGAGGCGGAAGCAGAGGCAAGGGATGGCCCTGGTAGGACGGTCCGATGAGAAATATGAAGTTGTACAGAGGTTGAATGCCAAGGCGTAATTACATAGTAATAAATGCGGCGGCACAGTCGGTATTACTTTTCTGCGAGGACAGTGCGCGCCACTGTGTCATCGAGCTCATCACACTGTGACGGTTGGTTAATAAAACGCGAGGCTCGATGTCGCCAACAGCAAACGTCAGAGAAGCAGCCCAGTCTTGCAATGTGATGGTCTCTCCGCCCTTCTTCGCACGCCGCCTGCACTCCGTCTTCCTCACCCCCCACAGCCGCCCCTGCCCTCGTGATCATGGCTCTGGCCCCCTCGCGCGTGGCAAACGGCCTCATCTGGGTCACCATCGGCGCAAACGCCTACGTCTGGGCCAAGTGGCATAGCGTCCCGGGTGGCGAGGCCGCAAAGCAGGCGCCGGGATCCCACGCCCGCGACATGGTGGCCCTGAGCAGGCACCGCAGGTACATGGAAGACAACTACACCATCTCCCTCCGCAACATCAGAGACGGCCGCTGGTGGACCCTCGTCACCTCGGCCTTCAGCCACTACGACATAGTCCACCTGGGCATCAACATGCTTGTTCTCCGTGAGCGGTCGAGCCCCCGGCGCAGACCCCAGCCCACACCGCGCGACACAAAAGCTGACCGTGCGTTGACGCATGAGGTGTAAAGGCACCACTGCCTCTCTGGCCATCTCCAGGGCCGTAGGCCTTGGCCCCATCAAGCTGGCTGCCCTGGCCCTCGGGTCCGCCGTCTGGGGTTCCTTCGGGTCCCTGTACGACTACCAGCAGAGCGCCGCGGCCGGGGAACCCGAGCGCCGCGCGCTCGGCGCCTCGGGCATGGTGCAGGGCTTGATGATCGCGACCATGTTCGCCCAGCCTCGGTGGCCTGTAAGTTCTACAGGCTCTATAAGTCCATCCCCCTCCTCTGGTTGACCTCGGCCGAGTACCGGGCGCACCCTATGCTTTAACCGTTTCATGGTGCAATGTGGGGAGGAGGGAGGTGTTGGGGTGCGCTGGCGCCTGCTTCTGAGTTTCCACATGTGCGAGAGGCACCATGCCTGCCCGAATGACGTGCTGACTACAAGACAAAGATAATGATCTTCCCAATACCAGTTGAGGTCCCGTACTGGACAGCCGTGGCCGGCTTCATCGGCTACGACATGTACAGGATGTACGAGGAGAAGAAGTCCGGCCAGAAGCACGTCAACTGGATGGGTTCGTATACCGGCTATGCCGCTCACCTCGGTGGTGCCGTCTTCGGAACCGCCTTCTACTTCCTGGCCATGAGGAGGGGGATGAGGGTCCGCAGGGCGCACTGGATACAACCGCCGAGGCGGCGGCCGTGAATATGATCGACCTCGTGGATAAGACAAGAAGGTGATTGCTGGTACCACTAGATTCCCGAGGCCGACATGGCCCACACATGTTAGGGCTTTAGCAGCTGATAGGGCATTTGTCCCGAATAAGCCACTGCTCTATTCGTGCAAAAGCAACGTCGCTACTTGCCATAGGCACGTAGTCCTTATATTGTGACAGCATTGATGCTATGTCGAGCCACTAATCCCGTGAGTCTCTTGCATACGAAGGGCTCGACAATGGCTTGAATTTGTCGTTGCGGATACGATCGGCCCTTGCCCTTCTGGACTCATCGGCGCCATGAACCGAAGCCATGTATCCCTGGAACGCGATGGTCATCTCACACACTTTTGCAAAATCCTGTTCCTCCAGCGCTGCCTTTTCGTCTTCTTCTTTATCCTCCGGCTTTAGCTGTAGGAACCGGTACTCGGCAAAAGCAACCGCGGTTTGGAAGGCTGAGGATGACGGTATTATCATTAGCAAGGCATCAATATCTGGGATATTCATTATTCCTGTGGCACCTACCGTTCCGAATTTGTCTCCCGCTCCACTCAATCCGCCGCAGGTCCGTGTTCTCGAAGATATACTTCCTTGCACTGCTGTCTATCCTCATGTCTTTTCGTCGTTCCTTCTCCAGTTTCTTGAAGAACTGGTTCCAGATGCGGTCTTGGTCTTCCTTCGAAAAATTCTCGTAGTGTGTCACTGTATGGATCCGACTAACGAATGCGTCGTCAAAGTGGCCGACGCGGTTAGTTGTCAGGAAGAGGATTCCCCGGTAATATTCGACGATACGAAGGAATACTATCAAGTCGTTAGCTGATAGCAGGCCTGGGCTTATTATGGACAAGAGGATATGCCGCCGAGATTCAAGTCTCCAGACGAAATACAGGAACAGGTTGACACTCCAAGTCACGCTTGCCCGGCACCTGGGCTACAAATCTACCTAGGTAATGTGACATGAGTGACTCACCTGAAACCAGACTGTTCCTCTGTAAGTCAGTTGCCATTCTTTTCTCAAGGAACACATCGGCTTCGTCGAGAAGCATCACCGCACCCCAGATTTCTGCTAAACGAAACCACTTGGACAATTTCCGTTCGGCCGTGACTTCATTCGTGCCTATATCTCCGCATGTCAAGGATAGTAAAGGCCTCCGTGTTGCTTCTGAAATACACTCGGCCGTCTTTGGAAAGTTAAACCCCAAGTTTTAGTACATTTTTCGACCAATATTGCAGCTGGGAATCATGGATGGGGTCGCTGACTCACGTAGGTCTTTCCTACGCCTGGACTGCCATGAAGAAGGAAGATCTGACCTTCTCCTTTGTTCTTGATAAAGTCCGCCGTCCAAGGCTTTGATGCTTGCGTTCCGCCGGCAGGAGTGTCCATGGCCGTATAACGATTTACGAGGGACTTGATGACTGATTTTCTTTCCTCCTTCATAACCAAACTGTCAATGGAATCATGGCTGAATACAACGTCGTGACAGAAGGCAATTTCAAAGAGTTCTATACCACATTAATTGGCTTAGAAATGTTCAGGTTGCCCGGGTGCGAGGAATATCGAATCATAGGGATAACACTTACGCCACTGTCTTGACTTCAAGTCGAAGCCGACAATATCAGGAGGACACATGAGATAACGCGACGTATCTTTCTCCCCGGTCGTGTCGTCAACAAGCTCAAGGCTTCGCGTGTGACCTGGTATAAGATTTGTCGTATTCCGCCCACGGTCCCTGGTCTACACAAAGGAAGTTCAACAGAGGGTAACAGATATACGAAGCGTGGCTGAGGAAATCAAACAAGAAGCGTCCCTGATTACCCAGAGATCTGTTCAAAGAACAGAGGAAATGGTCCGATCTCTAATGTCAACTATGGGGGAAGCCGCGAGCCGACTGGCTGAGTCGGCTGACTTCTACCACAACATGGACACAGATCGTCTCGGGACGATAGACAGGAGCCTAGTAATACTGATTCCAGCAATTGGCCAGCTTTCCCGAAACCACATAGAAGACCACTGCAACTACCTGTTCTACAACGCCGATGTTACTAGTGCTAATAGTGAGTATCCCAGCACCTCCCACTTGGTGCTTTCACTCAAGGTCTGGAGCAGAAATGGCTGTCTATCGCGCAATACTGGCCGAACATCCCACCGATGAATCCCAGCTTCTCAGGGACACTCTTCGGCCGCGCGAAGCATCAGACGTTCAACATTCTGAGACCTCAAATCTCTCTCCACACGTATTTTCTTTCACTCGGGCAAACCTACATCGACTCTCTCTCGACTTGCAGAAGTACTGTCCGCCCACAGACTCAGAGGACGGCAATCATACTGCCATGGGTCTGGCAGCACACACAGTACCTGGTTTGGTCGTGGTCAAACTCAAAGAGTGGCTTACTTCGCCCCGTTCGGATCTCCTTTGGATCATCGGCTCGAACGCGCCTTTCGGAAACGAAGCTACCCTCGCCACTTCGCACATCCTAGAAATCGCCACGCTGGCAGGGCTTCCAACTGTGTCTTTCAATTGTACCCCAACCACCATGGTCTCGCATGAACCGCATGCTGGTGGAAAGTCACGGTGCGTCAAATTACTGACCGCGCTGTTATATTCCCTTGTGCAAAAGCTGCTCTGCGTTATTCCTGACGTGTTAGAGGGCACATATGACTTTGAGAATGCTATACGTGCCCTGGACGGGGGAGAGCATGGTATCTCTAAGGCCTTGGAGACTATTCAGGCACTTCTACGGCATCGCCCACCCCTTTTACTTGTCATCTTGGATGGCCTGGAACTTATTGAAGATGACACGACTGTTCTACACCTTCGCAATCTTATCAGCATCATTAAATCGAGGCAAGCCGATTCAAGGTTGAAGGTACTGCTTGGTAGTCGAGGGTTTCTTGAAAGTGGGATTGATCTCGACGTGGACGAGCGTGTGGACTGTGCACTCCTCCCCAGACGACGCCCTGGAAGAGCTCAACCGGGTGGCAGGTTCCTTGGAGAGCTAGGTTCTTTTCCTAGGTAGAAGGGTATTATAACCAGCAGTCTGTTAGCATGGGGCAAATTGATCCGAGAGCCATGGGCCGTCTCAGTGAGTGAATCAAGTTTTGGCTCCGTGCGCGCCTCATTTCCAAAAGCACATGGACGCTCCTCGCAGCCAGTCGCATGGGGCATTGACTTGGGAAGAAGGACTAATATCTATCAATTTGCCTGTGCTGTCCATAAGTATCCTCTAGACCTCATTTTCTCTATGCCCCAAAAGAATCCTGACCCGAACGCTATCCCTACAGACCAGAAATATCACGGCCGCCTCAGTGATTATCCCGCGGAACAGGATGCGCCTGGGCGACGCGCTGGAACCGCACAGCACGCCTCAGGACCATGCCCTCGCTCAGGCCGCCGACCTCGCGCCGGAATATATCCTGCCAGGGCGTCTGGCTCGGCGGGCCGTGGTACCCGCCGCGGGCGTCGAGCTCGCGGCGCCTCGCGGCCAGCTCCTCCTCGGGCAGCAGGACGCGACCCGCCGCGCGCCGAGGTCGACCCTGACGCGGTCGCCGTCGCGCAGCAGGGCGAGGTTGCCGCCGTCGGCGGCCTCGGCGAGGCGTTGAGGATGGACGGCGCGGCGGAGGTGCCGCTCTGCCTGCCGTCGCCGATGCACGGCAGGTCGCGGACGCCCTGGCGCAGCAGGCGCGAGGGCGCGCGCATGTTGACCACCTCGGCGGCGCCGGGGTAGCCCAGCGGGCCGACGCCGCGCATGACGAGGATGGTGCGGCGGTCGATGGCGCCGGCGGCGCAGGCGGGCTCGAGGCGCGCGTGGTAGTCCTCGGGCCCGTCGAAGACGGCGACGCGGCCCTCGAAGGCGTCCGGGTCGTCCGGGTCCCCCAGAAACTCGGCGCGGAACTCGGGCGAGATGACCGACGTCTTCATGATGGCCGAGTCGAAGAGGGTGCCCCGGAGGTGGAGGAAGCCGGCGTTCTCCCTGAGCGGCTGGCCGAACGGCCGGATGGTGCGCCGGTCCCACGTCAGCTTGCCCCGGACGTTGTCCCCCGCGCTCCTCCCGCTGCAGGTCATGGCGCCGGGGTGTGGGAGCCTCCCCGCCTCGAGGAGCTCTGCCAGGATGGCTGGCAGGCCGCCCGCGCGGTAGTAGTCCTCGCTGAGCATCTCGCCTGCTGGCTGCATGTTGAGGAGCAGCGGGACTGCGAAGCCGAGCCGGTCCCAGTCGTCGAGGTCCAGGGGCACCCCTGCATGTCTCGCCACGGCACAGAGGTGGATGGGTGCGTTTGTGCTGCCGCCGATGGCGGTGTTGGCGACGATGGCGTTCTCGAAGGCTTGCCGTGTCACTCGCATGGTAGTCAGCACACGCATGACAGGCAGGGGTTGGTTCCTCATATGCACCTGTCAAACAGGGGGAGTTCGGAATATTCCGCACCAATGAACATTGCAGTTGGAGCTCGGTGCAAGAGGAGAAATGCCAGGCTGTGACGACTCACTGATATCACAGGGTTTCAGGTCCTCGTGGGCCATCTCAACAATGCGGGTCCCGGTTGTGTAAGCCATCTGTGAGCGCTCTCGGTATGGCGCTGGGATCGCTGCTGAGCCCGGCAGGGCCATCCCCAAGGCCTCAGCCAGTGCATTCATCGTGGACGCTTGAACAGGACTCAAGGATCAGCCATCAGGTAGCCTTGGAGCACACAAGAGACGGTGAGATGGAGAGCCTCGGGCTCACCAGACGAGAGCAGCCGTCGGGCCAGCTCGTTGGGAAGGGGGCATAGGTCCCAGGGGCTTACCTGTGCCCATGGTATTGCAGTGTCCAGGCGAGGGGGTGCCGCTTGCAACAAAGTCCGCGACCTCATCGTCCGCAATATGCCCTGCCGCATGCAGCTCCCGGGCCTGCCACACGACCGAGCCCGAGCCTACCCTCTGCCCGCCCAGCCAGCCGTTCAGCATTGGCCCGACGTTGAGACAGATTGTCGGGATGTTGACAGTCGCAGCGGCCATGAGGCAGGCCGGGGTCGTCTTGTCACAGCCCGTGAGCATCACGATGCCGTCGAAGGGGTACGCGTGCATGAGCTCCACCAGCCCCAGGTACGCAAGGTTGCGGTCGAGGGTGGCAGTGGGCCGGCGGGTGCTCTCCTGGATCGGGTGCATTGGGAACTCGAGGGCAACGCCCCCTGCGGACCGGACCCCCTCGCGCACGCGCTTGGCCAGCTCCAGGTGGTGGCGGTTGCAGGGGGCGATGTCGCTGCCAGACTGCGCGATGCCGATGATGGGCCTCCCCGAGACCAGCTCCTCCCTCGTGATGCCCGAGTTGAGGTAGCGCTCGACGTAGAGGGCGCTCATGGTCAGGTCGTCCTCGCGGCTGAACCAGTTGGACGAGCGCAGCTTCGGCCGGGGCGCGTCCGGCTGCGTCGCGCCGAGCCCTGCCAGCCTCGCCTCGACCTCCCTGGTCCTCTTCCGCAGCTCCGCCAGCTCCTTCTCGTAGTCCTCGATGTCGGTCAGGCTGCAGCCGGTGCTGCAACCGCCGCAGGGCGTCTGGCATGCCATGGTGGCCTGGGTCTCTGCTGCGCCGTGGAGAAAACCCCGAATGCCGATCTTGATCCTCCTGGGGTGGATGGTCACGACCTGATGGCGAGCCCTGTGCCTCCGCAGTCGCTGTCGCAGTCCGGTTCCAACAGGCTTTTATAATTTCGGTCGGACTCTGGTCCACTCGCGCAGCAGGCCGCCGCGTGGTGAGTCTGTCCGCCTGCCGACTGCATTGACCCTCCCACTGGATCTGATGGCCGGTGGCTGAGATGAGCAATTGAGGCAGCTGTCGGGGTCAGCAGCCGTCACGGCTGACAGTTGGTTTCGGCTGAAGGGGAGGGGGGTGAAGCCAGACGAACACGAGGAGCCGACCTCAGGAGCTGCTATAAACTCGGCTCTAGCCTCCGGCCCCCGGGGGTTTCGGCTTGCATAATATCGTATTCTGACCACCATGTGGGTCGCCGTTAGCCGGCGTAGTGCTCCCGCCGTATCGTGAACTAAGCTCACAGGCTTGAGGCGCTGCAGTGGCATCCTTTTATCCGCATCACACTGATAAGCCAACGGAAGAGAGTCAACCCAAGTCTGAGCTTGTCGTCACTTTGGCAGATCAGTTCGTGCCTCGCCAGGTTGACTGCCTATCTTTTCCTTACAATACCGTCCTCCCCGACAGCGTGACGTGGACTGCCCCACTGTGAGCCAGACGCCACTCATTTACTGGAGCATGCTTGAGCTGACGAGACGAAGCCGTTAACCTCGGTGCGGGACGGGAAAGCCTGCAGAGGGCCGGCTAGCTGACCTATGATGCAAGAGACGAGTTAGGCAGCATGCATGTGTGAAATTCGAAAGAGCAACAGACAACTTGTCTCGTGCCAGCAAGATTGCCTTTCTATATATATATATATATATATATACAGTTATATATATACAGTTATATATATAATTACTCGTTCCAGGTTGTTTTTTTATAAGGAGAAAAATGTCAAGAAAAAAGGAACTGCATCGCGGGACGCCATCCCCATCAACAACTTGCAAGTTTTTGATGGCACTTGGAACCGCAAAAGTTCCAAGTTAACGTGACTGACCGAGTCTCAAGCACAACTACTATGTCTGTATAGTATTGGCCAAACACGTATCGCATACTCCAGCAAAAATGTGTTCGAATCCGGAATCGGCCGAGGAGTCCGGGGTACGCTAGCTGAGGACCAGGGCCGCCTGGGGTCTTCCCTGGGGGGCCAGTCGTTCAACCAGGAAATTAGACAAGCATGACTCTCACCACAATAGAAAGTTAAACCACCCAGTCCAATCACGGAGGGAGAAAATTGAGCGGTGAGTAATAAACCAAGCCTTATCTCCATCCAACTGGCAGGAAGCAAACGTCAATCTGTTGGGGCTTTTGACACGGACGACATCGACAATCTTGTAAGCCACAAAATATTGTTGCCTCAAGGGAGCGATATTTACGGTCCGTCTTCCCGCTCGCGTCTTTGCAGGTACTGACATCCTCAATGACAGCTGCAGGGCACTGCAGGTTGAGGGCTCGGGCAGGCTCTGACCATGTGGAAGTGAACTCTCTAAAGTTCAGGCACCGGCCCTAATAGTCACCTCCCCTAGTAAAGAACACAAGGGGCAGGCAACCCTCTCGAAGTACACGCTAGAGAAGTCTTGCCCGACGGCGACCAAGAGAGGGACCAACGAGAATATCCGAGCAGGTAGTCACGGAAAGGCAGTACAACTCAAGATGCAAACCAATACGCACACAGTACGTGGACGATACCAAGGAGGCGAGTCACCACGCCCGATGCCATTCACGCATGGGAAGGACCACATGCGCCCCTGAACAGACGGGAGATTCATGCTCAATCTCCCGTCCGGATCACGTCACCGCGTCTATCGTTGCCCATGAGCAGGATGAGTTGCAGCAACTACTGCGCGGCTACAGTCATGAGCTGCTAAGCTGTCCTCGGCGCGTGTTAGCTACTGTGGATGTGACATTCTACTCCAGGGAAGTAACCTCCGCTCAGCTGTGTCGTCTGCCGCTCTTGGTCCTCAGCAGATTCCCGCGCGCGGTTACAACGGGCTGACAGCCGCATCTGGCCCGGTCCACTTTGTCGAGTGAGGTACAGTTGAGTGTGAGGGCCATCCTCATCGGGGCGTCGAATCCAGACGTCTGTCACCGGGTGGGTTGGACAGGGTAAACAGTTGGCTGTGAGTTTTGCGCGTAGAGCAGAACGAACGGATCTGGCTGATGGTCCAAGATGGGTTGGTGCATCACATGATGTGTAGAGAATATTTCAAGAGTGATGCTGAAGCCACCTTCGGAGACAACCGCTTGGGCATGTTCGGAGATCATCCCCTAGTGGGGAAGGAGGACGACTCCTTGCAGCAGCAGCCTCGGCCCCTGCTGCATATCTGTGTTTAGTGTATAAATTCTGAAGAAAACACGCGATGTTGGCAGTGTCCGCGTCTAGTGTATGACTAATGATCAGATTATCATGTTTTTAATCGAGACACGGCCAGACAGGGGGGAGGTAAACATTGATCCCGAGGAGGACCGGCACCGCGCGATCTTTGCCCGCGGGTCTATTCTAGATCCGTCTCCCGCGCGCGTGCATCAACATATCCTAGTATCGACTGGGTTGGCCTGGTACTGCACGCCCTTTGCGCATGTGGGCCCCCCCTCTCAGCTCAGGCATTCCGAACGTGGTGGCAGTGCCAGTGGGAGACCTGTCACTCCTTCTTTGACACGTTTGACAAGGAGGGCTAAGTATATACACTATTACGTAGTTGGAGTAGCCACCCAGGTACACAGCCTTATAAGGCTTAAAGATTTATAGTATGATGATTCTTGACTGGGCCCAGGGGCACGGGTTTGCAGTAGTGTAGATAAGCAAGGAGCCAGGGTGTCTCGTCGTTTACTCCGAGAACAAGACGCTTGCAATGAACAGCATGAATGGCGAAAATCCCCACACTATTCCACAGTGAGTCGCCAGGCAGGCTGGGCGGCCACCCCACGGACTTGGCATCAATGTATGGGGGCGCTGAACAAAATTTGCGTCACTCCATGGCAGACGTCCAATACATAGACTAGACTACACGCAGACCGTCCACGCAGCACCCCGGCATTGCCGGTTTACGCGTACCCACTCGCCTGAGATGAAAACAGGTTTAGGGCAGCTTCCCAACGGTTGTGTGCTGCTTACACTACTTGAAAGCACTCCGGGTTATGGCAGGTGTGCTTCACCCCATCAACATCCGATGAATGGAGGACACATTGATGATGCTCCCCAGGGGTGGAGAATGAGAGATTGAGGCTTAGGGGGCAGGGGGCAAGGACCCTGGCCTGCTGGGTCCAGGATAAGGTATCATCCGGAGGAGAGTACCAAAAGCAATGCAGAAGTTTATGTCACATAAGCTTATCGATGCCACACTATACCCACCGTACGCCTGTTCACGCGTGCAATAAACCGGAAACCGACCATTGCTAACTCATGAGGATCGCCCCAGCACCCATCACGGCGCTGGCCTCACGAGGCCTTCTGGGCTAGGTCCACCGAGGGAGCTGGAATAGCCAGGGTGGGGACTCTTCGTCCGATGTCTCTGATTTATCAGATCGAGAAAGTACTTACATAGGTACCTAGTAGGCATTCTGGATATATAACTCTGCAGGTATTCCTGTCCTACTCTGCTGTGAGAGGTGCTCTCTTGTGCTCAGTCATCACCGGTCATCCTCATAATTCAGCTTGCCTCTCTCCGGCCGCAGACACTCTTTTGCAAAATGTTCTCCCAGATCCTCGCACTCGCCCTGGCGACAGGGGCCTTGGCAGACAGCCTGCTCTCGTTCAACACCGCACCAGCCATTGAGAACCGCACGATCGATGAGATCTACAAGGCAGCCCTCGCCGAGGGCGGCACTGTCACCCTGTGGGCCGGCGGCGACGAGAAGACACAGCAGGGCTCCCTCAAGAAGGCCTTCGAGGCCGCTTTCCCGGGCATGACCCTGAACGTCACCGTCGACGTCTCCAAGTACCACGATGGCAAGATTGACCAGCAGCTGGACTCGGGCAACGTCTTTGTCGACGCGACCTTCCTCCAGACGCTTCATGACTTCCCGCGATGGGCTCAGCAGGGATCCCTTCTCAACTACGCGCCAGCTGGCTTCGACCAGATACACCCGGCCTTCAAGTCGACGGATGCCTCGTGGTACGGCCTGTTCTTCATCCAATGGGGCATCAAGTACAACTCCGCCAAGCTCCCCGGCATCAAAATCGCCGAGTATCCCGATTTCCTGCAGGAGGGCCTGAAGGACAAGCTGGTCCTGACATACCCCAACGACGACGACGCAGTGCTGTTCCAGTTCTACCTGATGTTAGTATACACACACACACACACACACACAAGGCCTCGGCCGCAATTGGTCCCCCAAGCTAACTTAGATACCCAGCATGAAACAATACGGTGAATCTTGGTTCGACAACCTCCTGGCCCAGAACCCGCGCTGGGTCCGGGGCACCCAGACCCCAAGCACCATCCTGTCGAGCCAGAACGCCACCGAGGCCGCGACATTCACGTCCTCGGCCTCGCCCATCACCCCGAGCGGCAACAGCACGACCGTCAACGCCTACCCGCAGGAGGGCCAGTTCGTGTCGTGGGCGCAGACGGGCGCGATCCTCAAGGGCGCGCCTCATCCAGAGTCCGCGAAGCTGCTCTTCAACTGGATGCTCTCCCCGGAGCACCAGGCGACCGGCTGGAGCGTGCGCCAGGACATAGCCGTCCCCGACACCATCCCCTACCCGGACATCTGGCACATGAACGGCACCAACCCGACCTCCTTCTTCCAGTTCATGCAGGACCGGCCCAACGTCGAGAGGCTCAAGCTGTACTTCGAGGACAGGATCGGTACCGCACAGGGCCTGAGCCCACTGATCGACAATCTGTAAACGTGGTCACATTGTCAAGCTGTAAAAGAGGAGATGAGGGAGACCACACTTCTGGTTTTGTTATCATGTGCACATATTTACTTGAACTGTATATACTTGGTAGAAGAGAAGAGCAAGTCGACAGAAATGAGCGCCTCACGTGGCCGTGTATACTAGGCAATTACATGTCGTTGGGACTGATCCAGGCACAAACAATAGTCATGTTTAAGTTTCGGCAAGGTGGATCAGACTGTGGCTTAATCAGATCTCAGAACCAAACTTCACAATCTGTCAAACTCTATCACTGCATGGCACACATGTGCACCGGGATTCTGTTCTCCCGGGCCCCTGTACCTGGTCCCCGACAGCCCACTGAATGACGCCGTTTCTAAACCCGCAAACAAAAAAAAAATCCCTTCCCTGTTGCGCCATTTTCAACCAAAGAGAAATAAAGCCGGCCACGCCCGCCCTCCACGCACCACCATGACAAGCCTCCCAGAGGGCCGAATGGACTGGGGCACACCCGAGGCCGAGCTCATCAGCAACAAACCTCGCACAGCGCGTAGCAGCAGCAGGCCGCGAGGAGGACCTCGCACAGCCCGCCTCCCCTCCCGCCGCCCCTCGTATTCGTCTCCTCGTCCTCGGGAGGCCGCTGCTGTGATATCCCAAAGGGGTTCTGCCGAGAGTAGCTATTGTTTGGAGGGCTGGGCGGTGGGGAGTCGCCGCCAGGGATGGCCGTGCATGGGCGCTCGGGCAGGTAGCCCGCAGGCAGCGTCACGGGCATTGGCGATTTCTCCATGACTCGACTCGGTGACAGTTCCTCCGTGGCCAGGTGGGTGTGGGCCATGTTGTGGGATTGTTTTTTTTTTTTGTTGTTGTTTTTCCGTCCCCCTGATTGAGGCCTGACGGTATGGAATATACCGACGATAAAATGTGGACCCGAAACGCAAAGAAAAAGAAAACACCACGCACGGTTGGGTATTTTCTTGGGCAAACTGAGACGCCGGGAACAGCGAACAGTCGGGAAGCGAAAAGGAGAATAAGCGGGGCTCGGTATTTAATCTTCACCAAGAACAAAAATCCCACAGGCCCTCCGGTGCTGCTAAATGCAGTGCGCTGAGAGAGCATAAGCAAACAGGTCGTGACACATCTGATGTGCATGTACCTAGGAATAGGGTCGGCCTGCAACGGCAGGATTCGTGCTGTGCCGCGGGGGAGCCTCGCGGATCCGGTCGTGAAACGAGCGGCCCTCTTTCCATCAACCGGTACTAAATTTGGGGCTCACGCTGAATCCTCCCAACAGCCACCCGCAGTACATAAAATAAGCCTGGCCCGTGGAACCACAATGAGGCCCAGGTGTGGTCTGCCAATGGGCCTGCTGTGGGCGGCACAGCGGCGGCACATGAAGTCATGCGTAACAGGAGACGGACCCGTGCAATTCGATGCCCACGGCAGTCAGTCAAGGCTGAACAGATACATCTACACCGTCCTGGTGATGCACATGGCCACGGCGGCAGCCGCACTTATTCTTGCCCCATTTCCAAACATCAAGCCCGAGGTCGCAGTCTCGCCGGCCGGGGCCCGAGGCCGAACCCGGGACTACACTCCATGACAATCTGAAGACAAGGCCACAAGAGGACTCGATGGAGTGAAGTAATTATCAAACAATGAGTGCAGTTGAGCCTTCAGGACAGGAAACATTGAGGCATTTCGCCTTGAATGAATAGGTTGAGGAGTACGAGACCACAGACAGAAGGTACAAGAGCACATGGTTCTGGGTACACGCACTTGGACGTAATAGGTGTGTTGATATCAAGAGTTACCGAAGGAGAAAACACGCCCAATTGGATTCCCTAGAATTATCCCCAACCTGCCTTTGAACGCATGCAACACCCCCAATAGCCGGCGAGACATCCGGGCCAACTATTAAAATCTCTGTGGAACGATCCCCAGAGCGACTAGCAGTGAGCACAGAGACCAAGTTGCTAGTAGAGCAGGCCCTTCCGAGTCTGAGGCTGTTCGCTATCGTTTGCGGCACAATTCTTTACGCGTGTCAGGTGCCAGGCCGTGTTGCGAACTGATGCGTGCCAGTAACCAACCCCTCGGATGGGTCGTCCTGCGATGATACCTAGTATCCTGATCCTGGATCTTTCGCGCAGCTCTCCGGGTCAGTTTCGGTAGGAGTGACCGGTGAAGGATACATGGGCTGGCTTCCGAGGTCAGGAGTTGTAAGCATGTGTGGTTTTTCAGGAGTGCATGTTGTCAAAGAGAAGCCTTGGTCATGTGCTTCGAGAATATTCCCAGGTGTGCGGATACCTGAGAGCCAGCTGCTTGTCATTTTCTCTGCCTGTGGATAGCGTAGGCAGTATCTGGACAGTGACATGCTGTTTCCAGATCTTATACTGATCCACGGAGATTGTGGGGTGATGGGAATCACGGGACCCTTGGGGGCAAAACTCGTGTTTGGCACCCTCAACCGTGGCTCCTCACTTGGTGTCGTGCTCTTCATAGCAGGCGAGTTCTGCGACCCTCCACAGGCTGGAATTGTCCCCTGCCGAGTAGCTCGGAGCCTGGGTCTGATAAATTTTCGACTTCTCAATCTGTCCAGCTCGTCGGTAGCCAGCATCAAACTCGAGGTTGCCAATAGATCGATCGCACTCCACAAGCTTGGCTGGTACTTTGCGTCCCCTAGCATCTGTACTTGGCTGAGAGCTTCGAAGTTGAAGAGAGGAGTGGGATCGGCAGACGACATGCACACGGATGAATATCTACCATTGCGCCGACAGCGCCGCGGACCTGGGCCAAAGCCGAAGTCACCGTAGCGTGACGACACGCTACGAGCCTGAAGCCATCTGGAGGGTCTGTCCCTCAGAGAGCACTGAAACGCCATTTTTGAACGGTCCTCGAGGAGGGGCTGTTGGTTGGGATGCTAAATCTGCCAATAACTTTCAGGAGAATTGATAACTATTACGAAACATGTGCGAGGTCCTACCTCGGTCTTACGTGTGGACAGCATCTCGTTGGAATCAATCGAGGAGAGTGTGAAGATCCAGCGCCTCGCGCGACCCTTGTGCTGTAGCTTCCGCAACGCGCCTGGGATACCATTTTCCGTGCTCTTCATAGAGACATCCATGACGTGGCCGTGGTCATGACCAGCATGTTTGACACCAATACTGCGGTCCTCGGTGTGTGCCTGTTCGTTCCTCGACACTTCCGATGTATGCAGCCGCTCCTTGGAAGACCCAGTAAGGAAAAAGTCTCTACGGAGGACACATTCGATCGACTGAAGCCTTCGATTAAGGTCTTCCGACGGGAATCTTTCACGGGAGACCGACGATGTCTCGCAGTCGAGTGACAGTGTGCGCAGACCCGGTTGGGCTCAGTACGCTCCAGGCTCATATGTCCGTCCGTGCCACAATAACATGTTTGCCGGATTTGGAAAGATCTGTTGGGATGTTCTGAGAGTTCCTCGGAGAGCATGCGCATGTTGAGGTCTTCCATAGCGCTAGGAACGCCGCTCTACCCGAAACCACAGTGATGAATCCACGCTCTGCCCTGCCTACCGGTATTATCGTAGCCATTCACAAGCTGAGTTACGGCAAGGCTATCCAGGAAGTCATCTCCATGAGTACTGCAAAAAGCTGCGCAAGTATCGGACTTGACGCGACGACCGGTGGTGACACGGTGGATTTCAACATTAGCCGATCTCGCGGCAATGGAGCCTGCTTAGTTGTGGAAAGACGTGGACTAGCCGGCATGTGACCCACTCCTAAGGTCGAGTGTTGAGTATTCACGGGCAGCAGCATCTTGGGAAAATGCTAAGATAAACAAGGACAGATGGTTGGGTCCTGAACAGGTGATAATGGCTGCTGTGCCAGAGCCTCTACTAGCGATCAGAGTATATTGAAAAGGACTGGGTGAGGAAATGAGGAGTCGAGACCCCAGCGTGATGGAGGAGGATAGTACTGCGATGGAAGCGAGGAGCAGTCTGGTGACATGCTACTTTATTATTATTATTATTATTTACTCTTTCCTCTTCGACTGCCACAGTCATACCGTACCTGGCGGAGAACACGCGAGAATGTTGCAGGTGATGGTGTATATTGGGAAAGGCCTATCCACTTCCAGGAGCCAGCATCGCGAACACATCTGCATCAACGCTAAGGTGGGTGTCTCGCAGTCTATGCCCATTCCCAATCTTGGAATTAGATCGAACCGTCCATGGAGGTCTTGGAAGCGAGGCTACTCTTTCCCAATATAAGATATATGGGTATATAGATCACACAACTCTCGGTGACCTAGTCCATAAAGAGGTTGGCAGTAGTATGATTTTATGTCGCCTAAAAGTTTGCCCATGGCATCCAAAGTTAGAAATACGGAATGCTTAAACTTAAGTAGCGAAACCCAGTCAACATATACCCACCCAGCTTTTTAATTCACCTATCTAGCCTTTTTCATTTCACCTGCACAGCTTTTACCTATTCACTCAACCAGTACAAGGAATTAAGCATATAGCCTATTATAAATCCTAATACCCCCCCCTAAATACCCTGCCCTAGAGACCCTTAACGTGCCTTAAAACCCCTCCGCATACCCAGAGGAAGAACCCTCACATACCCAGAGGAGGGACCTCCATATACCCAGAGGAGGGACCTCTAAGTGCCTACAGGGAGGGCCCCCCACATACCCGGAGGGAGGGCCCCTAGAGGCCCTCTCGGCACCCCCCGTCTGGGGGTCGACATATAGCTGCCCAAAATTCGTAGAATGTTGGTCTCGGGGGCCAGGAGGGCTGACAGCGCCGTTTTGCACGGGGCTGTGACGAGTTGATTGTTGTTGTTGCCAGGGTTGGGCTCCTGAAGCTTCTTGATGATGTCTTCGCAAAAGGATCCAACTTCATTCATGGAGCCCATCAACCTTCGTATGTTGGCAGATATGTCCTGGATCTCCTTTGTGTGCTTTGGTCGACCAGGTGCTTGAGCCCTTGATTCTCAGGTCGGGATCCTCTGAAGGCCTTGAGAAGGCCACCGCAGCCGGTTTCGCCGAACTCGTCAAAGCCGCCGTCCAAGTCAGGTTTGGAAGACATCAGGCCTCCGCTGCCGGCTGAGTAGTCATTGAAACCCTCGTCATCGTCACCCCCATCGTCACCCTTATTATCACCCTCATCATCAGTGGCACGCAGATTCGGAGTGTCAACATCCAAGAATTTCTTCTTGGTCCTCTTGAGTGCGCGGTCATTCTTGGTCTTGCGCTCTTCTTCCCCTCAGATATAACCCGAACAGCCTCAGCAACAGTACAGCCGACTGGCTTTCCTCCTGCCAGGGCGCCTCTTCGTGCTGTTATATGGGTTCTGGCCAGAGAGCTTCTCAGGTTCCCCTTTCTGTGAGATCCTGACACCCCTGAGCTGGTTGACGATCTTCTCACGCATTTTTTGGGTGTTGGTCATAGTTATGGATGAATCTGGCGTGTTTATCAACGTAGGACTTGGTAAACGACCACTGGGAATCTGCGGCTGACTTCCCAGCCTTGGGCTTTTGGTTTGGATTCTTCTTGTCTGTCTTGGATTGGGTCTCGGCCGGGGCCCTTCCTCCGAGCGTATGGATGGCTTTCCTCTAGGTATGTGGAGGGTTCTTCCTCTGGGTGTGCGGAGGGCCTTACTGGGTGGTGTGTAGGGGGTTTGTTAGAGGAGCGAGCGTGGCGAGTGACAAATGCGGTCCCCCTCCACGCCACCCTAAGCCGTAGTACACCCCGGCAGGGGCTTCCACCTGGTAGATGATATTCTTCGTCTACCCGACATCAATGCATACATATATACCACAAAGTTTCTCATGCCTGCACTCCCCAAGAGATCGACGAATGTTTTGGCACCCCCTTGGGCCCAAAATTCCAATCCTGCAGGGCCTACTAGAGCTGCCGCCTCGGTGCCCAGCTGTCACTTACACAGGCCGCCACCCACAACCTCACGCAGACCACCCACCCACCAACCCAACCTGCCCATACCCAACCATCTACAACTTCATACCCCCCAGCATCTTCGCAACCTTATTTGACTGCTTGATACTCAAATCAAGCATAATTTCTTCTGATCCTCCGGGAATGGCATAAGCGCGAACATCGCGATAGAGCCTCTCGACCTTGCCGCCCTGGCCGCCGCGAGAGTACGACAGGCCGCCAAAGATCTGCGAGGCCTCACGGGCGCAGAACTCAAAGGTGACGGTGGACTGGGCCTTGAGGCCGGCGATGGGCCCGCCCAGGCGCAGCATGGCCTCGGTCTCGCCCATCTTCTCGCACTGGTAGATGAGGTTCTCGAGCCAGTTGTACGAGGCCTCGATCTGGCGGGCCATGTGCGCCAGCTTGAGGCGGATGACGGGGTGCTCGATGAGCTTCTTGCCGAACGTCTTGCGCTTGTTGGCGTACCTGACCGACTCCTCGTAGCACACGCGCGAGAAGCGCAGGCACTGGATGATGATGCCGATGCGCTCGTGGTTGAAGTTGGTCATGATGGCTGTGGCACGGGGTCAGCTGGCTGGGCGGGGCGGGACATCCGGGCCTGCGGGGATGGTGACATACCTCTGAACCCCTGGTTCTCCTTGCCCAGGAGGTTCTCGACCGGGACCTTGACATCCTCGAAGGTGATGTACGTGGTCCCGGACGACCACACGCCCTGGCAGTCCATCCTCCTCGTTGACACACCACCGGCCTCCCTCTCGATGAGGAGGAGGGAGACGCCGTTCATGCCGGGGCCGCCGGTCCGCACGGCAGTCGTGAAGTAGTCGGACCAGACGCCGTTGGTGATCCACTTCTTCTCGCCGTTGACAATATAGTGCTTGCCGTCCTCGCTCAGCTTGGCCTCGCAGGTCAGGTTGGCGACGTCGCTGCCCGCGTCCGGCTCCGTGATGGCCAGGCAGATGCGCTTGTCGCCGTTCAGGATGCCGGGCAGGATGCGGTCCTTGAGGGCCTTCTTGCCAAACTTGACCAGCGGCGGGCAGCCGATGCCGAAGCCCCCGATGACGTTCCAGACGAAACCGCCGGAGCCAGCGCGCGAGAGCTCATCGGTGATGAGCATCTCGTGGAAGAGGTCCCACTGCTCGGGGGCCACCGACTTGATCTTGTTATCGGTGTAGTCGCTCTGGAAGGCCGTGCCGAGGAGACCGGCCAGGTAGCCCCGGCGACCCATCTCCTTGTAGATCTCTGGGGGGACCTCTTTCTTCTCGTCCCACTCGGTGACGTTGGGCTCGATCTCATTCTCGACCCACTCGCGGACCTCGGCCCGGAGGGCGGCGTGGGTCTCGTTGAAGTAGGGGGAGTGGAACTGCGGCACTCCCATGTCAGCGATCAAGACGGACCGGGCAAGGCAGGCCGGGGGAGAGGAGGCGGGATACTGACTCCTTGGTACCAACTTGGGTCGGAGAAGGGGATCTGGGCGCCGAATGGCTCGAGGGCCTCGGCTTCGTCCTGGCCCTCTGGTGTGACGGGCTTCTTTGCGGGGGCAGCGGGCTTGGGCACTGCGACGGGCGCTGGCTCTGCGGCGGGTCTCGCTTCGACCTTTGGCTTGGTGTCAAGGCTGCCGACCTGGAGCTGCTTCTGGTACTTCTTGAGGATGCCCTCGTTGTGGTACTTCCAGAACTGCTTAGAGGCATCCTTTCCAGCTACCCTCTGAAGGATCTTCTTACCACCTGAATGGCGAGTGAGGTTAGAGGGGCATTCTCCAAAGAGGCGAGCTGGGTGCCAGGGGAGTACAGTCGATGCGCCGGAGACTTGACCCGGGCCTGGTCAGTCCGGGGCCTTACCTGGGTGGTCATCTTGGAACTTTGTCAGATCGTAGACATCTTGGTCGACAATGATCCACAGGGAGTCAGGCGTCTTGTGCGACGCGACGTCGTTGGCGCTGAACGTCTTTGACATGTTGAAGGGCAATGCTATCCGGAGTCGTCAAGGGAGGGGAAGACGGGGGCGAATCACAGGAGAGATATTTCCAAACGGTGTAGGCTGGAAGAGGAAGATGGCGATGACTAGGAATAAGACAAAGACGAAGAAAAGAGTAATCCTGTTGGAAAAGGAGGCGGCCAAAGTGTCGGCTATGGGTAGACAGTCCGGGCATTCAAGCAATCACATGCTCGGGAGCAGCGTCAGAGAAGACGGGCCACGAGGACAATAGTGTACTCCGTAATCCTTGGACCCCTGCCCACCCCCACAAGACAGCAATCCCATCGTAGGTCTACACTGCACCACAGCTTCTTTCGGCCCCTATGCCCGTGGGGTTGTTTTCCGGGGAACCTGGGACCATCATGTATAGCGCCGGCATGCTTGCCGAGCGAGGCAGGGCAGGACTGGCGTGTTGCACCAATGCAGCTCTCAGATTGCAGACACGGTCATGTGCCTTTTTGGCCCTTCTCCAGCTGGCATGTGAAAGCCTGAACGGCTGGCGGGCCAAGCTGACATCATTGACAGCTCGGCCAATCGTTGGGGCCACGATTCGCAGCGATCCTGTCCGCTGCGGCTCTCGCTCGTGGCCGAAACTGGTAACAGCCGAGGCTCGCTCAGCCCACAGCAGAACATCCCCACCCCCCGCCGCGGACTCTGAATTTCCGGCCACGAACCAGCTGAGCGTTGCCGGCCAGGCCAACGTCGTAGTGCTGCAATCTTGCCCGGCCTGCCAGGTCGTTTAGAGTTAGGCCACGCCGGTGGGGACGGCCGACTGCTGGTATTTTGCAGCTCTCTTGGTTCGAACCTCTAGGTATCTAGGTACCTAGCCTTGTTGTCCTTTCCCAGCAATATCTGTCGCGTCTCAACGCATTGGCTCGCGACATCTTCCATGCCTTTTCCCGACGATAAACTCCGGTAGCAACGCCAGTCCCCCCTGTTCGAACAAGTATCCCTCGGTATCAGCGAAAAGAAAAAGAGAAAAGCACAGAAACGTGCAAAGGAGCAACTGGCCCGTAAATCCCCCCTAAGAGTAAAAATGTCTGGTGCCTCGGCAACCCGGTCTGCCTGCACTCATGCGGTGCCGCGGGGCTTCGCCTTGGCCTTGGCCTTCTCCTTCTTCTCTTCCTTGAGTCTCTTCCTCTTCTCTTCGTTCTTCTCCTCCAGCTTCCGCTTGTGCGCCTTCTGCTCCTCCTCCGTCTTGGGCATGGGCTTGAAGAAGCCTTCCAGCCGGCTCTGCTGCGAGCTCTTGAGGCTCTTCTCCAGCCTGCCCGCGCCCGACCGCACCCGGTCCTCCGAGAAGCCCTTCTCGTTGACCAGGAACTGCACCAGGCCGTCCACGTCCGGCTTTTCCCACTTGAAGTCGCAGAGCGGGTCGTCGGCCGACCGCACGTCCGGCTCGAAGAAGAGGTCGCGCGCGTCGAGGTATGGCCAGTCGTCGGGGATGACGTACTTGCCCTTTGGGTCTTTCTGAATCGACTCGACAATCTTCTCAAGGCTCCCGTGCTCGCGGATCAGCTTCAGCGCGGTGTGAGGTCCGATCTTGGGGATGGGGTCGAGGTAGTCGCAGCCGAGGAGGATACACAGGTCAACAAACTGGAGTTAGGTATTGTAAGCACAACCAGCGAGATCGCGGTATTGGATAGCTGGGCGCCTCTCCGGTCTGGCTCTCACCTGTTTGCGCTCCATGTTGAGCCCGTCCAGGACCTTGTCCAGGTGGATCTCCTGGATGGGCTCCTTGCGCTGCTCGCTGAAGGTGAGGTGGCGCAGCAGGATCGGGGTGTTGAAGCAGAGGGTGTCCATGTCCTCACTGGCCGCCGCGTAGACCTTGCCTGCGCGCGCCAGGACGGCACACTGCGCCTCGGCCTCTGTGGGCGCGATCAGGAACGGGATGCCCATGAGCTTGAGCAGCCGCTGGCACTCTGCATTGTGCTCCTTTGTCACGCGGACCGTCCGCCGCGAGAACTTCTCCACGTCCTCTGCCGTGCCCGTCTCTTTGGCCTCCTCCAGGCCCTCGTTGGCCTCCTGCTTCCGCTGGTATCGCCGCGCGAGCTCGCCCGACTTGAGCTTGGGTGGCGCGCCGTCGAAGACGTAGAGCGGTTTGATGCCGTTGTCGCAGATCCGCAGGGTACGGTAGAACATTCCCATCAGGTGAGAAGTGGTCTCACCCTCCTCATTCATGAGTTGTTGGCCATCGGATCGGACCGCGATGAGGAAGGAGTAGATGCTCATGGACCTGTGACTTTGTCAGAGCGGGGGCAGTTTAAATGACACACATGTCGTATCTGTTGGTCTTCATACGCATCCTGCGGACCCATCAGCATTACAAAGTAGGAAGTGGGAGCTATTGAATACTGACAATGGCAACTTTGCGGCCAAAGTGGTTCTTGATTTCTCCCTCCTTGATGGCCTCGGGCGCCTCCTCCTTGATGATGGAGAAGAGCTGCTTGATTCCCATCCTGGCGGTTTGCGATGGCGCCTCGCTTGGGGTATGGCTGAATTACTTGACAAGTCGGGACAAGAGGGCAATACGAAGGGGTGCAGGAGGAGGGCGAGACAGCCTCTGGGAAGATTTGGGATCGGCTGCCTGGAGAGTTGGTGATGTCACGCAAGCTTTCTCCAAAGCCCGACGCGTTGGGGAATGTTCAGTAAGGGTAGCGTGACGCGCTCGAGATGGACGTTTTTAGTGGGGCTCCGTGAGCGGGAGGGGTGCTCCGTCTACCGTCTTGCCTACCGTCTTGCCTACCGTCTTGCCTACCGTCCCATACCGTATTCAATCCCGCTCCATTCGTCTTGTCCTCGAACTACTGTCACGCAGATTCTTACTTCTGTCGACTTGCAATTGGGTGGGAAAGTCGCCATTACAACCTGTGTTGTGCAGAGTCAACCTTGATGCCCTTAGACGTTGGAACTCCCGAGTTTATAGACTGTCTACATTCACTTTTGCACCTCACAGGCTGACACAGCTGGATAATATACAATCGACTACCTAACGTATCGGAAGTGATGGCTCTCGTCGCCCAACTCGGCCAACTCGTCGTCTGACAAGTGCTGGTGGTCCGCATGCACCTCTCCCGCCTCCCTTCTCCTGTTCTGGTTTCTAAAGTGCAGAGACATGAGCCCATACGTGACAGTCGCCATGCCCACGAGGGACAGTGTTACCGCATGCCCCTTGACATATCGCGGCCCCTCGGCTGTGGCATAGATGAACGGGGCCATGACTCCAGAAGCGTTCCCAATGGTCAACTGCATGCCAGTCGCCGTGGTGCGCTTCCCGTACCGTGGACAATTGTTCGGGAGCTGCCATGTGTCGTCAGTTTCAGGGCCGTCACGTTTCCAAGTTGCAGGTCAAAAGAGAAATCTTACCCAGGCCAGAGGGATCCCGACAACGACATATAAGCCCATGGCGACGAGGAAACACCCAAAGTAATGCACCCCAGATGGCGTTTCCGATATCAAGAGACCATACCCAATAACGCTGATGAAGCCGAAGATGACACAGAACAGTCCTCGCCTCTGGATACGGTCAGACAAGTAGGCAACGCACATGTAGGTCGTCGCCCCCAGGAAGTAGCACGGGATAGTCAGCAGCTGCACCTGCGCCGGGGTCCACTTCCCAAGGCCATTGATGATGGTCGGCAGAAACGTCGAGTAGCCTGTGAGAAGGGGAAGCCTAGTCAGCCGCCACGGCCTCCTGACAGTGGGATCTAAACCTGACCTACCGTAAAGCATGGTGTCCGCCCCGAACTGCGCAATGCAGAACGTCCAGACCTTCCAGTCCTTGAAGGCCATCATCATGTCCGATTTGGAAAACTCCTGCGCGCTCGCCGTATTGCCGTACTCCCTCGCGTGCCTCACGACCATGGCCCTCTTCTCCGCCTCGTTGAGGAAGTACGCCGACTGCGCGTCGTTGGGCAGCAGGAAGAACGTGAGGACCCCAAGGCAGAGCGTCGGCAGGCCCTCGATGATGAATATCCAACGCCAGCCATGCAGGCCAGCAACGCCATCCATGTGGCCAATACCGTAGGCCAGCAGGCCGCCGAGGGCACCCGCGATGGCCGCCGACACGAAGAGGTACCCCACGCGCAGGGCGAGCTCGTGCCTGGTGTAGAAGAGCGTCAGGTAGACGGCCAGCCCGGGGAAGAGGCCCGCCTCGACGGCGCCGAGGAGGACCCTGCAGGCGATGAGCCCGCCGTAGCCCTGGACCAGCCCGGAGAGGGTTGCGATGACGCCCCAGGCGGTGGTGATGAAGGCGATCCAGTAGCGCGGGGTGAGCTTCTTGAGGACCAGGTTGGACGGGACCTCGAAGGCGAGGTACGGCACGAAGAGGATCGACACGGCCGTCTGGTACTGGTTGCCGGCGAGCCCGAGGTCCGCCTCGAGGTGGTACAGCCTCGCGTTCCCGATGTTGACGCGGTCGAGGAAGCTGAAGGCGTACAGGCTCATGACCAGCCATATCAGGTACAGGTCCAGCTTGCGCACCAGCTTCCTCTCGTCGACGCCCACGTCCTCCGCCGAGGTGCCTGGCGGCACGGCCGTCCCCGCCTCGTCAGACCTGCCGTCGGTGCCCGTCACAACATTGAGTGCGTCCTTGGCCGTCGCCAGGTCCGGGGAGTGCATGACGATGCAGATGCTGAGGCGGCTGCAGAGTCTGCTGGCCGCGCGAGTCCCCTCGTATATTCGAGGCCCTTCCTTCCTTGGTCCGGCGGTTGGGTCGAGCTCAAACTGCGACCCCAGGGAACAAGTGGGCCGCGATAGGAAAAGCCTGTGGGGTGAGTTAGAAAGTTGCCGAATAGAGTACACGAAGGCGTCGTGTGTGCGAACCCCCCCCCCTATTATGTGTCCTCCCTTGGCTTATCTATCTGCTCGTTCCCCGTCACGAAAGGCAGCTACGGCTGCAATGTCAGCCGGGTGATAAGTTACTCTCGCCCAGTCCGGCTTTGCCAGGACGTAACTGCGGTTACTTGTTATCAAGTAGTTGTGTGGGTAAGCAGCGATAACGTCCCTGCCGGTCCGCGGCTGCGCCCTCTGTCGATCTCTGCCCCGGCGCCGGCGCCCATGATTTGCTTCCGATGAAAATCTTGCCCCATCTCGTGGTTAGGTGGCCCCGTCCCGGTGGGTCTCCGAGTGTAAAAAAGCTCCGGTTCGAATGGAGAATAGCCCGATAACGCCGTGGCGAAGACGAGATAATAACGCTACTTAGGTATATCGGACTGGTGGGTAAATGTTTACCTCTGGCCTGAGAAAATGTTGCTATCTCCAGTGATGTATACCAAAGTTGACTAAACACAACTTGTGCCCGTCTACCTTGTCAAGACGAACAATCTCACCCAAAGTCATTAGTTACATTGTCTGGCCCACGCTCCAGGGCGGCTTGGGCTTCGTGCAGCCTTGAGATTCACGGTACAAGGAGGCTCGAGGAGAGACGTATTCCTCAAGGTTCAGCTGGCCCTTCCCCGAGGTCAAAACCATTCATTACTCATTAGATCGATCCATCACCATCACGTCACATTGCTGAAGCGACCGTTTACCCGATCTCGAGATTGGCGAGCAAACAAACCTAACCGCCCGCCCCGAAGAGGCTCTCTGCGCACCGACATCAGTGAGTGCATGCGATATATGATTCTGTGCAGTGCGAACAACCACATGCCTACAGCACGTTCATGATGAACTGTTGCTCTTTGCCCTGCGTGAATGCGCAAGGCCCATTATGCATCAGCCACATCTTGGCTGCTTGGCCACATAATGGCACCTTGCCCATATGATATCTTTGATATCAAGGAGGAGGGGTGAGAAAACCTTCTTGGCCTTGTTCCATCCGCACGAAACAAAGGCCGGACGAACACTTGCCCACCACCCCAGGGCCACCATACCAAGCGTCGCTCCACTGTCACGCCGTCTGCCCACAAACCGTGGGAAGGCCAAGGGCCGTTAGCTCCCATCCGGTGTATGAGTGATCTACAAGGCGCCCTGCTACCCGCGCCCAGGGACATATGCCAGGATTATGGGCAGGAACCAACTACTACGCACCCAAGACCCCCTTTCATCAGGCCATGAATGATCCTACCAAGAGCATGCAGTCGTGGGTCTCAGGGCTGGAACGGTGCAGGTGCGGTGAGCGACTGAGTGAGTGAGGCGGGCAAGCCATGACGGGGAGATCTCGAGTCAAAGCACACCAGGCCCCAAGAGAACAAGAAGCAATCACTATGGCGCTGCCCGTAGTGTAGACAAGATGTCTGAGGTCCCACCCCCCACCCTGGCGCCTGATGGCGCGAAGGCTCTTGGGAAGGGGGTTCTTGGTAGCCTCTCGACGCGCGGACACCCTGAGAGCGGGGGGACAAAGGCCAGATGGTGGGCGGCTTTTGCCCTTGGCGCTGGGCGGACGGCCCACAGGTAGGCATGAGATTGGTGGGCGGGAGGGGGGGCGTAGACACGTGCAAAACTCCACATGTCTCTGATGATGAACACGGCAGGGTGGTGTTGCTCTCACAGCATTCAACGAACCACCCTGCCCATTCGCAACGTCACCGGCCCCCGGCCACCGGCCCCCGGCCCCGGCGGGTGCCAACGGCCTCGGCGAGCGACTGAGCCCCGAAAATTCCGTCCTCGTTAGGGGGGGGGGGGGAGAAGCCTGCCACGAAACATGAAAAGGCGTGCATAGTAGGAGACGATGATGATGAACACCAAGTGCTCTAGAAGCAGAGAAGCAGTCAGCAGCAAGGAAAAACGTACGATTTTCCCTCGATCCCAGACTTCCCGCGTTTCGACTCGGGGGCCAGGCTGGGTTGGGGGGCCGGGGGATCGGAAAGGGGGGGTTGTGCATACCGTTCCCTGGGGCACTTGCTGCCCTCCCCCGCCCCCCATGCTCCCACATGAACTCCAGCCTGGGTGGGCTTATCAGCCACAGCCGGGTCGACTTGGCCGTGCAGGCTGTCCCCAGTGAAACGAGGCAGGACAAGCATAACCGCCTGCGGGTGCCTGATTGGTGGGAACGGGAGGGCTGATTACGGAAGGAAAAGGGGAGTATGAGTATGATTATGCCTACTCTGCCTTGTGTGAGACTTGCCGCTCTCTAGGTTGGTTGGTTGATCATGGTGGATCGAATTATGTTCCGTTGTTCCATCTGTGGCGCTCGGCGTGCATAATTACGTACGCTTGTGAAGGCCTGAATCATAAGTGACTGCGTGACCTCGGAGGCTGCGGCGAGGCTGCTCACCGTTTAAAGCAGTGAGGCAGGCAGATGCCCACTGTCAGTGCAATCACGTATAGTTCAGGAGACTGCTCTGAGGTGAAAGAAATAATCATATACAGCTTCTATTTTCATAAGATACTCGCTAGACAAGATGAATAGCCAAAAAGGGCAGGCGACTAGCCGCTCCCAGACTGTCGACCGCAAACAGAGCGGGACGTCGTAAAAGAGATGATGATTTCTAATATTATCAGCACGCAAGCTATGCACGACATCTTCCTTGCTGTCTCCTCACCACTCCGTAGACGCGGAGGACACTCCTCCCGCCCTCCCGTGGCAAAGAAAGCCATCCCTCCTCTTGTTACTCCTCACCGAAGGCATCGTCACGCCGTGTTGCTCGTCGTCCGCGCTGTTCGTCTCGGAGCCAGTCTGCGTCCCGCCCGGGCAGCCGTTGGTAGGCACTGCTCCCCGCAAGCTGCTCCCGACAGGTCCCAGCTCCACCCATGAGGTTTGCGAGATGATCGCTCGAAGACCTCGCAAACCAGATCACTCCGAAAGAAAGTTGCGTCCGGCGCGCCGATAATTAGAAGATTTTCATGTGCATGGCCGGCTCGTCCTCGGCCAGTGGCGTGTGTTTTCTCTGCTGCGCGGTGGAAATGTGCGCGTATCATGGGTATTATTACAGGAACATGAAGTGGCGCGTCTAGAAATTTTCCTTGCCCCATACAAATGCGAACCTAATCATCGAGTCAGTTGTGTTTTCCCCGATTAGAGTATGGTTCGAATCAAAACTTACCCAGGTTCGCTGTACTTGTTGCAGTAAATGTGCAACGAGCTACCCAAGCCCTTGGGACCACAGAAGAACACACCTGCCTCAGCTGGTGCGTGCAACTTCCTGATACCTCTGAAGATCATATCCCAGTTAGGCCGTCCAAAGTTTGTCGGGGCGCGCAGACCGGTGATGGCGTCCTTGTCGGCGTTGGCATCATTGATCATGATATTGGTCGCGTCATCCGCCTTGATCTTAGCCGTCAGGTATGTGTGGATCTCGATACGCTGGTCAACATCCTGGGCCTCGATGGCGAGCAGGAGAGACCGGAACCACTCGAACGAGCCGAAGTCACGGCAGACCCAGAAGAAGTAGACCTTGGCCAGGCGGGTCTTGGTCTGGGGGTAGTTCATGCGGTACCAGATGGACTTCAGGATGGAGGCAAACGGCGTCACACCAATACCGGCACCGACGAGCACTGAAATCTCATACTTGAACACGTCCTCGGATGCGGAACCAAAGGGACCGTCAACGTAGACTCGGGGGAGCACGCGGCGAAGGGCCGGGTCGACGTCGCTGTTCTCGTTGACACCGACCACGTTGGACCCCTTATCCTTCTTGTCCCACTCGCAACCCAGCGCCTTTGACACCTCGCGGGTGAAATCACCAACCACACGCATGTGAATCGAGATGTAGTCCTCCTCGGGAGCGCTGGTAAGGGTGAAAGGGTGGTATTGCCAGATCGAGACCTCGGGGCAGTTGAAGAAGATGTACTGTCCAGCCCGCGTCTTGGTGTTCTCCTTCTTGATCTGGATCTCACAGACGTTGCTCGGGTGCTGCACGACCTTGGAAATGTAGGTCTTGTGTCGTCCCCTCACCTCACGAGCAATACGCTCGGCGAGGTAGATAAAGCCCCCGTACATCCAGTACTGCCAGAAGACACCGATGGCCTGAGTACCGACTGAGATGCAGAACGGAGCCACGTCTGGCTGGATCATGCAGAAAGCTCCGTGGAATGACCAGAAGATGAAGAAGATTACGAACATGTGATGGGTGTACCAGAATCGCTCATAGTTGGCCCGGCGTGTCTTCTCCACGCTGGTGATGACCATGCCCGTCAAAGCAATCAACATGATGTAGCCGGTCCAGCCGGGGCCAGTGACGAGGTTCGCCACTAGGAATCCGTAAAAACCGAGATCGTTCTTGGCGGCAATCTGGGCAAGATTGTTCCAGTGAGCAATGGTGTGGACCCAACTGAAGAAGAAGATGGACCATGCGGTGGTGATGTGAAAAGTGATGTTCTTGTCGAACTGGATGATGCCGTTCAGTGGCGTCTGACGTGCCAGGGAGATGAACGTCCTGCACACCGGGAACAGGATCATGGCCACGTCAAAGTGGAGTACCAGAGCCGCCGAACGAGCTATCATATACGTCGGCCCGAAAATGTCCCGGGCACCTTGCAGGCTGTCCTTCACTGCGTAGTTCACGAAACCAAATGAGAATACCATGGCGTGTAGGACAGCGAAGACGAAGACGAAACTGTGGCATACGTTAACTTCAATTCATGTGCAATGGAAAGACCCACAATCATCGGTCGCCCCGGGCGAGCACGTACAATCTTCGGTAACCCTCGTTGACCATCCACCGGTCGAACCTTTCTCTCGATGACAGCTCCTTCTGCCTCTCCTGTGTCATCTCACCCGACAACAGCATTCTCGTGAGTGGCGTCCATCGTGATCGTTCCGACTGCTTCTCATAGCCCCCCGAAAACCTCGAACCGGCGTAGAAGTCGCTCATTGTGGGATGTTGGTGGCTGTCGTCGTCTCAGATATCGGTTCCCCCCGGTAGACTATCCGTACTCCTCACAGGCCCACCCGTGACCGAAATCCGAAGCTTCCTACTCGTCCTCCACCGAGATGGCCTCGTGTTGCTCGTCAGAGGCGTCAGTGATGGATGTCGATACCTCTCGCCCAAATAATATTAATCGTTTTTCGAAGACTGTCGATGCCCAGCGACGGAATATTCAGAGCCTGCTGAACTAGCAAAATTGAGACATAAAAGACAGTTGGGAAATGAACTGAAGCGTCTAGCCTGAGCGTGGACAAGGTCTGCTACGGCCGCAAGAATACGGACGGACGATCAGCAAACTGCACAGCAACAGGTGGTAGAACCTGGCGAGATGGGGAGAGATTTGAGTGTGGCGGGTGGGAAGAAAGGGCGCGAAAGGGAAAATGCGGCGGGATGTGATGGGGTTATGAAGCATGCCAAGGGTGTTAGACCAGAAACAGGGTGGATCATCTTGTAGATCATACCTGCGCTATGCTGGTTGTCTGCGCTTTCTCATGTAAGCAGACAGAACCAGCTATTACCAGGCTGGGTATAGTGGGTCTGGGGACAGGACAGAATCCGTGGAACAGACAGACAGACAGACAGACAGCACTGCTAGGGCGTAGCCGGGAACAGGAAGATCGCCGAGGGAGAAAGACAGGATGATACCTGGGTGGTACGGTAAGAGACGAGGAGCACACGATGTCGGAATGGCTCAGGGGAGATTAGATGAAGTAGAAACCTGGTGGGGGAGAAGTACATACGAGGAGAAAGGGCCAAGGCTCGAAGCCAGTCGAAGCAGGCAAAAGGGGGCCCGAAGAGGGGGGCTTTGTTAGGGGGCCACTGATCTTGGGCCTCGTCGAATGCGAAGATGGTGTGTAACGAACATGTCTGAGGGCCCTGGGGCCCTGGCGCTTTGCTCAGGACAGGACATGGATGGGCCATGATCCTTGGCCCGCGCACACAGACTGACAGGGTGCAGTAGGCGGCGACGGACTACGGCAGTGGGGTGGTGGTGGGGGGGAACACTGTCATGCACACCCCTCGGGGTGAGGCCACCACCAACTTGGCAAGGGTAAGCAGGGCAGGTGAGGAGGCTCCGCGAGCCGCCGAATATGCATCTGAGCTGCTTTGAGGTTGTTTTGTGAGAGGCGTCGTCGAAACAGAGATGGCCCCCCCCCAATCGGGAGAACACGAAGAAGGCCCCACTCGCAGGCTGGCAGCACATGGGCGTTAAGCCGCAGCCGAGAGGCCAGGATTCAGATGCGCAAGGAGTCACTGACAGCCTGTCCGTCAGCGGCCTCATGATGGGACTCGCGTGACTGACTGCTGGGACCGATCTGGAGTCCGGTGGAAGCTTTTGGAATGCGTTCCGATTACTCCGTCTGCCAGGGCCCGTGAGGAGTGTCTGTCTGTCTGTCATGTCGACACCGACATTGAGCTCGCTCTCGTTCATGCTCTTGGCTCGGCCCACGGCCCTGGTCCCGGGCTAATAAGGACCCCAGGCACGGATTTGACGGCACTGCGGTGCATCGCAAGTGTCAGCAGGCGTGACAACAAACGAGGCGCACGACGGCAGCGCGGTCAGGCGTTGCGGGGCGAGGAGCGTCGTCATCTCGTTCTAAAGTGATACCGACGCCGTCTCCCGTCAGAGGCAGAGCCGTGTTTGGGAGCGCTTCGTTTGTCAGCGATTGGGGTTGATCGACCGGTTTGACAGGGCCCAGAAAGGTGGGTTATCGAACGATTTTGCTCCTGAGGTTCGTGCCAGGAGGCCCTGGTGGCGGCATGTCTGACATGTGTGCTTCATAAATTCAGGGCCTTGCATATCTTGCGGTAGCACGGCACAGCACACCACAGCACGGCACAGCACAGCCTGGGCGCGTCGAAGGGGTGGCTGATGAAGGGCGCGTCCAGCCAATGCGAGGTGGGAGTGCGAGTGGGCGGCTGGCGTGTGAGGTTTGGGATTTGGAGATGTTTGGGGTTTGTGGTGGGGACTCGGAATTTGGAGGCGGCCCCTAATAACGAAACCAAGCCTGCGACACGGACCAAGACGGCGGAAACCGACAAGCCTGGCCCAACCCCCCGGCCTGGCCCAATCATGGGGCTGCATGACCGGGAAATACGGGTCCCGCCTGCTGACTTAGCAGGTCTGCCTGGGCCCCCCGGCCAAGCCCAAACGCGCCAAGATTCACTCTGATACACCCTCTCCTTGGGCATCGCGCCTTCGTGCCCATTATTACCACCATGACCGACCAGGACCCAGTGCCCACATCATCGGTTCGCCCACTGCTCTCTGCTCCAGCCTCGCGCCTCTCGACCTGCGATTGGCAGCACGCCACACGCCCACCACCCCCCGCTTCCCGTCCCGCCTTCGACGACGGGAAATCCCTGAAGAGATCCACCCAAGAATAGACGGGTCTTGCATATGTCAACTGCTTCGCTTGAAGCTTAATCTCGCACGGCACACTTCTCCGATACCATCACCACTCTACACTACACTATATCGGCCTTATCATATCTCCGGCGTCCAAGAGCCCGCTAAACAACGGCACACAACAAGCGGGCTATGCATCGCAACCCTCGGGGCTATATCACAACGCCCCAACACCATTGGCTGCCGACGATATCTCAGGCAAGCAGGACCTGCGTCAGATGCCTCCAGCTGCCACGACCTGCAACTCCGCGTATGCGGCCCCCCCCCCCAGCGCTGGCTAGCTTGGAACACGACTACACATGGGTCTCCCAACTTGACGCCCGCAACGGCTCGGACCATCCAACATCCAAAAGCGTGCCGCCGGTACGCTTGGAAACGATCTAGATCATGCTCAATGGGAGCGGGTTCCTGCAAGATTTCTCGAAATAGTGTAATCAACCCTGGATTTTCTCAGGACCACAACTTGGTACCCTTGGCCTGTTCGGAAACAGATTTGGGCTTGCAGAGAAGAACATTCGTCTTGGCCCGGGCTACATCCAGAGTATCAATCAGCCCTCTATCCATCAACGTCACCTGAAGCCATTGTTGCGGAATAACTGCGCTCAGAGTTAATGTTCCAAGCGGAGCCCAGATCTGCAGGCTCGAACTTGGTCACGGCCACCACACCCTTCTGATCTCGTGCCACCACAAGTGTGACCCGCCAGGCCTCGCGATTGGTTGCCGTCATCAGTTGCACCGCAAGGTGGGAAGAGTGCTCAAATACCCCTATGTGACTTTGTCATCCCGAGTCTTGCACGCGCTTTGGGTTTGTTTTGTGTCGTCCCAACCTACCCACACAGCCAGTGCCGGCGTCCGAGCGAAGCACGTGAGTCTCTGTTTCCAACCCCCGAAAAGGGGATTTGATCTGGCCCTCTTGACCCTGAGCCTCTCGTATTCCTGGCCGGCGGGGACATGCTTTGGTTTGTTTGGCCCAATCTCAGCCCCTTTATGTTCCTGATGCTGGCCTTGCTGTTTGCAGCTTCCCGGCTCTGCCCACTCAAGCAATGCCACCGAGACTGCATGCGGGACGAGATGCTTATGTTATGGTTTGGCCTGATATTTGGTCCTATCATCCCCCTAAAAGACTGATCTTCCAAACCTTCTCCAAGTGGCAGGTGCAAGAGAAAACCATGACCGATGAAGATTCGGGAGGCCCGCCTTCTTGACGCATCCGTATCACCGTATAGGGACGTCCTAAATGCTGGAAGTGATCCCATGGACACGGAGGTGACCATTTTGGTGACTGGCGACGTTTGGACCGATGTTTTGGTAATTCCGTCACTGCCGTTACCCATCACACCGTCGTATGAGATGTATGCGGAGACTAATGGTATCGTGGTCTGACGTTACGAGTAGCTTACTTAGCTCGTGAGACTCTTAAATTGCTACCTCCATTTCCTCCCTACCATCACCGGACATAACGTAACATGTATCACCACTGCCCGGCTGTTTTTCAGCCTGTCGGCCTGCAGAAGTTAACTAAGAGTTCAGATATCTTGGCTTGCTGAGTCAAAGGTGGCCATCCATGGGGTCCGGGCAAGATGCTTCCGAGTTCCGCGAATCGACACTTCTCAAACTAGCATCAAGTATGTGTTTCCTTGGAAGTCGATGTTTGCTCTGCGGCATGGTCCTTTGACATTCCAGTCAGTCCCTTCCGTCAAACTTGTTTGGGTTCCTCTGTGTCATTTATTCCAGTGTCTCCGGGCCGGTCAATCGTTGTGACAGTATTTGAAGCTGTGCTTACTCAACGACGAGTCACGCCCAAGTGCCTTACGATTTGATCAGCGTTTGCGGGCAGGGTTCAGGTCCTATATGCAAACAAGCATTGGGGATGGAGTCTCATCTGATCTGCTACCTGGTCTCGATCTGGTAGCAAAGCGAACAGCAACATGTATCCTGCTCCGGTAACACATGGGTCTAGATACGTGACAATAGCAAGTTCAGTCAACATCAGCATCCGAGAGGAAAAGAGAGAACCCGCCAAACGTGCCGTATACTGCGGATCCGGAGACCTGGAGATGCTTTGTTCCCTTGCTCTATGAGGGATCATGGGGGTACCATTGTAATATAAGGAACAACTGGAGTCAGAGTAGACCTTCGTCTTGCATAATATCTTTACTCTTCAATGGCACCCAAAAAAGTCTCAATCCAGGCACAACTCCAGGTGTCGGGAGCCCGAAGGAGCCAATTCAAGTGTAGTATGTGAAGCGACTGTATGACTCTTCCTAGTATTTTGGAGCAGATTCAACGCTGTATACAGTAACCAAATATGACACTCAGATCGGTAGGCACAAACTACGGGCAAGAATACGGGGCTGAATGATCGTGTCCTTACTTTACATAGCTGTGGCCTCATCTTCCTCCTTCACCAATCTGTACTCTGCAGTGAACCCCAAGTTTGTTGGATGAGGAGACCCTAGACACTGGTCTCATCCTCTCACTCATGAGAGAGGCTCTTTGTCTGTGTACTATTACTTTAGAGACTGAGAGCACCTCTCATGCCTCTCTGGATAGCGTAGTCTGTAGGCCGAATACATGCGCTTTCCAGAAAGCTTCTGGTTATGAGCCTCTTTTCCTCTGGGCCATGAAGCTAACATCTAAGTTTGATGTAGACAGCCACAACGCTTCGGGCTCGGTCTAAACCACATAAAATACGCAAGGAGATTCCGTAGGAACGTGGTCTTGCTGGCATCTACCGACTGGGAGGTGGGATCCCCGGGGACCAGGTACACCACACCCGTCAGCCTCTTGTGGTCGTCCACCCAAGACCACATACTCGTGTCATCAGTGCGATGCGCCCCTGCCCTTGGTATGGATAAAATCTCGTTCACTTTGAACTTGGGGGAATGGCCTGCCTATATGGACTGGAAACACTGAGCCGCAGGTTCCAAAACACACGGCACCAGTGGTGCCTGATTTCCTCGTCAGCTCGAGGGAGGAGTCACGAATAACTAGTGCGGTGCGGGACACCAGAGGATGCTCGCATGGTCCGCGTCCGCGGCAGTTATCCCCAGAGATCATGACTAAATGGGCCAAGGAACCAGAAGCTGGAAGAAAGGCTCCAAGTCCCCAGTAATAGAAACTCACGGCCATACAGGGGCTGAGAGGAATCTGGCACGCTGGGGGCTTGGCTATGCTATAAACTCTTGCTGGCAAGATAATATCTGTAAACAAACGGGCTTTGGAGGAGAACACCTTGTTGTATGACCTTAGGGGGCAAGATGTATACTTGAGACTATCGATTTCCTACTTTGAGAGCAAGAGCCACAAAACATAGCCTGGAGGCCAGCAGCTACTGCCAGTGTCTTATCAAACCCCGAGAGGGTCGTGGGAGTCACCATAGAGGCAATATACCCTGGCTATTCCAAAAGCAAGTTATGCAATCTTTCTCCGAAGTCGCATCCCGAAAGCTTTGATTCCCATCTGATGCCTCATTGTTGCTCAACAGAGAAACACGAGGGCCAGCTCCGGGCTCTTTTGGAGACCCAACGCCCCCTCCCCCCGTCCGCATGACTGACCAACTCTCAAATTGAGTTCAGTCCCATCTGGACCTGATATAGATTTCACATGTGTATGTATAGTGAGTCTGCGGGCCTTCACATTTCATCAATGTCTTCCGACACTGGTCCAGGCTCCCCAGCGTCCAGTGCCATAACCTGGGCCAAAGGCCCTTCTTTCAGGCAAGAGCTTCATAGGTTTTGAGGATACCCTCCAGATGAGGCGGCTGTCAGCCACGCCGGCCACATTCAGTGGCGAGGGCACTTCCCGGCAGCGCACCGGTGAGAAATACCAGATGCATCATTCCTCAACGACCTCACGGGCTGTGTGGGGAACCAAGAACCTCGTAGGTCACACCCAAGGAGAAGGGAACTACAACGGCCCATCTAGTTGGCCTCACTGATGGAGTTGTTCACTGACACACGATGGGAATTGTTGACGACCCCGGAGCAAGAGCTCCCATCCCAGGAGAGTCCAAAATGCCACCGATGTAGATGTAGTAGTGAGATGTGTATACTGTCCTATCAGGAAAAAAAGGTAGCCAGACCGTGCTATGCTAAATAGACAGGCCATCTAGAACACGGCCACCCTATTTTCTCTTGCTTGGAATCATGAATATTCTTTCCCCTGGGCCCTCAGACAGTAGCTGCCTACCTAGTCGACATCACCACTTCTGGGCCAGGCTGCTGCTGCTGCCCACTATCTCTATGTCGCGTGTCCTACGCCCTACACCCCATGCCCAGAGCCCTAGTCCTGCCCAAGAAACATCCCCCAAGGGATCTCGAAGCACTTCCCAACAGCGTAGAACAGCGGGGATGAGCCCTGAGGCCAGACGAAGCCGCGTACAACCACGCCAGAACCCAAGCCTCAATCCCCCCCTCCTCCCCTTCTTCCGGGGGAGGGGGCAACCACTTGGCCACACAGCAAAGCAACATGCGGTCCAGAAGAACAGAAATTAAGACAAAAAGATAACCGAGGGCCAACTGTCCCCGACGAGAAATTGCCAAATGGATATTGCACCGGCCGGTCCGTCTCACGCGAGCTAAGCCACCTAGATGTGGCCCTAATACCAGCATTGCTGCACCGAAAAGACGTGGCCCGGTGTCAGACCTCGTGATTGTTGCCGAGTTCCTGGATCTTGGCAGAACCCCCGCAGTCATGGGTGGGCAGTTTATCCCAGAGTCCGTTGGAAGCAGTGTGGCCTACCCAACAAGCTTTTGCAGGGTCCGCTGTTCAAAGACTCCAGTTCAGAAACACTATCCAGGACATCTGAGCTTATGTACTGGGTGTTGGTGGCAGCCCGCCTTCGAGACCTCAAGGGGACGTAATGTCGACATTCGTTGGCCCGAGGTGCAGTCGGAAGATGCCACTCGGAACAGCCGAAGACACGAACAAGCCGCCCGACGGTCATTAGCAACAGGTTGCACCAGCAGAATGCCAGAGCATGTCACACCTGGCCATGGCGAACTCTCGAGGCTGTTGGCACCTGGGACACCATGTCATAATACCCGCGTCTCTTCCCTTGCTGTCTAACTATCTGTATGCATAGCATTTCTCCCACAGCCTTGTGTCGGTCAAGAGAAGAGCGTGACCCAAATCGTCCACCATGCCGGACCTCTCCCGGAATCAGTCACTCGGAATGCAACGCCAGCAGCCAGCCAGAAAAAAGTGCAGGAAAACGTGTCCATATTCATGTTGATCTACCGTGAGACCGAGGGGAAACGGAGTAATCCCCCCGCCCTCGCCATGCGTCCCCCATCCCCAAGGCTCACTCAAACACACCACGTACAGCCGGTCCCCCGGGTGGGAGGAAAGCTAGATGGCGTACTTGCGGGTCCACTCCCTGGCAGTGGACTCGTATTGAGAGCGGTTCGTCTTGTACACGTGTGCAATCTCGGGGACAAGCGGGTCGTCGGGGTTGGGGTCGGTCAGCATCGAGCAGATGGAGAGCAAGACTGTCGAGGGGGTTAGTTTCTGGCTACCCGAGATCTTATGGATGTCACTCGAGGATGGCTTCGGCATACCTTTGGAGATGGTCAGGGCTGGGGACCACTGGTCTCGGAGGATGTCCAGGCAGATGCTTCCATTGCTGTTGATGTTGGGGTGGTAGATACGGGTGGTGAAGTTGACCTTGGGAGGCTTGAAAGGGTAGTCTGTTGGGAAGTGGATTGCAAGGAAGAAGACGCCGCCCGAGTATGGGGAGTCACTCTGCGAGGCACGCGGTCAGCAACATGTCTTGCCAGAGGGGCTCAGGCTGGACACGACGAGGTCCGTTCGACTACCAGCCCGAGACAGGGGACAAGTGTTTAGGATGGTATCTCGAGCAGGTGGCATCGCATTCAGAAGGAGTCTGGGTGAACTTACAGGCCCCATGATGGTCGCCTGCCAGTGGAACTGCATGGCAAAAGAAAGGGTCAGTAAAAAAAATAAAATAAAAAAAAAAACTCAGTCTGGCTGATGGGCGTTGCCTGTGAGATGGGTCGAGTAGCAGGATGGCTCGATTGCGAGTGGTGTTGGCGGTTATCGGGGGACAGGGAGAGGGGTAGTGCGTACCAAATCCTCTCCAACGGGACCGGCGGAGCATGACGAGGGAGGGTCACTGTCGGCGACGATGTCAGCATCACGGTTTAGTCATGGGTGAAGCCGGCTGCCGTCCTCTCGCGACCTTTTAGAGGAGTCTGTCTGCATAGTGGATGCTGAGCGGCTGAGGCTTGATGGTGTTTTGAAGTCCACAATAGCCATATACCCCGCTCAGAATAGCAGCAGCGGCGGCAGCAACAGCCGTCACAGCCGTGGCGGCCACCAGCGCCCCCACCTCTGCAGCCTGCGACAATGGGCCGTGATAGCAACGAGAGGACGGCCAGGGGGGATAAAAGGGCGAGATGACATACCGGCCGAGGTCGGTGAGTTCCTTGTTGATCCGCTTCAGAGCCATTTTGTGTGTGTTGTTGGGCTGTGGATGTGTGAGGCTGAGGGTCCTCGGAGTGGTTGGTTGGTTTGGGCGGGTGATTGAGATTTGGGGGAGAAAAGAAGTCGGAGGGCTGCAAGGCAAGGTCTTGTTTTAACTCGGGTCAGCAGTTGGAAGCACGCAGAAGGCCAGTGAATCATCAAAGGGGGCCAGGCAGGCCAGACAAGACAGGCGATGTGTTAAAATGGCAGTTGATCAGGCGAAATGCACGAGGTTGGGGGGGGGTTTTTGGGTGGCGTGCAGGCTGAGGATGGATGGATGGGTTTTGCAGGCTCGACTCACAAGATGCGGGTGATGTGGCGGGGTGAGGGATGATGGTATCGTAGTCTCGGGGGTGTTGGGGAGTAGGATCGGTTTACAGGTCAAGGTCGGGAGCGAGAAAGAAGCTGTCGGGCGACGGCCGGGAGGCAAGGCCTAGTACTGCTGTTAGTCTGTGCTGCACAACTCTGTGGCGGGCAAGGGCAGGGCGAGGTGGGTACCTTAACAGTCGGTGGTAGGGGGACGAGAAAACCCGGAGCAGCCAGCCAGCCAGCCACTCACTCACCCATCACCCAGCCAGGCATTCAGGCAGGTAGGCAGTTAGTCAGTCAAGTCACACCTGCCAACAGCACACATCTCTCACCAAGCACATGGCAGGCGCCTGGCTGCAGGTGCATGGAGGCCCAAGCAAGCAGGCAAGTGGGACAAAAGACGACCTGACCCCGTCGGGCCTGAAAGCACGGCCCTTCTCTGCAGTCCTGAACACAAGACCAGTTCCCTACAGCACCCACTCACAAACAATACTCAAGTATACTTTGCCCGGGGGTTTGGCACAAACGGTACGCCATTCACAATAGTACACCACCAACCACCAAACAGCACCCAACACCGCCACCCCAGCTGTCTTGTCTGGCCTGCAACCTGGTTATTGAGTTCTCAGCCTTGCCCATGTTTTGCCCCAGCCAGGCCAACACCACCCATTCACATCTCGGCTCGGCTGCCCCATCTGCCGGGAAAAGCGACAGACCCTGCCATGCTCGACCATGCATATACATGGTAAAGACATGTCAAGCTCAGGAATGACGTCGATCAGTCATGTTGCCAGGGGCGCTAAAGTCAGGGGTTCAAAAAGGGGGCCCAGATCGATCCGATCGTGACCCGGCCTGGCCGGACGAGCTGCCGGAGTGCAGCACGCACGGCATGGTTCTTTGCATACGGTCAGGAGCCACGTGAGACGTGTCTATTGCCCCCAGGCCCAGGGTTACATGAAGGTGTATTGTATTACTCACTCGGTGAACATACGGCACTAGTATATCAAGCATCTCTGCCGTGCACTATGAGCCGGGCCGAGACGCTATTCCAAGTGAGCAGCACATCTACAGAACAACAGCTGCAAATTACAGCCGCTACGCTCTTGCAGGCTATGCAGCAATGACGCTTTCCCCTCTATGCCTCCCTATGCTCAGACAAAGGCCTGGATGCCAGTTATCGCCCTGCCAAGTATCAAACCTGCATGAATGTATTAGCAGAGCCACGTTGAAAATGGGCAAGAAACGGAACGAGGCCCGAAGCTTGGGGGAACGACAGAGCCCAACGTACTGTGGATATCACTCTGGCCCTCATAAGTCTGCGTGACAAACAAGTTGGCCACATGCCTGCCGATGGCATACTCGTCGCTGACGGCATTGCCCCCAAACACCTCCTGCAGCGCCCGGGCATTGACCAGCGCCCTGTCGCAGTTCTGCCTCTTGATCATGCTGATCATCTCGGGCGTCGCCTTGCCCTCGTCCTTGAGCCGCCCGACCTGCACCGCCGCCAGCACCCCGTACGCCGCGTCCGTCGCCGCGTCGGCCAGCTTCTTCTGGACGAGCTGGTAACGCGCGAGGGGGTTGCCCCTGAACTGCCGGCGCTCGAGGGCGTACGCCCGCGCCCGCTCGACGCAGTCCTCGAGCGCCCCCATCGTCCCCATCGCGATGCCGTACCGCGCGCTGTTGAGGCACGAGAAGGGGCCCCGCAGCCCCTCCACGTCCGGGAACATCATCTCCCGCGCCACCGGCGCCCCGTCCAGGTGGATCATGCCCGTGATGCTGGCGCGCAGGCCCGTCTTGTTCTTGATGGCGGGCGTCTCCAGCGTGCCGGGGGGGCAGGCGCCGCGCTCGACCAGGAACCCGCGGATCCTGCCCGAGTCGGCGAGCCTCGCCCACACGAGGAGGACGTCCGCGATGGGGCTGTTTGTGATCCACGTCTTGGAGCCGCTGAGGAGGTAGTAGCCCTCCCTCTGCGGGTGCGGCCGCGCCGTCGTCTCCATGCTGCCCGGGTCCGAGCCGTGGTTCGGCTCCGTCAGGCCAAAGGCGCCGAGGATCTTGCCCCTCGCCATGCCGGGGAGGAACTTGTCCTTCTGCTCGGCCGTGCCGAACTCGTGGATCCCGCCCATGACCAGCGACGACTGCACCGACATGCCCGACCTGTACCCCGAGTCCACCCGCTCCACCGCCTTTGTGATCAGCCCGCCCGCCACCGTCGACACGCCCGCGCAGCCGTACCCGTCGATCGTCGCGCCCAGGAGGCCGAGCTCGCCCATCTCGGTCAGGATTTCGCGGTGGTAGTTCTCATCGCGGTACGCCTCTGTAGGGTGTGTTCAGGGAGGAGTCAGCAGCTGCTCGACGAGGTCTAGATGTTGGAAGAAGGTGTTGTTGCTGGGTGGCGGGTGCTTGTTGAAAGGCACGAGGGGCAAGTAACGTAGGTGGTGCGGTGCTGTGCTGTGCGTCACGTACGAAGGACCCTGGGCAGCAGCAGCTCCTGGCAATACTTCTCCGCCGTGTCGGAAATGGCCAGCTCCTCCTCCGTCAGCAGGTTCTTGTAGCCGAGAGGGTCCTGCCAGTCAAAGGACGGCGCAGACGACGCAGCCACCGCGTAGTTTCGCCTGGGGCTGACCCGCAAGGCTGGGGCGCTCCTCCGGGCGCATCTCGAAAGCAGGGCCCTGGACATGGTCGCGAGAGGTGCAATTGGTCCCAATGGAAGTCCCAGAAAGAGTAGACTGCGGGGGAGAAGAAAAAGCCGGGTAGGGGGGCAATGCTGCCCTTCTCCTCTCGGTTGTCCGGTCTCGGTCTCGATGACGCCAAAGAGGTGGGAACGGGCCCCGGGCCTCGGCTCATCGACGGCGGAGGCGCGGTCTACGGTTACCCCCTTCGGTTTGGCACTTGATCCCCGCTGATTGTGATGAGCATGCCTGCCACAGGCCACGAGATATAATACCGCCAAGAGCGAAATTGACTCTGTGAGATTGGTCACAGAGACTTTATCTATCCCGCTACAAATGTCTCAATTGTTTCATTGCAGATGATCTGCAGTATTCTCTCCCCAGGACCGAATCACACGGAATAACCCACTGGCAGGTTCTGGTCGCCATGCATCAGCGTAGATATTTTCTCGTTCTATGGTATTCATATTCATGGCCGTCACCCCCAGGAAATAATGTCTATTTCAACCACACCCTCCGCGGAGGACCATGCAATGATGAGCGCCTAACAGAAAAAAACAACAGGAATAATGTACTAACGCCAGGTCCGCCACGAGACAGACACATGGTATGAATACGTAGACGACCTACAGCAGTAGCAGCGCACCAAAGGCGATGCCGCAGAGCAGGACGAGCATCTCCACGAGCCGGTCTATGCTCGCACCCGCCGTGACAGGCATCGTGGAAACAGGCTTGGAGCCGTTGTTGGCTGCGCCCGTGCCGGACGCCCCCTCTGGAGGCGGCGCGACGGGGCCAGCACCAGGGGCGCCAGGAGGAGGAGGAGGAGGAGGAGGCAGCGCATATGGGCCGGCATCAGAAGAGCCCGGAGGAGGGGGAGTCAGCGCACCAGGGGCGCCCAGAGGAGGGGGAGGCAGCGCACCAGGGGCGCCCGGAGGAGGGGGAGGCAGCGCACCAGGGGCGCCCGGAGGAGGGGGAGGCTGGGCGGCGCCGGCCTCCTCCGTGGCGGCCAGCCTCTGTATGGTCCTGGTGACGGCGACGAGCAGCGTGGTGGTGTACCTGGTGGTGAGGTCCACGACGGTGGAGACGACGACGGTGCTCTCGGCCGGGTTGTACGCCATCTCGCTGGCAGTGGTGACCACCGCGGGGGTGATGACGCCGTCGGCGCGCGTGCGCGCCACCGTCACCTCGCACGGGGTCGTGAAGATCTCGGCCGTGATGCAGGTCGTGCCGATGGGCACCGCGTACACTGTCGCCTCGGGCTCGCACACGGGGCAGCGCGTGATGGTCGTCGTGACGGTCAGGTAGACCGTGTTGGTGTACGAGGGCAGCACCGCGCCGGAGCTGGACGGCGGGACCGTGGTGCTTCCGGCTGGCGCGCTGGTCGTGGTCGTGGTCGGCGCTGTGCTTGACGTCGACGTGACCGGGGCGACTATGAGCAGCTCGATGGCGAAGGTGTATGTTGCCGCTGGGGCCTGCCTGCGTGCGGGGGGTCCATTTGACCCCGTGGTGGGCTGGCCAGCCGTTACTGTGATGATCAGTGGTCCAAGAGGGAAGTCGAGCGGGACCGTGCCATAGAAGGACGTGGTATTGGTGCTGTACAGGAACCACGCCGGCGATGGGGTCCAGGAGAGCGCCTGGTCGCCGGGGTTCCGGAGGAAGGGTGCGATGCTGATCAGGAACGTCTGCCCGGGGCTGAGAACCACAATCGTCACGACGGGGGCGACACCGGAAGTAGTTGAGCTGGGAGGTGCTGACCCGCTGCTGCTAGGACCAGAGCCCGACGGGAGAGAGCTCGTCGTAGGGACCCCGCCACTTGATGATGGCCCTGAGCTGGAACTCCCCGGAGGCGAGATCACAGAGCTTGTAGTAGGCAGAACGGCACTGGTGCTCGTGGGGGTTGTCACCACGCTGCTGCCGACCGAGCTTGAAGTAGTCACGTTTGCAAAGCTGCTGGAGCTCTGTATGCTGGACGTCGGTATGGTCACGCTGCTACTAGAGGACCCAACAGCAGCAATGCCGGCGTAGTAGCTATAGATGAAGCCGAGGGTGCCGAGGTCGATGCCGCCGCAGTACGATGCGTTGTATGGCACGTCGCAGTTGAACGAGCAGTCCGAATGGTCACTATCGGTGTAACTCGTGGTGACGGCCGGGGGGGACTGCCAACAGGAGCAGAATCTGGGTCAAGTCAGCAAGGACGCTTCTTCCAACAGGGTGCGACAAGGCCCATGGCAAGCGAGACTTACTGGGCTGTTATGCCCGCGTACTGATAGCCCTGGCTATTGCAATATGTGAGGCACGGCGCGGGGCCCTGAGGATACAAGTCGGTGGTAGTCCTGATGGTGGAAGTGTCGAGGGCAGCGCAGCCCACGTACGTGATCTCTGCCCTCACCCCGAGGGCCAGCAAGGCGGTGCTGGCGGCCAGTGCGTGCAGTCTCCCCATGCTTGGTTGACGGTTGCCTCTGCCGATGGGGGTGTCTACAAACGCGCGAATGAATGGTCGGTGGGTCATCCGGAACAAAAGAGCGGCAAGACAGTTGGATCACCAAGCCCGCGATGAGGAACGATGGTATTTATAAACAACGACAGGCAGAGATACGAGAAGCGACAGACAGGAGACGCAGAGCTGGGCGGACGCGGTCCACGGTCCTTTTCAGTTCCGCGCACCGCAGGGCATGACACGTCGAGAGCGCAGATATGACAACAAGACAAGGCTGTTCCGACGCGCTTCCATTAAGATGGCGATGGCGGCCGGCGGCCAATGGGCAGATGGGGGCCGAGACATGCTCGTGGTTAAAGAATGGCGGTGCAGTGTTGCACGTTCCAGTGAGCACCTGGAGGAATGTGTGGAATGTCTTGGCCGCCATCGCGACCGACGTATCAATCCAGCTGCGCAATCCATTCCTGTAAGATGGCCTGGATGGAATCGCTATTCTTCTCCAAGAACATCATGTGCCCATTCCCGTGGATGCCAGCTGCACCCAGCTCGACGTGCTCCAAGGAGGTGCATCCTGCCTGCCGGAGGTAGTCCACAGTGCAGTAGTCGTATGGTGCATGAAACGACGACTCTGCCGTCACCACCAGGACGGGCTTGTCAGCCAGGTTGGCCAGCCTGCGCGGCGCAGGACTGTCCGCCTGCAGGGTGCAGTCGACGTGGTCGTGGTCTGGCGCCGGGACAGTCTTCCTGACCAGGTCGACGGCAGGGTCGGATACTGGCGGGTCGTAGGTGAGCGGGATATCTGCAACCCCCCAGGCCCGAGCCGGAGAGCTGCCCTGCACGCCTGCGTTGGTGAAGGGCGGGCCCGAGGGCTCGAGGAGTATGAGGCCTGCTGTGAGACGCGGGCGTGCGTCTGCAATCACTATCGGCAGCTGACCGCCCGAGCTGTGGCCGACGACGACGGCGGGCTTTCCAATTCGGTCGAGCAGTGCAGCGCCCGAGATTTGGGTCTTGTGCTGCTGAAACGTCAGGTTGGTCGTGTACTGCACCTGGGATGCGTAGAAGCGATCGAAAACCGGGTCGCCCATCAAGCCGGTGCCGTTCCACTGCGTATGCAATGCTGCCTGTGGCCAGAGGTTGTACCTCTGACTTGCGGTAAAGCGCTGCTGCAGGTCCTCAGCCGCAAAGGGTGGTGCCAGCCCGGGGCCGGTGTCTGGCTGCCATGTCGAGCGGCCTCGAGACGGCTGGTCGACGAGATACAGCTCGTAGCCCTGCTCGACGAAGCGAGAGGCCCAGCCGCGACCGCCGTCGGGCTTGGTGAGCCAGTTCTTCCGGGGCAGTCAGCCTCTGCTCGATGCGTCATCTCATGCCGAGGCAAACCTGGTGGGTGGCCTACTGACCGTTGCTGTCTGTGCCGAGCCGTGTAGGAAGACGATGGGGAGGCGTTGGGTAACACCATGCACGGGGACGAGGTGCTCGACGTAGATCTGGTCCTCAAAGACATGCTCGCCCGCACTGTTCTTAGCGTACTGGCCGCCGGCTTGGAAGTAGTCCCGGATCATGGGGGCCTCGCCCTGGGGCGCCTGCGCGAGGGCAGAGGCGAGACCAACGGCAGGCAACGGCACGGTAGAGGCGCCCACGAGGAGGATAGCAAGCACGGTGGGCATGGCTGGCAGGAGGAGGGCCGGATTCCGCAGACCGGTGTGTTATTGACAGAGGTGAGGCGACCAGGATCGAGGGCGAGAGCCAGGCCGCTGCCGACGCCGTTGCTTTTATCTGAGTCGTCGGCGTCGCGGCTCATCTTGCGCCTCATCCACACTCTGCCCGCATGGGACCCGAGAGGCAGAGAGGGTCCGTATGACATGGCGCTAGACTGCGGGGAACCTGGGCGCAGACTGGCGTCGTGACATGCCAGGCTGGCTGCCCGGGGCAAGAGAGTGATTGTGCGGTGGATCACGTCGTTACAACGGGCCGCCGATCCTGGCCAGACCTGTCAGCGGGACAGACCAGATCATGGCATGTATGTGAGATGCAGGCGGCACGGACAAGAGAGACGCAGAGGCGGGCGCGGCGCAGGTGGCAGATTCTCGATGAGCGTCAGGCATGGAAGAGGGAGGGTCTCGAAGAGAAGGGGTTCGACCAGAACCAGACCGGTCGAGCACTTTTTGTCTCTCGAGTTGCCGTCGCGGCACGATCGGGGGGCGTGCAGGATTAGGGGTCTAGTCTGGTACTTCTCTTCCTCCTCCGTAACCTCTTGTAGACCAGATGCCGGAGGAGGAGCAGAGCAGCAGGGGGGCCAGAGGAGGAGACTAGATAAATAAGGTCAAAGCCCGCCCCGGAGGAGGCGTCCAATGGCAGCTGCCACCAAACGCCATCTTACCCCGGACGAGGTGGTCGGTCCATGGGACAAGATTCGTGCCTTTCGACGGCTCACGGTACTGTTTGCCAGGCAGGCATACGGGAGAGAGGAGGGTGTCAGGTCATAAAACCAGCCAGGGAGGGTGTGTGAGTCCTCTGGTCCTGTGCAAGTCCTGCAGCCAGGGCGAGGGCGAGGGCGAGGGCGAGGGCGAGGGCAAGGGCAAGGGGGGGAAAAAAAGAGGCGTGGCCATGGTCGCACATGGGAAGCACGCAAGCCTGAGAGCTGAGTGGCACGAGCAGCATCGGCATGCATGTCTGTCTGCTGCTTGTGTGTGCCCAGCCTCCCCTGTCGTGGCTTTTTCTTGTCCTGTACATGCCATGTCATATTATCAATCACCTCAGCCGGTCCTGTCCATCCGTGGCGTAAATGCATTTTCCGTTTGCCTGTCTGCCTGCCTGCCTGCCTGCCAGCATGCAAAAGTTGACCTGTCTGCCTGCGACGTTGTATGCAGCTGGATGGTTGTAATCTATAGACACTAGACTGCTGGGAAGATGCTGGATAAGTAGTGTGTATATCGCGTATATAGTCTATATAGGTACGTACCGGATTCCCAGGTACTGCGTGATAGCCAGACCCAGCACCCGCCGCCCGGGCTGCTATCAGAGTCTACTCCACTGCCCTGCCCATCTTGACCATTTCGCTCCGCTCCCCCAGCGGATCATCCCGCCTGCCCGCCGATGAGCAGCATCCCCACTTGGATGAGGCGCCTGGGATATGCGATGGAAGGATCAGGATGGGGAACTGCTTGGCTGGTGGGGGAGCACAGGAGGGTGTCGGACGGCATGTCATGGATGCCTGCACACGCAGTGGCGAGGCGATACCGGGAGTCTGGGCCAGGAACACCAGCGACCCGGGCGGGGCAGAACAGACACCCCCCTCTCATAATAGTCTCGATAGACCACGCAGTCACCCACACGCTCGACAGGCACACGCCCCTCCTCCTCACACACCTCACTCATCACCCACCGGACACCGCAGCCAAGGAGACCGACACCAGGTCTTGTTACTACCGTACAATAACCCCCGACCGACATCATCCGTCAATCAGCACCACCACCACCCTGCTCCATCGACGCCGCCAACCAGCAGCCGCACCAGCGACACGGTATCATTGCCACGAGATGGCGCTTACATGATGACACGGCATCATTGGAAACACCTGCGTATCCGGTTCACTTGATGACAACCCCGCCACAGCCGGGAATAGCCACCCAAAGTCCCAGGCAAGCCAGACGCCGAGAGGGCACACAGCAGCCAGCGACACACAGCATTAGCATTAGCATTAGCATTGGCATTAGCATCACGCATCACGCATCACGCATCACCCATCTAGGATCGAAGCGTCAAGCATCAGGAACCAAGCACCAAGTATCAAGCACGGCCCAGGCATCAAGCATCTAGCATCAACGACCCGCCCCCCCGGGATATACCATGAACCCGGGTCGACCTTAACACTTGCACGACTTCTAGGTCTGGACTGCCACAAGCAAAAGCAAAAACCTTTGCAAAATCAGAACACTACATCTCAAGCGCTGTCTCATCCCGATCCCCCATCACACACAACCTACCACCGTCTCCCACCCCGCCCCCCTGACACGACACGACACGACACGACACCGGTTGGCTGATGGTTTCGGAGCAGCGCACAGTGAAAAGTATGAGGGCCGGCCAAGCAAACCAGGGCTGCTGGACATGCAAGAGTGAGTGATCACCCCCCCTGTTCCTCCGAGGCTGTTTTGTTATCGTCACTCTTCGTTGCTGCTGCTGCTGCTGCGGCGGCGGCGGCGGCGGCGGAGGAGGAGGAGGAGGAGGAAGAGGAGGAGGAGGAGAATGTGGTTGTTTCAAAGTTGAGATTGTTGCTGCTACTGTCGCTGCCGCTGCTTTATTGTTGTCGCTGGGCACGCCTCGCCTGCTGCCTCTTCCCTTTTCACTTTCCCCTGCGGCACATTGGGGTCAGATATCCATCTGACCTAAGCTGTCTTCTGCTGGTGGGCCCTGTCGCCTACTCCACTCCAGCTGTGCTCCGGCTATGCAACTTCACATCTGGTTGGGCTATGGCTTCTTTGGTCGCCAAAAATGGGCTCCTGCTGACACACGTCTCGTACTCGCGCGAATAGAAAGGAAAATCGGGTGTGATAAGGGCCTGCCCTCCTGCAACAACTGTGTGAGGACGGGCCGAGAGTGCATGGGATATGGCCTCCGGCTCGTCTGGCCTGACATACCGGATGGCCGCAGGAAGTCGCCCAAACTCTCCCTGCAGCACCACCCGCACGGCCAGCTGCAGGCGTCCGGATTGTACTACGGCCAGCAGTTCCTCAACATCTCATTCGACGATATCGAGCAGAACCGTCAGGATGTCAGCACCTTGGCCCTCCACGACCAACACGCCCGCCCTCAGCAAGCCCTGAGGCTTCACCCCGATCTGGTCGGCCATGAGGTCGAGCTGCTCGCCTATTGTGAGTTGTCGCTTTCGCCCTGCTCCTCCCCGTCTTGCCCTCTGACCACGCCGCCAGACGAACACAAGATCTCCCGCATGATCTCTACCATCGATGCCAACAATGGCTTCCGCCACGAGCTCATACCCATAGCCGTGAATGGGCCCAGTTTTGCCGCCAAGGCCCTCCGCAGCGCCATACTCGCCCTGTCAGCCTTCCACCGTTATGGACTCGGGGCCGCCCTGCCATACAAGATCCAAGCCCTCCGCTACCTGTCCTACTCGCTGGACAAGGAGTCCGCCACCGATGCGCCGCCCATTGAGTCCCAGCTCGCGGCTTCCATGATGCTCTGTGTGTACAACGTGAGTTCCACCCCGCAATTGTTACCATTTGGACGGGGGGCTATGGCTGAACACTGGCAGGTTTTTGACGAGGCTGAGGGCAAGTGGCATCTTCACTTAGACGGCTCCCGTAGCTTGCTGCATCGCTATGCTGACATGAGAGGCGGCCCACTCGACTACGACTTTCTCAATACGTGGTTTCTTTACCATGAGATACTGGGCTCTTTCAGTCAGCCGCACAAGCACAACTACGAGGGTGCATCATCGCTGGAGTTGCTCCATGGGAGTGACTGTGACAAGACCCTCATCATAGGCTCCCTCGGGTGCTCAGTCGAGATCATGGAAATCATCCACCACATCAATCAGCTGCGTTACCCAGCCACACAGAAATTCCACGTGAAGAACGGAAGATCTGAGCTCCCATCCGTCATGTGGACATGCCAAGGCTTACAGGACAGACTGAGCAGGCTGAATCAACGCCTACCACCAGAAATTGAAATGCAGTCAACCAAGGAGCAGACAAAGGTCCGCCTGACAGCAGAGCTGTACCGAATCGCCGCCGTCCTGTACCTCCGCTCCGTCTGTCCCAACATAGATGCCACAAATCAGACACCAATGTGGCTCCAGGCGGGCTTCAGGGTCCTTGCAAACCAGGAGATCTGCACGAGCCCTTGGCCATTGTTCGTCATCGCCTGCGAGTCCCAGATGGACGACCAGAGGATCATGATCCTGCGGACACTGGATCGCATGGATGCGGATCGGAAGATCGGCAATGTCTTTGTTCTGAGGTATCTCATCGAGAGATACTGGAAGCAGCAAGACCTCCAGGCGGACGGTGACCGAGCTAAGCCATTGAAATGGTGGGAGCTGATGTGCTTTGATACTGCCGCACCGTGGTTTATCTGAGCTCTCGAGCGCCGGGGGTACGGAACCCAAAAAGACAAAGGGCAACAACACTAAGAGCACGGCCGCAGCAGGACAAGTGGACCATCTCGGGCTACATCCCACTCTCCTTCCATCGGTCAATACGCATCAATTCATCAACATGTACGGCATTCTTGGCTCGCGGCACCGCCGCTGAGATGTAGTGAAGGGCACCTAGCATTCCATGACGCAGGATTCCCCGTTACCCTTTACAAAATTCGATTCACCGGGAGGATATTACATCAATGAGTCCTGATTTGATCTCTTGGTCAAGCACGGCCACCGCCATCATTGCTGGTAAGGGAATTGGACAAGGTGCGACCAAAGTAGCTGGACACCGCCAAAGACGCATCAGCGAGTATAGATACCCGGGCTTGTTTGAAGGCCTATCACATAGTGTCTCCTGTTCCCGATTTTTCATGAGCGAACTGGGCCATTCAAGGAAGGAGTTGCTGGGATTCCGCCGGGTAAATGACAGGGCCAGCTATGACAATATGAGTACGGCGCAAAAGGGTCTCCTTTGTGGATGAGCCCAACACCAGAGTTGGACAGGGAAAATTTGGAGCACTTCGTTTTCTGCGTGCAGGAGTTGACGGGGTCAAAATTGAAGGAATTCATTTGGTTGTTGAGGTGGTTGAGAGAACCCCGATGGTTTCTTTGAGCTGGGCCAAAGGAAGTCCTGGAAGACTGACGTTGAGGACTTTTTACACATCGTGATATCCCCAATAATGAGACTTATTTCAGGCCCTCACATGACCTAGCTAATAAGCGGTCTGGTCACACAACGGAGTTGTGTCAGGTGGCCGCTGTCCGGCCCGTGGACATTTACATGATTTGGTCCAGCACGCTGGAACAGAGCGGTCAAATTATCAAGGAAACACAGCTTACGCGGGCCCACCCAGCAACAGAGAGAACCCAGCAGATCCGCGCCATTTAGTATAATGTAATGTGAGAAGATTAACTCAGTTATGACTCCCGGACGCCGGGGCGGGCCGAGAACGTGTCATCCATATGTTATCACAGCTCTTATTTATATATTGTGATAATCATATCGATACCCCAGAGATGCAATGATACTACTGTGTCCATCTCGGTATCAAGTCCTGGTATATCTATGCGAAGACTTGTGCGCTGACGCATTGAAGCATTGGCAGTACTCAATAAGCTACCTACCTGAAGACCACACCAGCGCCTTCGAACCCGAGTCCTCCGGAGATCCCAGGCATGTTTGCCAGAATCACATCTACGTCTCGGGAGCTACAACCGCAGGCGAAGATCTCAACAATAATCTCATCCGATCCTAGCTCCCGAGTCTTGGATTCACCAGCGCCTGTCTCTGTGAAATGAAGCGCCTCCAGACCCCTTAATCTGTTTGTACACAAACCGATAATAGATTCTGAGATGGTGGTCCTCCTGCATTATCATGCATCTTGCGTTGGTCAATCCATCGTCCGGATATACCATTCCGACATACAATAGGCCGCCACGCTCAGCAATCTCAGACTCCTGTCAGCTGTGAGGGGTCTGCCTTTGGCTGATTGGGCATCTTTCAAAGCCGTATGTACGGCATTCACATTTCTTGCCATATTTTCTTCTGTCGTTGACTAGACATCGACTCTTATTATTCGAATCATAGGAACCTAGGCTCGAACAGTACGGAAGACACCATGCGCAACGGCCTTGAGAGGATCGGTGGAACCAATCTGGGAGCCCTGAGTTACCCACACTAAATCATGTTCCTTCTCTATTATCCTTTGAATGACGATCCATTCCGTCTCGGTGGTGGTCGCAAGCAATGGCCAAGCCAATTCATCAAGAATGAGCACCGTGAAATCTTGGGACAGTTCCAGAGGGCCAGCCGCCGACATATCAGTGATGAAGAGCTCGCTAATCTCCCAAGCACCTCTCCGAAGTTCCGAGATCGTGCGATCGACGATAGCAGACGGCTCAGACGACAGACGCAGAACCGTTACCTTGTTGTTGATAATTGGCGATGCAGGTGCTTGTTCGGGGCTGACTTCTGCAACCAAACAACTGTGATCAATCGTCTGGCGGGCTTTGGTGAAGCCATGGCTTAGCAGTCATTGGATTGGGCAGCCTCTGTCAACAATTGTTTCATCTACCGGCGAGGTAGAGTGCTCGGGGTCGTAGAATATTACACTGCCGACTGAAGTGAGAAGACGCAAGCTATTCACAAGCGCCTTGAGCTGATGGGGAAACTCTCGCTGTCGCCACACGATTATCGCCAGGTCAAAATCAAATCCCACAGCTGGGCTATCGAAGGTGGTACTGAATAGATCTAGAACACTAAAGCGGGAGCCCTGTACTTCTGGTCGCTGCGCATTCCGCTCCTGGGCTTCAGGAACGACGTGCGCATCGTTGCTGGCAAAATGTAACTGGGAACAAGCAGCGCGAACTGGGCGCTGGATGGAATCTCTGGCAAGCCAAAGCGATTCCGTACTCCCTGGAACCATATTGAACTCGATTACCCTCAGATTTGGCAACTTATGAGACACTGGATCCAAGATCCTCCGAAGCTGTTGCTCCGAATCGTCATCGATACCGGACAAAGCTTGCTTGAGTCTCGAGTCCGTGTCCAGGTGCTGGAAGTCGGGTTCCAAGCTTAACTGAGAATATGTGTGGGACAGGTAGGCATTCTCTCGGTCCTCCATAATCGGAGAGAAGGACAGCCCATTGACCTGCATGATCTGAGTCCCGCTGACACAGTCATATACAGAGGCTTCGCCATGAACCACGAATCGAGGAAGCTACCGACAACGCTTGTCCAGATTTCCAGGTATGACCGGAAATAATCACCTCATTGACGGCTCTTGGAACCAGTATCCTATCGGTGCTACAGCGATTGCCGCGATAAAGCGAGGGGAAGACGCTCTGCAAGACAGCGTCCAGGGGAGCCGGGTGGAACGGATACTCGGACTGCGGCTCCCACCTGGGCAGCGGCGGTTCCAACGAGATGAGGCAGCGCGATATTGGCTTTCCCTCCATGGCCTCGATGGCCAGCAGTTTCTGGAAAGAGGGGCCGTAGGAATATCCCGCGTCTTTGAAAGCCTTGTACCATTTCTGTCCGGGAGTTGGGCTGCTCAGAGGTAGGTGGCAATTTTCTTCAGATGTCCACAGTGATGATGTGGCATCACAACGTGCCTCCACTGGCCAGTCCGGTGCTGTTGAGCTACCATTTCTCATGGGATGGAGATAGCGACGATGATCCGGAATCGGGTTCCGCCAAAGACATGATTTTGTATTCCCACCATCCAGGTCCTAGATGTTGCATTAGCACCAGCAGCAGCATAACATGGACACCAACCGCGTCTTCAAGTATCAGTACCCGTCTAAACCGCACGTCTCGTAAGCAATACTGGCAATCGGCATCTTGAATGGCGACAAAAGCGACGATGTAGCTTGGCGAACAGCTTCCACGGCCATGGTAATAAAGCCTGCGGCGGAGAACAGTATCTCGGAGCCAATCTGATGATCGCGCAGCCACGGCAGATCCGACAGGCGGAGCATCTGGTGGCAGGAAGGGCTTTGCCACAGCGTACCGAGTACCTTACTGCGAAGCAAGCCATGGGCCGGAAACTGCTTGAACCGCCAGTCACTGCTAGCTAGACTCTCGTGCTAGTATCTGGTCGTTTGGTTCTACCGATAGTTGGGAAGGTCCACGGCTACAGCGGGCCTCGCCTCGTCCCGTCGCATGTTGACATTTTCTAGTGATATATCGGCGTTGTGCAGGTAGAGGTGGCCTGCGAGATCGAACATGGCACGAGCATTTTCCTTTATGTCACGCTTGGTGGCTACAACATATGTCACACGGTCAGCCTTGGCTGCTTCGATGATCTGCTTGATGGGCCCTGGGAGCGTGTTGCTCGGTCCAAGTTCTATGAGAGAATCTGGTGCCTGCGTATTGGATGCCAGCATCTCGTAGCAGGCTCCTTCGAACCGAACGGGAGCCATCATATTGGCCTTCCAGTAAGCACTACTGCAGACCTGATCTCTGGAAGCCATCTTTGTCGTCACGCTGGAGGCCATCTGAATCCCACTCTCATCGCTGTTCTCATTGTGCAAGTCTTTGGCTTCCTCGAAAACCCCATACTCTTTCAGTAGTACCTGGTAACGGTCCGCCATCGCGTCCATGTGAAGTGAGCGGTATGCCACTCCGACCTGCAAGATTCGAGCAAAGTAGCCGTTGAACTTGATGGTGTTTTCCAACTTTGATAGTTTTCTTACGGGTCCAGATATCGTTATGCTGCTAAGGCTGTTGTAGCAAGCAATTACCACATCTTCTTAGTCGGCGTTGGCAACATTAAGATATGCCCGGGCTTCTTCAGCGCCCATTCCAACTGCCGGCATGCCCTTCGCAGTTGTTTCGGAGGACCGTTTGGCTGCCAACCCCCGGAAATACGCCGTGAGAATGGCCTGCCTGCGGGTAAGGAACCCAGCGCTGCACGCAGTTGTTATCTCGCTAGAGCTGCAGGAGTCCCTCTATACAGGTGTAAACGCCTAGAGACCCAGCCCTAGATAAGAACCAGATCGCCGATAAAATTAAATTTTACGACACAATAGTGGGCGGCTCAAGCAGCTAAAGATTGCAAGGATTTCCAGCCGTCGGCGAACAGTCCAGGCTGCTTCTGCACAGCCCTCATCGCCATGATGCCCCCGACGGCTGCCACGGTTGCCGCCAGCAACAGCGCGGCTGGTGAGAGGCCAGCAGGCGCCTTGTTCCCCGCGCGCACCTCCTCGTCCGCGTACATCACCGAGTGGGACACGTCGGGGAGGTCCCACGGGCCCTTGAGCGCGCTGCCGGCCCGGATCATCTTGGTGGCGCCGTCGGCGTGCGCGGACGTGGGGAGCAGCGGCACGAGGATCTTGTAGCGGATCCTCTGGTATCCGCTGCCCCAGCCCATCAAGTTCATTGCGTCCTCGGACTGCTCGACGCCCGACGTCACCTCGTCGACCCGCTCTTCGGCCAGCCTGGTGAAGGCCTCGCCCAGCGGGGCCATGTCCCAGACAGGCGAGCCCTTGAGCTTGTCGCCCAGGGCGTCCTGCAGGCAGTTGACGAGCGTGGCTGCCGAGACTAGGCAGTTCATGCCGCCCTGGCCGGGGAGAGGGTTGAACTTGTGTGCGGAGCTGTGGGGCGTGAGCAAGTGACATTGCCGAGTTGGAGGGTGAGTGGAAGAGGGGACAGAGATTGGGGTGGCTGGCGACCTACTCTCCAATGACGACGATGCGGCCAAAATGCCACTTCTTCAGGGCGAAATGTGGCAAGGCCGTAATGCCGCAGTGCGCCGGGTCCCTGTGGTCGTATAGCTCATCGAAGTCTATGTGGAGCCCGTGCTTCCTCGATACTTTGGCGAGGATCTTCTTGCCGCGAGCAATCTCCCGCTCGTGTTCCTCGTGCGTGAAGCGAGGGATGCTGCCATGGGTGATCTTGCGGGCCTCCTGGGGCAGCCGAAAGGTCCAGAAGGTGCTATGTCGGCGCGTTGATTAGCTGGTACATCAAGAACCGCTCGAAGGGGTCCAGCAAAAATCGAGTGTGGCTCAAGAGAACATCAAGAACATACAAGCATCGTCCGTCTTTGCCAAACATCCAGCCGGCGTTGTACCCGTCACCCGCAACACTGCCAACTTCGCCACGGGGCATTGAGGCTCCGTATGTGGAGACACCAAAGCATGTGGCCCAGTCACAAATGATTTCTGCGGGTTTTCGTTCAGCATGCCTTTTTCTCACCCGAGGGGAATGCCATGAAGAAACAGACGAAAGCTTCCCTCACCGACCTTTCTTGTCCTCCGCGGGCACAGCACTGGCCGCCTCAGCATTCCTCCACATCTCCTCGCGGACTGTCGACCGCACGCCGTCGGCGCCCACGATCACCTGCGCCTCGAAGACGTCCCCGGCGGCGGTCTGGACGACGACCTTGTCGTCATAGTTATCGATACGGACGACCTTCTGGTTGACGAGGAGGCGCTCCTTCTCGCGGATGTGCTTGTGCAGGACACAGAGTAGGTCGTAGCGGTTGAAGAAGCCTATGTCGTATCCATGCCGCTCCCTCGCTATCGGTGCGTAGTTGACGAGGTGAACTTTGCCACTGAACCGATTTATGCTCAGTTCAGTCCTCCCAGGATGGTATCCGTCGCGGCGGCATTCAGCAAGAGATGCAATTGCGTCCGGCCTCTCATTGGTACTTACGTGTCTCCGTCCACACTTTTCATATTGGTGACGGGCTGGTAGATGGCCTCGATGTCTTCGAGCAAGCCTAGCTGGTGGTAGATCCGCAGGCCCTGGGGCTGGAGTGCTATGCTGGCTCCGACATTAGGAGTGAGGCTGTCGTAGGCTTCGAGGAGGAGATACGGCACGCCGAGGTCCTGCAGCATCAATGCGAGGGAGAGTCCGGTGAGGCCGCTCCCGGCGATTATAACCGTGGTCTCGCGTTTAACTGTCGCCATTGCTCGGATCTGACGACCTACGTGCTCTGGTTATTGCAGCGTGCCGAAGGGGATCTGAGCGGATAGTGAGGTGAAGACTAGATACTTGAGATAGGGGGAACCTCGATTTAGGTAGTTATTATTAAGAGCCATGGGCTGAGCGTGGCGATAATTGATACTGGGGTTAGTGGTTATTAAAGGTGGAATTGCTGTGACCCCACCAAAAAGTAAAAGGTCCACGCACCTAGCTACTTTGGCCAATAGATAAAGAGCAAGTAGTGTGAAACGCATATGAAAGTGCATGCAGAAAGTCACAGGGAGCTCCATCGGACCCCAAAATCGCCCCGACCCCGTCCTATAATACTACCAGGCCCTGCCCAACTAATATTATGATCTCTGTTCCCTTCGATCTCGATATTGTTTAATAATGTTTTGAGCTGGGCATAGGTTGTATACTTAGTGGGTTATTTTGATTTTCCGTACTTTCAGATTGAACGAGGTAGGACTTTCAAAGGGGCTTGTGATTTGCTTATGTGGTGAGCAACTTTTTTGAATCCAATCTCAATCCCTAATCTAACGCTGGGTCTTCTGAGCTTTACGACTGCATGAAGGGACTGCAGCTCCTTTTTTTATTAAGAAAAGGAAATTGTGACCAGATGTAAAATAAAACTAGCTCAATACCTAAGTATTCTAGAAATCGATTTGTGGTCTCAGCTGAGGTATTGTGTGTGCTGCCATGGGTAGTTATTATGTGGCGGCTCCGGTCGACATGTAGAGAATCCACTCCGATGTTAGTATAATGGGCCCCTGGAATGTCATGTCACCCATTGAAGATGAGACAAAAATATTTATCGTTAGTCATATCTGAATTTATAATCGAAGATATAAAAACCATAAGCATAAACGCCATTTTTTTTATAGAGAGGAAAACCTAGTATTGGTGGTCTAGTACAGACTCCAGCATATCAGCGAGTATGCTGATTCCCATCGGCGCAACATCCGAGTTTGCCTGGGTCCAGTCCGTGTTGATGATGGCGAAGCTGCCGAGCCCCCTGTTTACAAGGTCAATGACCCATCTCACGGCGAACCCCGACGTCAGACCGCTCCCCTCAAAATGATGGATCAGGATGGCGGACCTGTCTGCCACTCCACTCTCCACGACGTCGTCCAGCACGGTGCTGTTGTAAGACTCGGCCTCGCCCTCGAACATGACGACCGTGTCGGCGATCTGAAAGTACTCATCGTGGCTGCACGCCTGCCCGAGGTTGAACACCTTGGTATACCCCCCACGGTCCGCCAGCTTTGTGACCTGCTGCATGAAGCTGACGTCGTTTGCGCCCCTTGTGCCATTCCAGTTGGGCGTCTCATCGAAGAATATCCCGTCTATGGTGATGTCTGCCCCCGTGTAGTGGTTCCATTGGTTCCAGTCTTTGATGTCGGTGGTGATCTCATCTAGGTCCCTGGAGCCGTAGCCGGCAGACACATAACCCAAGGTGTCGACGTTGTCATAGGAATGGAGCTTTGAGACGGCACTGATCCAGTGAGTGTTGTATCCGGGAGTTGACCCGCCCGGGCCGGAGCTGGGATTGAGGACGATCTGGAAGTCGATGGATGGGTGGGTCTCAATGGCATTGTAGATGCTAGTCCATCCCGCTCCTGTAGTCGGATAAACATACAAAGGGAGCAGGATTTTGGTTGCGGAAGCAGCGGTTGCTGCTAATACGGCAGGGAAGAGATAGAAACTGTGCATCTTGAGTCACGTGTTAAGTATACCTACTTAAGTAGGTATGGTAGGGACCGACGGGTGCTTGTGGGTAAGCCGTGGGAGAAGTGATGCGAGGGAGAAGACACGGCTGGAAGAAAATATTCTCAGGATTTTGCCTTAGACAAGGAGTGTTTTGAATGTCGATGCAAGGCCGAGTTATCGGCACGCTGTATCCGAATCATCTTCTCGACAGAGCCTGAAAGCATGGAAAAGTCTGGAACGGAGAGCCTCGCGGCGAAGGGCAGGGGAGGGCGGAATTACACATGTGGGCACTTATTATCCAGGCACCCGATGGCTGAATTGCTGAGGAAGGGACGCGTGGCGTGAGTGAGGCGCTCCCGAAAAAAACAATAGTAGGCTTCTGATCCGGACATACCAAGCGAGCATACCACGTCGACGTCCCGAGCAGCCGGAGAGTGTCACACCCCCCTCCCCCTTCTGAGAGGAATGGGGCCGGGACGCGACACTATTGATGACTTGGCAGGTGCTATCGCATGGGAACTATGGGATACACAGCTGGATGACGAATCTGGGCGACAAGTCTGTCCAGACCGGCGGGGCTTCAATTTGGGATCTATGCAGGCCGATTGGCATGGGGTGCCGTTCCGAGTCGCATGTTGGGATACCTTAGACGATATTATTAGTGCTGCAGGCTGCCATTGTCTTTAACCGGATTAAGCGAGCCATAAGCTGCCTGTAGTGTGCTGTACAGGAAGGGTTTGGGGATGCGAACTATTCTTCTTCATAGCATCCGAGTGGACGATGATCCTTTGCCCCTTGCAAGCGACTTGGCGATGATGACATGCATGAGGGAAGCCTGGTTGCGAGAATCGGGCGAATTAGAGGCGCTGCGGAAAATTTACAATCTCACCGAGAGGGACTCGAACGCTTCTAGAACCCTGGCACGTCATGTTCATATTCTGTGGATGCTGCGCACTTTGCGGATGTTCAGACGTGATGTCGACGATCGACGATGGCACACATGGACATGGCTGCGAGAGGGAGCATTGGCGTACAAAACAACGAATACACCTAGGTTCAAGACAAAACTGCGAATTACATAAAGATGTTGAGACTGATCAATCAATCAGCAAAATTGGAAAGGCCTCAAGATGTATTGCAGCATAGCCGGAAAATCTGCCAAAGAATACAATGGCGATACAGTTGTGAAGAGACACGGCCCTCAGATGCCCATGAAGAGCAGGTGGGTCGAGCAAAGCATCCTAAAGCCTGGGGGCGAAGGAGGGTACTTACCAAGATACCTAGGTAGTTTACATCTCTTACGCAGCACCTGCAAAGCCATCGGGCGTGATTGACCTTCAATGTTTGCTACCCAATGTTGACCCTGAACCGATCAGTTAGCTGCCAGTGTATCAGGATGATACCGCGTTTCCGCGACAGATCAGAAGGGAGATGCTTATCTGTAAAGATGTGGAAAGGGAGGGGGCACTTGTGCAGATTTACTGATTGTCACACAAAAGCTGGAATAAGGTTCATGACATAGACTGATGATCCATATTTCATAATTTAACAAAGTTGAAATTCTTAGCCACTGCCTATGAAGACGGCATAACATTCATAGCGCATTCCTGATTTAGCTGAATATAACAGTTCATCTTAACCAAAAAAGACCAGTATATATTCAATTTTTCAAAAGATCATTGACATCTAATGATGGAGATAGAATCTAGAAGGCCTTCAGCCTTGAAGCGAGGCTGTATTATAGTAATCATAATTGTTTATTTACACAATCTTCCCTTTTCATCTACCAGCCACTCGTCACTGCCGACTCCAGCATGGGCATAAAACCGACCGTCTGGATCCCACTTGTCTTTCACCTGCATCAGACTCTCATAATTCGACCCATAAGATGCTTCCTTCCAGTCCTCCTGACCCGGGTTGCCCTCGCTCATATAGGTGCCGGACTCTGGTGCTACGGCAGTAAGAAGCGGCAGTACATCCCCGACCAAGGTTTCCTGCTTCAACAGGTTCGATTCCCTTGTTGCAGTCCAGTCCCATTGCGCAACAATCATTTGATGGAGTGATGCATTACGCCAGGCTGGGAGTACAACGTTGGGGGGAGCGGCAGACGATAGTGTCGGAGTTGACAATGCGGTTCCGACGATCCATAATGAGCTATTCTGCATAGGCGAAATTTGGCGCTGCGTTCCGGTCAGGGAAGCTTTCTCATCGGGGGAGTTGGAGATGCTGCGTGGGATCAGCCGTGAGGCTTGGATCACAGAGGACGGTGGCAGTTGGTAGGGCAGCGGGGGATAGAATGCTCAGTAAAGGTCTAAGAAAGAATCACACGAGGTGATGTTCAGGGTCTAGGGAATCCCGAGGGCAGTGAGATTTGCAAGGAAGGGGTTGATCAGAGCCCAAATGTCATCGGATGATCGATCCGGAGGACTTAAGGGCTGTAGGGAGAGCGTCCCGTCCGAAATCACGTATGCGGCTGTTGCATTCTCCTTCAGCCAGGTAGGGATCGAGTTGTGGAGCACTTCTACCCCAGACCAAAACGAATCAATGCTTGGGCTGGACGTGGTATTGAACGTAACAGCCGCGGAAGACATCATGCCGCCAGGAAACGCCTTGACGACGACGCTGATAACGACACCAAAGACACCTGTGCCGCCACCACTAGGTGCCCAGTACAGATCAGTATTCTGTGACGGGGTTGCTGTTACTCGTTGTCCAGATGCAGTAACCACATCCCACTCAAGGACGTTATCGGTCGCTGAGACCGTACTTGGTGTTGAGGAGTGAATGCCCGCCGCCAGAAGTATAGCCTCCACCAATGCTGACAGAAGGACATGTGCCTCCTAGAACCCGAAGCCCCTTTTTCTTGGAGATCGGAGATTCGCACCGGAAAAAACGGAGGGTACACCGGTACAAGTACACCCCCCGTGCGCCAACATTATTTTGCACCACCCATTCACCATACAAATCAATAATACACAGTTATTAACTACACATCTATCGCTATATACAAATGCCACTATTGTTGCTTCCGCTTGCCCCCATCGTTTCTTCTCCCCTAGTGTTTTGCTACTTCTTTCATCTACTGGGGCATTCCTTAACCGATCCAAGCACCTAAATCTCCTCCTGGGTCTCCTTCTCGTTGCCAATAAGGTCCTCCACAGTTAGATCTACCTATAGCAGCTGGTTGACCATCTCACAAGCACTCATACGGTGCTTCTTGGCTGCTAGCTCGGGTGTTGCGGTCGTTGCCGCTGGTAAGGCTGCAGCTGCAGATCGTTACTTCGGAAGCTAACAAGTAGCTAGCTTCATAAGCCCTGCTTCCAACTACTTATCCCGTTAAATGGCTTCTCGCTTATTCTTCCTGCTATGGGAGTCCTTCTTATTAAGGGACTGGAGGGTCTTATTATTCCATTTGAATGCTGAATTAACTTATTGCACAGAAGCTATAGTCGCCCTCATTTTATCGCCTGCCCTACTACCCAGACTAGTAGTTATTAAGGTTGTCTTCTTGCCTAATATAGCCTTCCCATGGTTAGTAAGGATTCCATCTTCTTATGCATCAAACGTACTCTCATCGCAAGGTCTTCCCTTTATAGCAGTAACCTTTATAGGCGAGTGGACTATAAGGAGAGGATTCCTAAGCAAGAGATTACAATCCAGCCAATAAGACTTATAGATATCCTCCTTCTTTAGGGGCAACTTAGCGTTATGCCTATCTATAAGGCGGTTTATATAGGGCAAGCCATATTAGGTATAAATGGGGCAATTATATGTAACTAGCAAGCAGTTGCCCTATGGGATCTGCTTCTTAACTATATATAGTGCTTAACTTCTTATTGTTGTAAGAAGGTTAAGGGCCACCCATAAGACTTAAAGCGGAAGCTTACTAAGCTACTTCTTCCTATTAAACTTCTCTAGGGAGTATGTCTTCTAGCAGGCTTCCTCAGCATGCAGGGCATAAGAAATATTACTAATTATCTCATTGGTAGCCTTAATCAGGTATAGAACATTTCCCATCCCATAGCCAAGAAAGACCTTTAATTTACAGTATATAGCCTTTATAGAGGAGGTTGCATATATGTTGGAAGGGCGAATTTTCCGGCATTTGCAAATTTGCACCAGAGCCGACCGCAGCGTGCCCAGGGGTGAGACGACGTCGGAGGGTATATAAGGAGGGCTTACAGAAGCCCAACTTAATTCAATACAAAGTTGTCCAGACCATTGTCAATCGTCCCAATTCGCCTCAGAGCACCATACTGCGACCCTGCCGAAACACACACGCTGAACTGAATGCTATTCTATAGCACAAATTCATCAGAATATAAGCTGAAGTTGAGGGTCTTGCAAGTCTTATATGCAGCCCATTTAGCAACAATCTTCTCTTCCTCATTGATATACTAGGTCTTAAGATAGTTAATAATTACTATCTAGTTTATAAACTTCTCTTAAAGGTGCTACTAAGCTATCTTATAGATCTAATAAT